>UESW01002158.1:24139-271916 GCA_900491605.1 Calamus simplicifolius
TTGATTAACTTCAAATCGAGACAGAATTTGGTAACACATCTGATTATAGTTTTACTTTTATTTTTCCTCCTCCCCCCCAACTTAATTTCCATTGTCCCTAATGGAAGAAAAATTAATTAATCAAGGAAAGATACTACCTGGTAGAGTATTTGAAGGTTGGAAGTTTCATTGTTGCCATCTTCTTTCAATCTGCTTCTGTTGCTCTTCTCTGGTCATACTAAAAGAACACACTAAAAGAAAAGAAAGTTAAAAATAACTAATAAACTGGGTTGCCTCCCAAGAGCGCTAAGTTTAAAGTCTTCAGCCAGACTGTGCTACTTATTATGATAGTGTTGGGTTCACAAGATCAATTGATTCAACAATTCTCCATCATTAATTTCTTCTATATATGGTTTCAAACGTTGGCCATTTACTTTGAATGTATTTCCTTGCTTGGGGTCTTTAAGCTCTACAGCTCCATGGGAAATACTTGAGTTACTATAAAAGGTCCATTCCATCGTGAACGAAGTTTTCCAGGGAAAAGGTGTAATCTTGAATTGTAAAGCCATACTTTTTGATTTGGTTCAAAAATTTTTCTACTAATAAATTTGTCATGATATGCTTTGGTTCGTTCTTTATAAATTTTTGAGCTCTCATATGCCTCATTTCGTAGCTCTTCTAACTCATTCAATTGAAGTTTTCTATTGACACCTGCATTTTCATATCATAATTAAATTGCTTGATAGCCCAAAATGCACGGTGTTCTAATTCTACAGGTAAATGACAGGCTTTTCCAAATACGAGCCTATAAGGAGACATTCCTATGGGAGTTTTAAATGCAGTACGATAAGCCCATAATGCATCATCCAAACGTTCTGACCAATCTTTCCTATCAGGTCTCACTGTTTTCTCAAGGATATTTTTAATTTCTCTATTTGATATTTCAACTTGGCCACTAGTTTGGGGATGATAAGGTGTAGCTACCTTATGAGTAATTCCATATTTGTTCATTAATCCTTCAAAGTGTCTATTCGTGAAATGTGTACCCCCATCACTAATTATAGCCCTTGGGCATCCAAAACGACTAAGGATATTATGCTGAATAAACTTGATTACAACTTTATGATCATTGGTTCGAGTTGCCATGGCTTCAATCCATTTTGACACATAATCAACTGCCACTAGAATGTATTCAAATCCAAAAGAGGAAGGAAATGGGCCCATAAAATCAATACCCCATACATCAAAAATTTCTACAACCAAGATAGGGTTTAGGGGCATCATGTCTTTTCGAGATATATTTCCTGTTTGTTGACATTGGAGACAATTACGGCTAAATTCATGTGCATCTTTAAAAAGAGTTGGCCAATAAAACCCACTTTGCAGTACCTTTGCTGCAGTTTTCTTTCCACTAAAATGTCCTCCACAGGCAAGAGAATGACAGAAGTTAAGTATACTTTTGAATTCACTTTCGGGAACACATCGCCTAATCACCTGATCTGAACAGTACTTAAATAATTCAGGGTCTTCCCAAAAGTAATATTTGATTTGTGAGAAAAATCTATCTTTTTCTTGTTTTGTCCAGTGGGAAGGTACTTTTCCTGTTGCCAAATAATTCACAATGTGGGCAAACCAGGGAAGACTGCTATGGAAATTGAGAATAATTGCTCATCAGGGAATTTATCTCTGATTATTTCTTTATTGTATTCCACTGAGATCCTAGAGATATGATCTGCTACCATATTTTCAGAACCCTTCTTATCTAAGATTTCTAGATCAAATTCTTGTAGTAGTAGGATCCATCTAATTAGTCTGGGTTTTGTATCCTTTTTTGATATAAGATGCCTCAACGCTGCATGATCTGAATAAACTAAAACTTTAGACCCTAACAGATATGATCTAAACTTTTCTAGGGCAAACACAACTGCTAGTAATTCTTTTTCAGTGGTAGTATAGTTCATTTGTGCATCTGAAAGAGTTTTGCTAGCATAATAAATTACATGGGGTTCTCGATTGAGTTTCTGTCCTAGAACTGCCCCTACAGCATAATCAGAAGCATCACACATGATTTCAAAAGGTATGGTCCAATCTGGGGGCTTGATAATGGGTGCAGTGGTCAAAGCAGTTCGAAGGATGTTATAGGCTGTTAGACAATCTTTATCAAAATTAAAAGAACTATCCTTGGTCAACAAATTACACAATGGTCGAGAAATTTTACTGAAATCTTTGATGAACGTCTATAAAAACCAGCATGACCAAGGAAAGATCGTACTTGTTTAACTGAGGTTGGGGGTGGTAGATTTGAGATCAATTCAACCTTGGCTTTATCAACCTCAATACCTCTCTCTGAAACAATGTGTCCAAGCACAATTCCCTCACGAACCATAAAATGGCTCTTCTCCCAACTTAGGACTAAATTCATTTCCATACATCGTTTCAGTACCTTAGTCAAGTTCTCGAGGCAGCTATCAAATGATGCACCAAAGACTGAAAAATCATCCATAAATACTTCCAAAAATTGACCAATCATATCAGAAAATATGGCCATCATACATCGTTGAAATGTGGCTGGTGCATTACAAAGACCAAATGGCATACGTCTAAAGGCAAATGTTCCAAAGGGACAAGTGAAGGTGGTCTTTTCTTGATCTGCAGGAAATACTGGGACTTGATTGTATCCTGAATATCCATCTAAGAAACAAAAGAAACTTTGTCCCGCTAGCCGTTCTAGAATTTGATCGATAAAAGGCAAAGGAAAGTGGTCTTTCCTAGTCACGGCATTCAACTTTCGATAATCTATACACACTCTCCAACTAGTTGATGTGCGAGTAGGAATTGATTCGCCCTTTTCATTTTTAATCACGTAATACCCGATTTTTTAGGTACTACTTGGATTGGACTGACCCATTGGCTATCTGAAATTGGATAAATAATACCAGCATCAAGCCATTTTACTACTTCTTTCTTAACAACATCCCTCATGTTTGGATTTAGCCTTCGTTGCATGTCTCTATGTGGTTTGGCTTCAATTTCACTATGAATATGGTGCATGCAAACGGAAGGGTCAATTCCCTTAATATCAGCTATTGTCCATCCAATTGCCTCTTTATGTTCTTTAAGTACATCTACCAATTTATCTTCTTGCTCAGAGGTTAGGGTAGATGCAATGATTACTGGAAGGGTATCATTGGGTCCAAGGAATGAATATTTTAAGTTATCTGGAAGAGGTTTCAATTCTAGTTGGGGTGGTTCTTCCAAGGATGGTATTAAAGGACTTGGTTTAGTTGGAAGTGGTTCATATTTTATAGTCCATGGCGGGATGGTGTCGATCTTAGGTGGTTCTAATAACATGTTTATCTCTTTGGTATACTCATCAATATCAAAGTCATCTATTCCAAAATGTGTAAGACATGTTTGTAAAGGATCCGAATCAATCAAACTTTGGAATTTCTTATCTACTACTTCCTCTATCATGTTTACTTCATTTAAATCATACACAGGTGGTCCTTGGGAAGCATTAAAAATATTTAATCTCATCTTCTTGTTTCCAAAAGATACATCCATCACACCTGTTCTACAATTTATGCATGCATTAGCAGTAGCTAGAAAAGGTCTTCCAAGGATGATGGGAATTTGGTTAGGATTACCACTAGATTCCATATCCAACACAAGGAAGTCGACAGGAAAATAGAATTCATCCACCTTTACTAATACATCTTCCAATATTCCACGAGGTTCTTTGACTGATCTATCTGCCAATTGTAGTGTTACTGTCGTGGGTTTCAACTCTCCAAATCCAAATAATCATATACTGAACTTGGAAGAAGGTTTACACTCGCACCCAAATCTAATAATGCTTTCTTGATTGTGAAGTTTCCTATGACACACGATATAATCGGGGTACCAGGATCTTTTAATTTGGGTGGGGTTATTTGCTGAACAACTGAGCTGACTTGCTCAGTCAAATGTATCTTTTTTGGTATTTGTGTCTTGGCTTTCCGTTTTTGTGTGCATAGATCCTTCAAAAATTTGGCATAAGCTGGAACTTGCTTGATAGCATCGAGAAGAGGTAAGTTTATTTGGACTTGCTTAAATAACTCAAGCATCTCATTCATTTTTATATTCTTCTTATCTGAAGGCAAAGGAGATTCTAAAGCACTAGGGAATGGGGCTTTAGGTATGATTGCTTGATCATTGAATTCCTTTTCTTTTTCATTTCTTCTCTCTTCTGGTTTAGCCACTTCTAATTTCTGGGTTGGTTCAGGTGGGTTCAATGCTTTTCCACTTCTGAGAGTCATGACTGATTTAGCATGTTCTGGGAATTTGTCAGGACTATTGGAACCTTCAGCCATGAATTGTCCTTTTGGGTTATCGATAGGCTGACTAGGTAACTTACCCTCCTCCCTTCTACTGAATGCTGTGGCTAATTGACCTATCTGAGTTTCTAGTTTTGCAATAGATTGTGTGTGGGAGTGAAGGATTTGAGTATTCATTTCTAGCCCTTTCAATGCTTGTAACACTTTGTCTTCAAAAGTAGGCTGATTATTCGGTGGAGGTTGTGGGATGTTTGGATATTGTGAATATGGCATGTTTCTAAAATTGGTTTCTTGGTAATTAGGTCTGATCGATGAATTGACAGGTTGAGGTTTCCAAGAAAAATTTGGGTGATTTCGCCAACCAGGATTGTAAGTATTTGAAAATGGATCATTTCCTGTTCTAGGAGCTAATCGGGTTTGGGCTTGGTGGGCTTGCTCTTGAACAAGGTCAGGAAATTGGTATGCAGCTGGACATTCACCTACAGAATGGGTTGGACTCGAACAAATTATACAGACCTCATGTAATTGAGTAGATGGGGAAGAGCCAACTTGTAGAATCCGATCAAGTTTATGGGATAATTCATCTACCTTAGTATAGATATCTGTAGAATGACCTATTTCATATATTCCACCTCTTTTAGGTTCTACGGGAGGGTCTCGACGAGCAACTGACATATGATGTAATGAATTCTCACTCAATGTCTCAAAGAGTTGCCAAGCCTCATGTTCATTTTTTAACATAAATGTCCCACCACATGAAGCATCAACCATTTGCCTATGCTTTTCTGATAAACCATCATAAAAGCACTGAACCAGTTGCCATTTGGGTATAGCATGATGTGGACATTTTCTAATAGTTCTTTGAATCTCTCCCATGTCTCATGGAACATTTCTCCATCTGTCTGGGAAAAACTTGTTATGGCTTTTCTAATTTGATTCGTTTTTCCTATAGGAAAATATTTCTTAAGAAATTCTCTCTGAAGATGATCCCAAGTTGAAATTATAACCGTGTCTAATGAATTTAACCAATACTTGGCTTTATCTTTTAGGGAAAAAGGGAATAACTTAAGCCTAAGTGCATCATCGGAGAAATTTTGAATCTTGACAGTTGAGCAAATTTCTAAGAATTCATCTAAGTGTTTGTAGGGATCCTCATTTGTAAGTCCATAGAAAGATGGTAACATTTGGATTACACTTGACTTAATTTCATATTGGGCAGCCTCTACTGGAGGCACTTGAATGCAGGGAGAGTAGGTATACCTTGAAGGAGTGAAATACTCTTTCAACTGTCTTGGTTGATTATTTTCGTTATTATGATCCATAATTCTAAGTCTGTTTGCTCTAATAGTTCTTTCTATCTCAGGATCTAAGGGTATAAGGTTGGGTTGCAACGATCGGCGACCAAGCATACACCCTACCATGACTCTAAAGCAAACAATTTTTTATTTATTTATTTATTTATTATAATAAAAGAAAAAGAAGGAGATTCTAAAAAATATCCTAAAAGATTGCTAAACTAAGAGCAATGAATAATTTAATTAGGGTTTAATAATTCTTAGCAATCAAGTTAGCAAAGATTAGACTCTCTATTCTAGGTTTACCCTAGATCTAGACAGCTCCTAACTTCCAAGACCGCCTTGGAGCCCTCCAAGTCAAAAATTAGCTGATCAACTAGCCAGTTGAGGATAAGGTTAGTGGGGGTCCCCCCGTTGCCTACTAGGTAAGCGAACGGAACCAATTAAGTAACCACTTTCCTTTCCTTTTCTAGACACCAGTTAAGCAGTCAATCTCGACCCGGTCCAACTCTTTTGGGTGCCTTGTCCTATTGAGCTCGAGTTCCTTAGGGGCTGATGTCTAATTAATTTTAGAATTAAAGGTTTGGGTTAATGCAGAATGAAGGATGTGGTTTGTGGGCCAAGGAAGGGTGATGAAATCCCCACCTTATCTTGATTAGGGGTTTGTGCCCTTAAAGTTAATTATGATAATGCTATGCAACAAACAGATGTCCAACTCTTGAAATTATCAAACAAAATTAATCTAATTACTTTTTTTTTAAAAGATTTTTTGTGATTAAGTTTCTAATTTCCTAATAAATTATGAGATGTCAATGGAAGAATTTTGAGTTTTGCAGAAAATAAATTATTTTTATATTTATAATTTTTATGTTAAAAAGGAAATAAGAAATTCTGATAATTAAAGAAATAAAATAAAGAGATAATAACTATTCAAAAATTAAGAAATTTTTTTTATTTTTATATTTTTTATTTTTTAAATTTTTTTTTAATTTTTTTAATTTTTTTTTTTTTTTTTTTTCAAAATAACACACTTAAGTCCCCGGCAACGGCGCCAAAAATCTGATGCGTGTCGTAGCGCAACGATTTAAACACCTTAATTTCACTATTAGGATAGCGAGAGTAAGGGATCGATTCCACAGGGACTTTAGCGATTATCTTGAAATATTTTTATAAATTTAACTAAATAGATAACTAATAGATAATTAATAGTGCAAAATAATAAGATATGGTTTATCTTATTAGAGCACGGCTCGTACCCGTAGATCACGGCCCGTCTCTTTTAAGAATAAATCAGTCTAAATTATTTTGTACTTAAATAAAATTTAATAACAATTTAACATGAATAGAAATTTTATTTCAATAAATCTAAGAGTGCATAAAAGAATTTTAATTTCTAAAGCAATAAAATAAACATGAACCAAGCCACTATTATGCTGATTGCTCGAACGGGCGCCTCACGAGCAGAGCCAAGCCACGATCGTCTCCCCAACACCCACGGAATTCTTGGAACAGGGGTCTTCAATCGGAACAGATCTTCAAATGGATTTGAACAGCTTGGAACAGAGCTCTTCAAACGGACTCCAAACCGGCACAGATGCAGCGAACAACGAACGGAACCTCCACTGCTACTCCTCAACGCCCACGGATGCAGCGCCTGGAACGAAACCAGAGGACCCACGAAACACACGAGATTGAGGAAGAAGAGATTTCCTGGATGCCGCCTCCTTGGACTCCCCCTGCTGCTATTTATAGATGCCCAGACGCGGGTTTGACGCGGCGAGGATTCCTGTTTCAAAACAACGAACGCAGCGAAAGCAGAGGACGCGGAAGCCATAAAAAATCTAGATAAATCCTTTATAAAATTCAAATTCCTTCTAAAGGAATTTAATTATCTCAATTTGATAACTTCCAATCTAATCTATTCCTTAATTGGTGGAGGAAACTGTTAGAAATTGAATGGAGAAGAATCGGCGGAAAACAGAGAACTGGGCAGAAAAACGATGAAGTCGGCACTTCGTTTGCCGTTTTTGCTTTGAAATCCGTGCTAAATCCTTATAAAATCAATTCCGAGCTCATCTTAACTCCGATTTGAGTGCCGTTTGCGTCATTAAATCCCTAAAATCTAGATATTTAAACTGATAAGGTTTTATTAAAAATATTATATAAAATATTAAAATATTAAATAAAAATAGGTACGTTAAATTATTAATTAATAGGTTTAATGATAATTATTTATGCGTTTATCATGCTTCATTCTGCAAAGTGCTTTGATCACAAGGGCACTGTGCTGGCGCTTGAACCTAGTGACAGGGGTCGGTGCCCAGACCAGGAGAGTCAGCGTCGAGCTTCGATCGCAAGCGGAGGCGTCTGATACATTTGAACAAGCTCTAGGCACCGCCAACGAGAATTTGGCGAGGGTGAGGGTACTGCATCAGGCCGCCCTAGATGACGCGTCCAAGCTGAGGCTTGAAGTTAAAGAGCTGCGCAGGCTCTTGGCGAGGTACGATGATGCATGCTTGGAGTTATCGTAGGTCAAATCTAAGTATGCTGGAGAAATAGAAACTGTCAAAAAATAGTTTAGCAAAAGTCTGGGCAGGCAGAGGAGAGAAGTCGTCGAGGAGAGAAATCGCCTGAACAGAATGCTTGGCGAGTTGGAGGAGAAGGTATAGCAACTCAACCGTGGTATTGCTGACAGGGATGACAGGATCAAGTGGCACCAGGGAAGACTAACCCAACTCGATAGCGAGCTCTCCCAAGCCTAGGGAGAAGCTGATAGTAGGCAGTCGAAGATCAATGACCTCAAGGGCAGAATTGAGCGGGTTAAGGCTGATAAACTGAGGGCTTTTGACGAGGTCAAGGAGTTGACCAAGAAGTTATCCTGACAGGAGGAGGAGGTATGGTACTACCCCTTTTTGGCCTCCCTTACTGGCTCACTGTGGCACCGGCTAATTCTATTTTTACAGATGAAGAAGGCGGAGCTAGAGAACCGAAGCCAGATACGGACCCTGCAAGGGGAACTGGCATCTAGTCGAGGGAGGAGCTCAGAGCTCGAAAGGCGGGTCGCTGAGATCGAGGAACAGATTGCCTTACTGCGGAGCCAAACTGGTGAAACTGAGGAGCATGTCATCTTACTTTGGAATCAAGTTGCTGAAGCTGAAATGCGGCTCGCTCTACTCAGGGCGAACAAGATGCAACCTGTGCCGACGCCTTCCAGCTTGGTGTGGAGGACGTTTGAAATAAGATATCCATGAAGCATCCAGAATGGGACCTCTCTTTCTTGGATGTTGAAACTTTTGAGGCTTGTATCCCAGGGGCTGAAGAGGCTGAATAGACGATGTTTCAGACGTCGACCTCAACGCTATTTCGGATGCTAGTGAGGCTGCGGCCCCTGAAGGACGCTTCAAGCCCACCGCCGAGGAAATGACAGCCCTTGAAGTGGGCGAAACGAGCTAGGCTTCCTAGAGTGTTATTGAGGGCACTGCTGGAACTGATCCAGCTCCTGACCCTTGAGGGCCATTTGTGTGCTTTTGCTTTTCAAATCTGTAGCTTGGTTGAAATTTTCAATGAATGGGTTTTTGTCTTCATCTGTTTACCTGCCTCTTCTGGTTGATCTTTTATCCCAAGTTTTCTTCTAACTGCGAAAAAATTATGATTCATTCGCTATCTTGGGTCGGTTTGGCTCGGACTTAAGTAAATATCTCGGTCAAGGCCAAGGTATCAGGATAGCCCGATTGAGGCCGAGTAATGCAATTGCTCGGTTAAAGTTGTGAGATGCGATAACTCGGCTAGGGCCGAGAGATGCGGTAGGTCAGCTGGAAAGGACCAAGAATTACAGAGGCATCATGGCTAGGACCAAGGTAATTCGGCTTATCCAGGGGCAAAGACATGGGCGTGCCTTCGAAGGGGGTTCGGTCCTGAGGAAGGGGGCGCGCTTCAAGCACCATGGAATTATTAATGAGCCTCTTCGATTGAGGAGCGGAACTCTTCGTCTCCTGTGAGCGCCCACTAAGGCGGTGACACGTGGCATGTTCCGCGGTAGTAACGTTCGGGTTAGTGGCCTCAGCAATCAGCATGCTCGCTAGGGGCACTTTAAAAAGGGCGGAGGAGTGCTATCACTAACCATCTCCTCAGCTGGTCTTCCAAGATTTTCAATACTGAAATGGCTTCCTGGAGTGGGGTACGATCAACCGGAAGGCCAACAGCGGCGTTGGTGGCCATGGGGGCTGCACTAGGGCCGCTCCATGGTGACAGTCGATGGAGAGGTTTTAGCCTCGGTGTTCGCAGACCACGAACAAATTATGAAGGTGGCCGAGCAGTACCTGGCCGTTTCCACAAGGGAGATCGAGCTCCTCCACGAAGCCAACAACCGACTGGAGAGACAGGTGGCGTCCCTTCAACAACAAGTGGGTGAGTCGGCTCTGTGGCGGGAGAGAGCTCAAGGGCGTCCGAGGGAATGATAAGCCCCGGTGAGGGCCAATGTATCTTTTCTTTTGTTTTCCCCTCTTGTGATGAATGGAGAAAAGTTTTGGAACTTCCTTGTTTGTTGCTATTTCTGAAATGTTTTTCCTTTTCGTCTGAATCTTACGGAACGAAATATTCTCCCGGGGAACCTCCAGCACAACATCCCCATTTTGACCGAGGTAAATGGGACTCGTAGGTTTCAGTTGGAGCATTGTATATCGCTCGGTTTTTGTCGAGGCTTTTGACAAAAGATGCACTCCGGCCTTGGCCGGGGCTTATATTCATAGGACGTGCACTCCGACCTTAACCGATGCTTACGCATCCTGGGCGTAGGCCGGGCTTATAGCGTGTCCCGTTATCATTGAGACAAAAGTAGTTACCTTAGACTGGACCAAAGTACAAGATAACGTTTAGTCGTGCTAAACTGAAAGGAGATACTTTGGTTTATTCTAAAGTATGGAGGCAGTTTTGGCCTTGAGTTAAAGCACAAGGCAATGTTTTGGTTTACGTCAAGGCGCAACGGGCAGTTGAGCCGGGGAAAGGAACATTGAGGTATGTTTATTGAGTAGTACTTGGCTTCTGCACCTTTTTATGACTCTGCCGATGTTTTTGCCTTTTCCAAGGAGCTGATCTTCTCTTTGTCGAAATGGATAATATGGCTCTATGGCCTGCAAAAGGTCGCCTCGGCACTTTCCGAGGACATTTATTATGTCGACTTTTTCTAAGGTGGGTCGTTTCAACGTACGACGCAAGCGCTTGTTTGCCATTGGAGGGTGTCATTTTCGCCGGGCGATTTCTTAGGTCTGCCCGTATCTCTAAGATCAGCAGGCAATTTTCTGCATTTAAGACCCGTGATCCGGGATTAGAGGAAATCTTCTGGCGTATGTTATGGGTTGAGCAACGCATTTGACGCGCATCAAAGGACGCTATTTTCATCCTGGGAGGGCACGTGGCAGCGTGGATTGGGCATTTTAAATCCCGGGGCTTACTGCTTTAATAGCTACTCCCGGTCCATTTTGCCTATAAAAAGGGGAAGAAGGGGCCGTGTTAGGCCATCCCCAAAATTCTCTTCTCTGTGAGCTGTGAAAGTTTTCATAATGTCCGCGTCCCTAAAGCTGAGAGTGGAGGGACTGAGTTTTTCTTTTGCAAGTCGCCTTCCCACGGATAGCCGGGTGATGAAGGAGCCGCTGAAGAGCAGCTCATCCTCAAGGGAGGAGTTTCGGAGATCATATGGAGAGCGCACAGGAGGTCCGCAGAGATCATATGGAGAGCGCACATATGCGCTTCCTGTGTGTCCTTTATGGTTTGCTACGGGGTCGTAGGTAAGAAGTGCACATGTACCCCCGTAGCATGCACGGACTTTTCCTTCTCCCTCTAACTGAATGCTTAGCCCATCTGTGCGGGGAATCTTTCGCCATGTGAAGAGGGAGTTGAGAGCAGTATGGGGCTGATGGTCCCTTGTCTCTCTCAATCGGCAGCGACCTGCAGCCCAGCATTCCACCCAAGGGGAAGCTTCCTCAGCATTAGCATCCATGGGTCTGTGCCTCTTTTTGGATCTCTTAATTCATCCAGAGGACCCGTGGGAAGCCGGCCTTGTCTATCAGGGTGAGCTGGCTGGTTGCCTGATCTTTTGGGTCAGATGCCAAGTGTCATTATTAACCAAAGCTGACTGAAGCAGTTCGGCCGAGCTATTTACTCGTTTTTATTTCCTGTGCTTTGATGCACTTGTAACTCCTCTTATAAGGTTGTAACTTTTTTTTGATGAGGAAATAAAGAAAGTTTTCATTCCTTCTTCTTTTAACACCTGCTTCTTTTTGTGCTGAGAGTTGTTGCTCCCATATTATGCTTTTTATGTCATAGCATATTTTGGCAGCGCTATTGCTGCCTTATTCTTGCTAAGACCAATGTCCGGTCCTCAGCGAAGAACACGTATATCCATGTATGAGCCAAAGAGGGACCTGGGCGGTCCTGTGGACTCATGAGGTAAGCATGATCCTGTTTGCAGAACGAAGCAGGTGTTTCTTCGGGGAAAGACAGCTCGTGGCATATTTTTCTATCGAATAGTGGGAGGTCGTTTGCCTCTACCGAGGTATAATAGGACGCCTTAGTTGCGTCAGGGCATTGGAGAGATTACTTGACTAGGCCGGAGCCTCAGGATATCGCTCGGTTGTTGCCAAGGATTAAGGATATCACTCGGTTATTACCGAGGTTTTTATTCTTTGGTGTCGATTAGGGCTTATTAGCTGCCGATCCTTGAGCAATATTTTGGAGATTATTTAACCCGGCCGGGGATTGTAAGCTGCCCAAACCTTGAGCAATGTTTTGGAGATTATTTAATCCGACCGGGGCTTGTAAGCTGCCCAAACCTTGAGCAATGTTTTAGAGATTATTTAATCCGATCGGGGCTTGTAAGCTGCCAGAATTCGAACGATGTTTCTTTGACGTTTGATTCAGCCGGGGCTTGTAAGTTGCCCAAATCTGAACAAAATTTCTCTGGCATTTGGTTCGGCCAAGGATTGTAAGCTACCCAAATCCGAATGATGTTTCTCTGGCGTTTGGTTCGGTCGGGGCTTGTAAGCTGCCCAAATATGAACGATGTTTTTCTGGCGTTTGGTTCGGTCGGGGCTTGTAAGCTGCCCGAATCCGAACGAAATTTCTCTGGCGTTTGGTTCGGCCGGGGCTTGTAAGCTACCTGAATCCGAACGATGTTTCTCTGGCATTTGGTTCAGCCGGGGCTTGTAAGCTGCCTGAATCCGAACGATGTTTCTCTGGCGTTTGGTTCGGCTGAGGCTTGTAAGCTGCCCGAATCTGAATGAAATTTCTCTGGCATTTGGTTCGATCGGGGCTTGTAAGCTGCCCGAATCCGAACGAAATTTAGGAGAACACTCGGTCCGGCTGTGGTGGGAGTGCTTGGCCATACAGAGTCTTTATTGAGTAGAACTCGGCCCAGCCGAGGTACAGATTTGATTCAAAGGCTCGGCCCAGCCGAGGCACAGAGATTTAATTCAAAGGCTCGGCCCGGTTGAGGCACGGAGATTTAATTCAACGGCTCGGATCGGCTGAGGCATGGAGATTTAATTCAAAGGCTCGGCCCGGTCAAGGCACGGAGATTTAATTCAAAGGCTCAGCGAAATAGCTCAGTTGTGCCGCGAATGGGTAAGCGGCATATATTTCTCGTCACGACTTTTTCGAAAAAAGGGGGAGAGTCTAAAAAGCGACCATGTCGTGGATAATAGGAATAAGATGCCAAAGCTGTAAATGGGGCAAGTCAAAAAAGTATCCTACTGATAGTATATGCGGAGATTGTCCGAATTCCACGTTCGGGGAATGGATCTCCTGCTCAGGTCCTAGAGCTTGTAGGTGCCAGGTCCGATGACTTCCGCTACTTGGTAGGGGCCTTCCCAGTTTGGAGATAGCTTTCCTTGCTCTAGCGGCTTGGTGACGGATGCTTTCTGAAGGACAAGATCACTGGGCGAGAAGGATTTGCCTTTGACTCTGGAGGTATGGTAGCGGGCTACTCTTTGCTGGTACGCGGCCATTCTGATTCGAGCTTTTTCCTTGATCTCTTCCACCAAGTCGAGATTGGTGTGGAGCTGCTCATTGTTAATTTCTTCTGAGTAGCTTTCCACTCGCGGAGAGGGGAGGCCTATCTCCACGGGATGACGGCTTCCGTGCCAAAGGCCATCCGAAATGGGGTCTCGTCGGTGGGATTCTCTGGGTAGTGCGGTAGGCCCATAGAACATGATGAAGTTCATCCGCCCATCTACCTCGGGCTCTGGCGAGCTGAGCTTTAAACCCTTGAAGTAGGGTCCAGTTTGTTACCTCGGCTTCTCCGTTGGCTTGCAGATGCCCTACTGAGGTGAGGCAATGATTGATGCCATGATCCTCGCAGAACTTCTAGAACTCCCAGAACTTGGGATTATTAAATTGCTTGCCATTGTCGGTGATGATGGTATGCGGAGGCCAAAGCGATAAATAATGGATCTCCACATGAAGTCCCTGGCCCGAGCTTCGGTTATCTGGTCTACTGCTTAGGCCTCGACCCACTTGGTGAAGTAGTCGATGGCGACAAATAAAAATTTTCTCTGTCCAGTGGCGAGGGGAAAGGGGCTAAGAACATCCATCCCCCACTTAACAAAGGGCCAAGCAGAGGAAATAGGACCAGACTAGCAGAGGGGAGCCTCTGGATGTTGGAGTGCCTCTGACATGGGTCACAGGCTCGGACGAGATCATCGGCATCCTTTTGCATGGTAGGCCAGTAATATCCCTGGCGCAGCACTTTGTGGCATAGAGATCGACTCCCCGATGATTGCTGCAAATTCCTTTGTGTACCTCCCTGAGAGCATAATCAGCTTCGGATGGGCAAAGGCATCCGAGCAGCGGCATGGAAAAGGACCGCTTATACAGCTGATCATCGATCAGCATATAGTGGGTAGCTTGCAATCTTAGCTTCCTTGCTTCTTTGCGGTCGATCGGGAGCGACCCTTCTTTAAGATACTTCAATATGGGGTCGAACCAGGATGGTTCGACCTCAATCTGCATCACTCGGTCTGCCTCCGCGATGCTAGGTTTTTCCAGGATTTCTAGGGGAAACTTTTGCTCGGAACTCATCGATTCCGCAGTCGCAAGTCAGGATAATAGATCGGCATGAGCATTTTCGGATCTGGGGATCTGGACAACTTCAAATTCAGAGAAGTGGGAAAGCAAATCCCGCACCTGTTGGAGATACGAATCATGTTTGGCTCTCGGGCCTCGAATTCACCCCGCACGTGACCGGCTACCAATTAAGAGTCGGTAAAGGCATTTAGCTTCTTCACTTTCAGATCACGGGCGATTCGAAGTCCAGCGAGCAGGGCCTCATACTCGGCCTCGTTGTTGGAGGCTGGAAAGGAGAATCGAATGCCGTACTCAAAGGTCGTCCCCTCGGGGCTGGTGAGATCAAACCAGCACCAGAGCCATTAGCATTGGAGGATCCATCGACGTGGAGAAGCTACAGGACATCAGATCTTGGATGTTCAGAGGAATCTGGAGTGGAGCCATCTTCCGGGATGGTGCATTCAAGGAGGAAATCGGCTAGTATCTGGGCTTTGATGGCTGGGCGAGGTTGATATCGGATATCATGCTCGCTTAATTCAATGGCCCACTTAGCCATTCTTCCTAATGTTTTCGGGCGATGGACCACCGCCTTGATGGGTTGGTCGGTAAGGACCATCACAGAGTGCGCTTAAAAATATGGTCAACCTCCTAACTGACATTACCAGGGCCAAGACCAGCTTCTCGATTCGGGTGTACTTGTCTCGGCGTCCCGGAGCAGTTTGCTGACATAGTAGATCGGCTTTTGGGTCTTTTTCTCTTCTCTAACCAAAACCGCACCAATCGCGCCTTCAGAGACTGCTAGGTACAAAAATAGCATTTCTCTCGGATTGGGGCTGCTGAGGAGGGGTGGCAAGCCGAGGTACCTCTTAAGGTCCTTGAATGACCTTTGGCACTCGGAAGTCCATTGAAAATTCTTGGCAGATCGAAGAGCTTTGAAGAAAGGAGGCTCCTCTCGGCCGACCGAGCCACGAAGCGGTTGAGGGCCGCAATCCTTCCCGTCAGGCGCTGGACTTCTTTGATAGATGTTGGGGGTGTCATTTGCTGAAGGGCTTGAATCTTCTGGGTTGGCTTCGATGCCTCGCTGAGAAACCATGAAGCCCAGAAACTTCCCCGAGGTGACACCGAAAGCGCACTTCGTTGGATTGAGCTTCATCCGATATTTTCGGAGTGTCGCAAAGCTTTCAGAAAGATCCCCAATATGCTGGGATGCTTCTTTGCTTTTTACTAGCATGTCATCAACGTATACCTCCATGTTCCGACCGATTTGCTCCTTGAAGACTTTGTTTACTAGCCTTTGGTAAGTGGCGCCTGCATTTTTTAGACCAAAGGGCATAACAGGTAACAATATGTACCTCGTCGGTTATGAAGGCGGTCTTTTCTTCATCCTTGGGTGCCATCGAATTTGGTTGTAGCCTGAATAGGCGTCCATGAAGGTCAGCATCTGATGACCGAAAGTGGCATCCACGAGCTGGTCGATCCGGGGAGAGGAAGCTGTCCTTCGGGCATGCTTTATTAAGGTCGGTGAAGTCGATGCAAATCCGCCATTTGCCGTTCGACTTCTTCACCATAACAACATTGGACAGCCAGCTTGGATAATTTACCTCCCGAATGAAGTTTGCCTTGATGAGCTTGTCCACCTCTTCTTCAATTGCTCTCTGCCGGTCAGGGGCAAAGCTTCTTTTCTTTTGCTTCATGGGTCGGGACATCTCGTCCGTATTAGACGGTGGACGAGGATGTCCAGGTTGATCCCAGGCATGTCGGAAGCTGACCAAGCGAAGACATCGACGTTTCTTCGGAGAAAGTCGATCAGCTCCAGTCGGAGCTTCCCTTTTAGTAGTGACCCGATCCTTATGGTTCGGTTGGGCCGAGCTTCGTCCAACGGTACCTCTTCCAGCTCTTCGGTTGGTTCTCCTCATTGGTCGGCGAAATCCTCCCGAGCGTCCAGTCCATCAACCTCGGGCAATCTAGATTGCAGGCTGGTGACGAAATATTGCTGAGCTATAGCTTGGCTTCCTCGAACTACACCTACCCCTCGCTCGGTAGGGAACTTCATAACAAGATGTCGGATGGAGATGCGGCTCTAAGGGACATTAGGCCGGGTCTGATCGCGTTGTAGGCGATCGGAGCTTACCAGGAAATCTGCATACACAGTGGCAACGGAAGGCCAGGTCCCCGCTCAGACCGTCAAGGTCACGACCCCCTCCGGGATAATTACATCGCCGGTGAACCCCATTAGGTGGAGTCCACGGCTCGGAGATTCTCCATAAGAAGTTTCATCTTCATAAACACATCAAGGTACAAAATGTTGATGGAGCTTCCACTATCAATGAGAATTCGACTTACATCATAGTTGTTCAAATTAAGATACAACTAGTGCATCATCGTGCGGGAACTGTATCCCCTGGAAGTCATCGTTGGAGAAAGAGAGCTCATCAGTTTGCTTTCTTTGGCGTCGAACCTTCTTCACCGTCCCTCCCGCCTGAAGGACTACCGACCGCCTCAATCACATTAATGTGGCTAGCAACCGGAGGATTTGGAGGAGGAAGAGGTTGCTGCTGCAGGCCGGCGATCGCCCCCATTTCTTGGCTCGGGGCTCCCCTGAACCGATCCAGCCCACCCCGCTGGATGAGCCTTTCGATCTCATTCTTCAGTTGCCAGCACTCTTCAGTGTCATGGCCATGGTTGCGGTGGTAGCGGCAATACTTGGCGGGGTCTCTCCGGGCCGCATTCCCTCGAAGAGGAGGTCGAGGGAGTTGGCACTCTATTTCCATGAGGATCTCCGCTCTTGGGGCAGTAAGCGGAGTGAATCGGTTGAACCTCCTAGGCGGGCTCTGGGTGCGTTCCTTGGCGGCGGCTGGGGAATCCTTTGGCGGCGAGGCGGACTTGGCTGGTGGACAGGTCGGTGCTTATCTGATCCCTTGGGCTCCTTCTTCTTCGTCAGCTCGGCTCGGGCAGCTCTCGCGATTCTTTGACTCTGGCATATTTGTCTGCTCGAGCCATCATGTCGGAGAGGTTTGGAGAGTAGCTGACCTCCAGCTCCAGGTAAAAGTCACTCTCCTTCAGGCCAGGGCGGACATGGCCATCTCATGATTAAGGTGGTCCACCTCTAGCATGGCCGTGTTGAAACGGCCAGATACTTCTTCAAGACTCCCCCTCTCTCTGCTTAACCTCAGAGAGGGAGTCGGATCTCCGTCGGTGATGGCGGCTGCTGACGAACTGGCTGAATGAAGAGGTGGCTCAGCTCATCGAAGGAATTAACGGAACCTGGTTTCAAAGCATTGGACCAGGTTCGAGCAGATCCCCAGAGGGTGGAAGGGAAGGTGCGGCAGAGGATCGCATCTGATGCCTGTGGAACATCATGATCGATCGAAGCTGCTGAGATGGTCGTCGGGATCGGAGGAGCCATGATAAGGCTCGATGGCGGGCAGCTTGACGTGGGAGGGAATCACTTCCTCCATGATCTTCTTAGAGAAGGGGATGCCCTGCTCCTTATTCTGAAGCGGATGGGCCTGCTTGGCGGCGTCTAGCTCTTGACGCATTTCCTGGAGCTGGCGGCGGATCTTCCTATCAGGAAAAGCAGAAGGGGCAGGACGAGGAGGATACTGAGATGATATTGAATCATGGCGAGAGAACACTGGGGAGAGGGATCGGGCCCGCCGAGATCTAGGAAATCTTTGCCGCGGACTCCTTGGGGAGCTGGCTCAGCTTCTCTGGGACGGCGAGGGGGTCCGCATCCCCATGCGAGCCGGAAGAAGAGATCGCTGGATGAGCGGGGGCTGCATCCTCCTCGGAAGGGTGAGGGCAGGAGCAGCTGGATGGGGGGCTCGGAGCGCCCCTGGATCAAGTGGGCCAGAGCCTGGACTTGCTGGACCAGTGAGGTAAACTGGTCCTGGGTCACGGGCCGCCGGTGGCGATGGAGTCTCAACTGGCGGTGGTGGCGGCGCAACACTGCTCACCGGATCAGGCCTTTGGGAGGCGACATGATCTCGGGCTTCGGAGGTAGCCTTTCTTCGGTTGGCCATGGAGGAGTTCTCTTTCAGATCGAGATCCTTATCTCCTGAATCACAAGTTTATGGGACTTGAGGGCCCTTCCTCTAGCACCAATTTGTTGCTGCTGAAATCTGTCCTCCGACTCGGGCGCGATCGGGCTGCAGCGTGGGCTCCCACTTGGGTGGACCTACAAAACAGTCCTCACGCGAGAGGCATTGGGGGTGGCCCTCTGCGGAAGACCCTCCGATGCTCAAGTCAGTGGAGATCGGCAATCAACAAAAATGGGGAGAAGGCTCTCGCTGAAGAGTCTCTCCAGGGCTTTGAACAGAGCTAATGGCGGAGAAAACGGGGGAAGCAAAGATAGAGAGAGAGTGTGCCGGTGAGCAAGTGCGCATACTGAGGAGTCGGCAGACGACTCTATTTATAGAGGATCACCTGAATCCCTGGGCGTCGTGGGTCCGAAAGTCGTTAGGATCTGAATCAGTTTGTTATGAGGTCAGTAGATTCGTATCTGGTTAGTTAGAGGATCGACGGCTAGGATCTTGTTGATGTCTCGAGATTTGGCGAGGACATAGCTCCAGGCTCTAGGCCACTCTCAGATATGATTTCTGTTTGGAATCTTACGAATTCGAGTGCTCCCGCGCTGAATTCCAGAGGTATGGATATCGCTCGGGCTAGGCCGAGCGATGGGAGAGATCGGCTTGAGAGGCCGGGTGGTGCCGAGAGATGACATAGCTCGGCTGGAGGCTAGAGATGATATAGCTCGCTGGAGGGGCCGAGAGATGATAGGGCTCGGTCAGATGGGCCGAGAGACGACATAGCTCGACTAGGGGCCGAGATATGATATAGCTTGGCCAAGGGCCGAGAGACGATATAGCTCGGCTAGAGGGCCGAAAGACGATATAGCTCGGCTAGAGGGGCCGAGAGATGTGATCCGCGCCTTGAAATCCTTGGCTCGGCGAGGGGCTAAGGTGCCCCAACTTACCGAGGCTGACTTATCTCTGGCGGGTGTTGCACAACGAGTAGGAATCAGGACTAGCCCTAGCCATGTGCATGATTATTGACATGCAGCGATTTTACCCCCCAACAAAAATTTTTTTTTCTCTCTTTTTCAAACTCATGAGGTGAAATTGGACCAACCAGCTATTGCCAATTCATTCATTTAAAAAGAGAAAAAAAATTCAAAAAGCTCGTAAACGACTGAGATGAAAGGAAAGAAGGCAAGACAGGTTAAGAAAAGAGAAATCTTACAGGAAATTTTAGAAGCTAAGAAGGAGAGAGGATAATGTGCCTTTTACACGACCATCTCCTTCAAAGGAAAGAAAAAAAGAAAAAAAAACTTTAAAAAGAAAGAAAAAGAACAGAGAGAGCAAGCCTAGATATAAATGTGACATGCGATGATTAATTTTTATGATATAGAATATAATGGATTGCATTGGATCCATCTTCTAGGGCTATGATGTAACAGATCTTGGGCATTACACTGTTGTTATGCTATTATCTTAAACTAAGCTTTTAACGAATTCCTAGAAGAATCACAGGTCTTGGGTTTAATGTCCTGAGGCAAGATGGCCATATCCAAGGCCTGGATATCAGACATCTCTATTATTCATCTACTCATTTATATTCTATATCGAGATATAAGAATGATGTATTAATTCACAACGTCTCTACACGTCGAGCAAAGCCTGTATTATTATTAGTCATCTCGGACGGACAGAATCAACCACAGAGAGGGAAAGCACGACTAATTTGCATCCAATATCAAGTTGAGTTGGGAACACCTTGGATTTCAGAAAGCCCTCCGTAATTTATTTCTTGTTAGAACAATGGGGAAAAGGAACCATAAAAAGTTTTGATTGTGGTTAACATCTAACCATCTATTTGTGTTTTACTATTTTATCAATGCATTGAAATGGATATCAGTAATGACTCCATAAACAAAGCAATGATATCAATAGATTTAGTTTCACATTGTTCTCTATAAATTTAATAAAACTAACATACCATTTATTCAAGGCCTATACAATATATGATCCAATTTTACTATGTCTTTTAACCCAATGCTTTCACAATTTGTGAATAAATCCACATGAAAAAACTGAGCCATTTAAATAAATATCATATGTCACTGTACTGCATCACTGAGTAACGACTCGTAAATTGATACAAGCCTTTCCTTTTTATGATACATAACAGTAATACTGAACCATTGAGAGCCCATAGGTGCTGAATTGAAACATAAACAATTTCAGGATGCAGGAAATTAGCATTGCCATTACTGATGCTTAAAACAAAACTAGAGCATTCATCAATCTTGAAGCAAACAAAAGCCAAAATAGAGAATATCAGGATGAACTTAACAGTCTGGTGGAATAAAACAGAACTCATTTTTGTGATATCTGACAGGAAGAAGCTCTTAGGAAAGCCACACCTTCCAGCACTGAATGATGCTGAAAACAATTTTCAGACTGAAAATAGACCCTTCTTGAGAATCAAAAAAAGGATGCATCTGATTTACCTCCAAAGGCACTACAGTGTCTCCAGTCTCCCGATATAAAGCAGTTAAATAAGGAGATAAAACATCAAACCTGCTTACAAGTTAAGAAAGGGAAAAGTGATCATGACTGTACTAGCTTGAATTCTCCTGCTCACATCTGAAGGCAAGGCATCATTTTCAGCAGTTTCCACTGCTTCAGCTTTGCAGCTCCTCAATCTCTTCACTCTCGAGGTGCTTGAGTTACTTCTACTTAGAGGTGGGCACTGGGCCGTGCCTGGCACGGTCCAGTAACAAACAGGCCATGTAAGGCATGACACGGTAAAAAAAATTCAGACCCAGCATGGCTCGTGGCCCATTTTGAGCCACGGGCTATGCCGTGCTGGGCCCGGCACGGACCCATATGGGCCGTGCCTAGGCACGGCCTGAGTGCCTAGCAGAGTGCCTAGGCGGTGCCCTCAGGCCATGCCTAGGCACTGAGTGCCTGCACGGCGGTGCCGTGCCTGCCGGCTATATAGCCATTTTTTAACGGCTATTTTTTAACGGCTATATAGTCGTTTCTAGCCGTTGAAAATGACTAGACTTCAACGGCTAGAAACGGCTAAATAGCCATTTAGGAAGGGGTTTAGACATTTTACCCCTCTCAACAGCCATATAACGGCTATATCAAAGGTATTTTTGAGAAAAAATTGGGACTTCTATAAATAGCCCATTTCTTCCTCATTCTTACCACACGAAACCAACTTTCTCTATTACTACTATTTCTCTTCTAGCAAGTGCTCTAGTAGATTAACAATTTAATTTTTAGTTTGCAAGTGTTCTTGCAAGTGGTAAGTGCTCAAGCAAGTAGTCAGTGCTACAAGGTCACTTCTTGTTGAGAGGCGAGAGCGCAAGAGGAAGCTCACAAATCTTGGCTCCACGCCTCCACCTCTGATATTTTCTTAATTCCTTTTATGGGTTAGTTTTTATTTTTTTGCATTTATTAATTAAAAATTTTAGATATGACATCTTATAACGAAAGTAATTTTAACATGCACCCTTTTTCTGAGGGTGACAAAACTAATCCCCAACCCCAAACCCAACTCCAAGTTTCTCTAGAGCCAGTGTCAGTGAATGTCAAACCTCTTCTCGTAAGAGGACTAGTAATGTTTGGAATGATTTCGATAGAATTATGGTTGATGGAGTCTATAAAGCAAAATAAAAAATATGCAAAATGTTATGGTTGTTCTAGTACTGGGGGAACAGGGCATTTAAAAAGACATCAAGAGACTTATAGGATGCATGATTCTCGTCAGCAATGTATCCTTAATATACAAGAGGGATCACTTGTAGGTAATTTTGCATATAATCACGAAAATCAGAAAAAATTCCTGGTAAGATGGATAGTTCAAGATGAATTACCTTTTAGTTTATCTGAATCTTATAATTTTGAAAGATATGTTTAATTAGGCCTACAACCTGCTTATAGAAGAACTAGTAGCCGTGAAGAGTGGCTATGATAAACTTTTTAGCAATGAAACAAAGTTTAAATAAAAGCCTCTCAAATTTAAATGCTAGAATTTCTTTAACTTCTGATATTTGGTCGGCATTTGTAGGTAGTAATTATTTTATTACTATTACTGCTCATTATATTGATAATGATTGATAACTAAATAAACGAATTATTGCTTTTCGTGCTTTTGATTTTCCGCATTCGGAACAACAAATTTTGAATATTATTTATCAAACTGCATGCTCATATATATTAATAATAAAATAATATCAATTACTTTTGATAATGCATCTAATAATAATTCTGCTGTTGCATTATTAAACAACTCTTTGCATCCCATTTTAGATGGACAATTATTTCATATTAGATGTACATGTCATATATTAAATCTTTCTGCTCAATATGACATGAACATAATTCAAGAGGTTATTTCAAAAATTAGAAATACAATTTCTTTTATTCATGCTTTAAGGTCAAGACTTCAAGAATTTAAACAATTATGTGTAGATCATGGTAAACGTTTTAAAAAATTTAAACTTGATGTAATAACTCGTTGGAATAGTACCTATACCATGATACACGATGCATATCCATATAAGAACTTATTAAGTGCTTATATTAATGAGCGTGAATTAGGATTTACATTGACTGAAACTGATTGGCATCAAGGTAAAATTTTAGAAGATTTTTTGGTTACTTTTTATGATGCTACAAATGTTCTTTTAGGTATTTATTATCGAACTTCTTGTTCATTTTTACAAAAAGCATATGTAATTAGAAAAATTTAAAGAATATAGATATCATGAAGTTTTAATGCCTATTATATATAAAAACTAAATGGAATGAATATTGGAATAGGATATGTCTATTGCATAACTTAGCTGTTGTTTTTGATCCTAAAGTTAAATTAAATGGTGTAATTTTTTTAATTGATTAATATTGTGAAAACATGAATCAAAATCCTGAACCTGCTAAAGATGAGGTAACCGACTTCTTAATGATATTTATGGTTATATAATGATAAAATTTGTGGATCTAGAATACCTGCTCAAAGCTCTGCTTCTTCTTCTAGATCTTATTCGTCATCTATTTTTTCATTCATTAGAAGACATACACATGCTTTATCTTCTTCATCTTCTTCATCTTTAAGTAATAATTAGAATTTTATTTACAAAACGATCTTCATTCTGCATGTGATGAAGATCAAATAGAAAGTCTAGATGTATTAGCTTGGTGAAAGAGTGTTAAAATCAATATCTTGTTATGTCTGCCATTGCACGAGATATTTTAGCTGTGCCGATGTCCATAGTAGCATCGGAATCCGCTTTCAGTACAGATCGACGTATTCTTGACGAAAAGAGAAGTAGGATGACTGGCGAGACAGTTAACATGCTTATCTGCTTCAAAGATTCGTTGGATGCTGAGGCGAGGCTTCAAGATAAAGGTGACATGACTTAACCAGCGAAGATGATAATGACACAAATACTACTGATGACTGATGAGTGAGTCATTTTTATTTTTATAATTATATATTTTTATTTTTTAATTGTTAAAGTGGGTCATCTTTTTTTTTTCTTTCTATTTTTTTCTCCTTCTTATTGTATTCTGTTCTGGAGGTCAGGCCTAGCCCCCTCCCTTCTGTACCATTTTATTTTAAATTAATAAACTGGTAGGGTTATGCCAAACCCCCCACCATTAAGGTGGCTTCATATTAATAAATTTCTTTATTCCTAACAATTTTTTAATTATCAAAAAATATTTTTTTATAAAATTTTTTTATCGAGTGGGCCTAGCACGGCCCACTTGGGCCGGCACAGCCCAGGCCCACATGGGCCGTGCCTGGCACGGCACGATGGGCCAGCCCAGGCCGTCATGGGCCATGCCGTACCGAGCTAGTAAAAAAAATTTCGAGCCCGGTACGAC
This sequence comes from Calamus simplicifolius, assembly GCA_900491605.1. NCBI lineage: Eukaryota > Viridiplantae > Streptophyta > Magnoliopsida > Arecales > Arecaceae > Calamus > Calamus simplicifolius. Next base: position 48,689 of record UESW01002158.1, read on the forward strand.
ACGGTTTACTGGGCCGTACTTGGCACGGCCCATGTGGACCTGGGCTATGCCGTGCCGTGGGCGGCACGACCCAGTGCCTACCTCTAAGTTCTACTACTTTAGCTTTGACCTTTCTGCATTTCTGTCGACTAACGATCAGCTGATGCCACCTGACTTTGTGCTGGTGTATCTAAACTTCTTCCTCACACTGAGATCTAGGCCACTCGTACCGCAACCAGGACAAGCTCTTGAACCCTGTATTACCGTATATTCTCCAAGTGTAATCGCTAATATTCAAAGGGGAAATTACTTGAAGAGAAGTCTTTATTCCCTCAAAATAATAAGATAGACAGGTAGAAGCACAAGAGAAAGGAGACTTTCACCTTTTGTAGAGAAAATTTCTTCTTCAAACAATAATCATGAAGTTGGACAGGGCAACATTCATTGGGACATTGAAGAACTTGTTTAACTGAACAAAACAAAATGACCTTAGATGCATAAAGAATATTGTTATTAGAAAAATATATGAGACAACAAAAATAAAGAAATAGTTCATATAGCCTTTGATAGTCTTCAAGCATGATTCCAAAATTCGGAAGGTAAGAGAGAGTGAGCCAGTAAAGTAAGACCAGTTTCGATGACATGCCTGTGCTTCCTCTCTGCAACTCCATTTTGCTGCGGGATACCTGGGCAGGACATTTGATGTAAAATGCCTTTTGATGAAGTATTTGCTGCAAAGGATTACTTAGAAACTCGCCACTACCATTCGATTGGAAAATTTGCACTTTAGAATCATAATGATTTTTCACAAAGAAAAGAGAGATTGGAAAAATAGTAGCAACTTCAGATTTTGTTTTCATAGAATAATACCAAGTAAAGCGGCTAAAGCCATCCACAAGAACTAAATAAAAACAAAAACCTTCCTGAGAGACAGTTGGTTGGTCCCCACACATCACAGTGAATGGTGTGGAGAGGGTGTGGAACGCATTGTTGTTTTGAAGGAAAGGGAAGCCGAAAGCTCTTGCCAAGCTTGCAACTGTTGCAAGGATTATTAACATGTTGAAAGGAGAGAGACGACACAGCTGTGCATAATGCAGTCAGATGGGTGTCCGAGGCGAGCATGCCATAGGAAAGCAGAGACTGGAATATGGTTAACCAAACAAGAGTGCTGAACAACCTTATTAAGAGGGTATAGTCCTCCTTCAACCGGTCCTTTGTGAAGCAGATGGCCCGTTCTCAAATCCTTTATCAGAAAACCCCATGGAGTGAATATAAAGCAACATGAATGAGCTCTAGTAAATTGAGTGATCGAAAGCAAGTTTTTGTAGAGTCTTGGAACATGAAGAATCTATCATAGTAATAGAATGAAAAATAATGGAAGAGAGACAATACCAGTCTGCGAGATCGCCAAGCCTAACCCATTTCCTACCATAACTTGATTAGTCCCAGATTAGGGCATTGTGTTCTTGAGCTTAGATGCATCGCGGTCATGTGGTTTGTTGCTTCGGTGTCGGGATACCATGTCGAATCACTTGGATTGGCAACCTGCATAGCCGCAAAAGACTGTGTGGCATGGAGGTTTCATCCACAGGGAGGCAAAGCAGTGGTTGGCCTTGTGATTAGGGAAACTACACTTGTAGCATGTGATTTGAGTTGGGGAAAATTGACTTCAAGCAGCCCTGCGACCACCACAATGTGGCGCACCAGAGGGAGCATTGGAGGGATTAGGAGAATAACCCTAACCATGACCATTGTTAGAGTTGTAGCCTCGGCCTTGAGATTGGGAGGTGTAGAACGCAACCGCAGGTGGAGGAGAAGCAGCCTGGTGCTGGAGATGGATCTCATGATCAAGGAGTCCATAGACCTCATCAAGAGAAGGAGCGTCACTGCGAGCATTGATTGGAGCAATAATGGAGTCATACTCGAGACCAACTCCATGAGTAACCCATAGAATCATATCATCTAGATCATCTAGTTTGCTTGCACTTACAAGCACCAAGGCCAAAGTGTTGGCCTACTGAAAAACTCAGCAATGGTTTTCGACCCTTTGGACAAGATTGAAGCTCGGTCTTCATGTTTTGGATGCGAGCACGGTATAAGACCTGTATACTTTCTCGAGAGTGATCCAAAATTCATGACTCGTTTCTCTATCAATGACTTAAGAGAGAACAACATCGAACAAAGAGAAATTTAGCCAGCCTAAGACTAATTGATTTAGTCTTTCTCATTTGGCAATGACATCGAGATTAGTGGGTTTAGTCACAGTACTTGTGACAAAGCCAAGAACACCATGGCTTGAAGGACGAGGATGGCCTGAGTTTTTCAGAGTAGGTAGTTGTTGGTCGAGAGCTTGATGGAGACCTCTTGTGAGATGATTTGACAATGGGGAGGGAGACGTCAATAGTGGGAAGTGGAAGAGGAACCCGGGAGTAGTCATGGGAGAGGAATGGTGAAATAAGAGAGAGAGAGAAAGAGAAATCTAGAGAAGGAATGACCTAAGCTCTGATACCATGAAAGAACTCAAATGAAAAGAATACCCAACCAACCCAGTTTTGGGTTGCTGCTTGTATATTTATAAATTACAAAACAAAGCACATCCGGTGCCCATGAGATGACAGTTTGTCCCCATCGATTACTCCGTAACAAAAGAAGAAATCAGAGAAGATGGTTACATCGTAAGTTGCAGCTATATATGACCAAGTCTTACATGGTAACAACTGATACATACCGCTAATACCAGGTAATTATATGACTAGTCTTACGTGGTAACAACTGATACATACCGATACATACTGCTAATATGATTTACCTCAATTTTTTTAGATTATAATATTAAAATAATTATCAAAATAATGGTTGTTATAATACCATTGCAACAAGAGCTAACATCCATATAGAAAAAATAATGGAATTGCCTTTTCTTCATATTTAATTAAATAAATAATATCTATTGTTAACCCTATAATCATTTTTTGAGAAATTTTTGTGAAAATTTAGAATTGAAAATAAGCATTATTCAATTAAAAAAAATACAAGAGGAATAACATATGCCATAATTGTAATGGTTATAATCGCTGTTGGTTATAATATTTTCTTTTATGAAAAATAATGGAAAGTAACAGAAAGTAACGATGGACCATTATATTTTTCTATGTTATTGATCTAAATAGCACAATAGGAGTAGTCAAAATTATTATAACAGCTGTTATAATGGTTGTATGGTTGTAGTGTTTCTATTTAAAACTGTCTCTTGTCTCAAATATGGATTGTATTTGGACCATTAAATTTCTAATCCATACCCAACTAAACTGGCCTTCAACTAGCGCACATATGCATACAAGATTTCTTCTTGAATATGAGAAACTAGTTTTCCTTTCATCATATGGTTAGATAATATATTAATTATAACTACATGTGGTTATCATTATAATATGTAGATGCTGCATACTATTATTTTATTCATAAAATATATTTAAAATATAATTAAATAATTAAATTATATATTTTTTTATGGTTTGTGCTAGGATTATTGTCAATCTGATTTGATTCAAAAATCAGATTAATTGATAAAATTAGTATTATACTTGATCTGATTCAGTCCGAATGAAATTGGATTAGACTAGAGTTTTGGTCCCAAGTCTTTTTTTTTTTTTTAAATATGGATGAATTGAGTTGTGCCCATCCCTGATCCAAACCACTCCACTTGCCTTCCTGCATAGCCCCAGCAAATAAATCGTGGAGGTTTGGAATAGCTTTTGATGTCAAATAACTGGTAAAATTTTATATGGTTAAGATTTTACATGATATGAACTGAGGCCTCTCACTAGTAGAGCAAGATTACAGATGACTAAACTGACAGTGTTGATAACTTGAAGAATATTGTTATCCTGCTCTTGATCCATAGTTATTGAAGGCCAACAACTTGGGATGAATAATATACTGGATTGCACTCACAATCGTTTTGTTCACCCAAAAAAAAAAAACCTCCTTGAGATGAACATTTCTTGCACTTTCTAGCTCGAAACAAGTCCCATTTCTTTAAACAAAGCCAAGAGCTTCTATTCTCTAAATTCTACTCACTTTTTTTGCAATGCTACATTACTCCATATCAGTCACGTTCCACTTTATGTCCCTGCATGTGTTTTTCATGATCACTTTATACAAGTAGAGAAGTAACCCTTCACTCTTATCTGCTTCCCTTGCTGCAGTCCTCGCGAGAAAATCTGCACAATTCCCATAAGGCATCCATGGAAGATGCAGAAAAAATGGAAGCGTGAACTCAAATTTATAAGATTTGACAGTCATTACAAGCCCCTGATTTGTAAAGGACAAAGATAACAGTGAACTTTATATACAGAAGATTTACGATACAAAGTCTCCTTGGGGCAAAACAGAGGACATTGTACATGTGTATAGTGTGATTATATCAGCATTTATACTCCATGCCTTGAGATGTTCTTCTGTGGCATGAAGTGTGGGAACCTTGACTCTTAAAGATTTATCCAAGGGATAATTTGGACCAGGGAGAAAGTTATATAGGCTATGCCATCCAGGTCTACATCCAAGCTGTACAAACGCTGCCAGCAGCAAAGCTACCAAGGAGTTGGTATGATCTCTCAGAGCCATCCATTGCCAAGCAGATATCTTCAGCACCTGAAATAAACCGACAAAAGCCTCTTATCATAGCCTCCATTGGTTCAACTCCAATGAAATATAAATGACATGCAGAGTTAACTGGATCGCAAATAAAACTTCCATTATGAATGGCGCAAGTCACAATAACTTCATTTAAGCGAAGAAAAACTGCTCATTTTCAAAATTCAGAAAACAGTGCATCATTGAGCTGGGAATTAAAGAGAGAAGAAAAGAAGAGGGAAACAATACATTTTTGCTATGGATCACAAAAGTAACACAAGCAGGCATGGGGTTCTAGATGAGTTTGATATTTTTAAACAACACTGTTGAAATGTATGCTCATATTTTTATAGTTTTCTAATACATACAAGTTGGACTTTTTAACAATGTTCTATGACTTAACAGAGAAATCTCTGTAGGGCTATAAGTCCAAAGAATAATATTAATTGTGCACAACAGTAGCTCTGGTCAGATGTATGCACATACTAATCTAGTTTACCTAATATAACACTAAATTAGTCATGATCATCTTAGAAAAGGTTTATATTTTACAATGACTTCCTGTAAAGTGTTTACTTCAGAATAGCTCACAGAATAACATGAGATATCGTTATTGCTCTTCTACTGGCCTTGGCCAATATAGCAACTGTTATTTAAATATTTGCTAAACTTTCTTTGTAAGTTCGCATTTCAGATTTATTTTTGCTACGCCATGAAAAATCATATACAATTTTCTATTATACTAAATAATCTTGACATACGTGGCTCTGGGATCTCTATTACAGATTTTCTGTTTCATGAATCATTTGCATATATGATTGTCTATATATATATATATATATATTTTTTTTTTGTTGACTAACCATGTTTCTTGACTTTGACATGTATGATTTTGGAATGTCTCACTTCACCACTATATCCAAATGTGATCATACAAAGGGGCAAAAAAAATCCTATCTGCCATCTGTGAGGTCCATAGCTTTCTGAGCATCACTTCAGCTTCCTGTTATCTCTTGCCCGTTGCTCTAGTCTCCTGTTAGAGAGGGGAGCTCATCCAAGAATCCCATGTCTGCCATGAAATGAGAAGAATATCTGTAAAATCTGCTGTAAGCAATCTTCGTTGATGGGGTTATGATCACCATCAAATGCCCCTTCTTAAATAAATTACATGCATAGCATCTGCACAAGTTCCAGTGCTATGAACCTAATATCTTACTTCAGACAATGCATGATAAATAAATTTCTACTCCATTGACATCACCTCTACAAATGTAGGCTAAGTTGCATAAACCTGATGATATAACAATCAATTTTGTGCCTTTTCCTTTCTCCCTTCCCTGCAACTATTAGCTCCTTAACATGAATGCAATCTAAAAGTTCCACATCATGGCAAACCTTGCACAAACTTTCAACACTGATAGCCATTCATAATTTCATGCTCAATCCTTACACAACTTTTAACAGCAACAGCGACTGATTTATGAAAATTATGTTGCTTGATACTGATTCCCCAACAAGGTACAAATAAGAATATGTTTGAGTATACCTTCAAAGAAGGAAATTGATTTAAAATAATAGAAATATGCATATAGCAGGCAAATAAGCAGAGCCCACATTGCAACTTCATATGGCAACTGATTCAAATATCCCCTTACTTTGCATACTTTATCCTGCATCACCAATCCACAAGATTGTCACTGAAATATCATGACCCTTAAAATATGGCCCTCTCTAATATGATACATTTGTGGCAAAATTTTGTGATATGGAGGCCATTATCACCTTTATGAACTATCATTCACCAGGTAAGTTTAGCATATCCTTCTCGACTTCACACTTTCTTGAGTTACCTAAAGTTTCTACAGGCAAATAATGAATAACAGAACATATTATTGAACCTATCCTCTTAAGTATGTGCAGGATAGCCAGCCCATTCCATATTTAAAATATGAATGTTTGCTGAATCCACAAAAGTATTTCTTACAAAGTGATTAATTTCTTGAGATAAAACACATACATTCTTGGTTTCAATTTCTTTCATCTATAAATAATATGCCTTCACAAAAAGCAGTTCTGATAGGAGACCCAAAATTTGTCTAGCAATCAACCTAACCTGGTGTAAATTATAGAAATGCTGCATCTCTAAACTTAGTGTATCTCCAAACTTGGTCCCCATGCATTTCAGAATAATTAAACAAAGCTTCTACACCTTGCAAAAAGATCCATGGGAGATAATGCTAACTGAACCACAAACAAAATCTATTTCGTAAGCAAAACCATGTCTTGCAACTAAGCAAATTACCATTCCTTTCCAAAGCACTGAATTCATAGGTTATGGAACAGATAACTAAGAGTTAGCAGCGAATGATATGAAACCTCCAATCCAGCACAAGATCAAAACTTACATGCAGCAAGCTCCTTCTGTGTCTGGTATAGAAATTCCAATGCCGCCGAGACTTCCTGCTCGAACTCAAGAAAAGGCCCTCCATCAAAACCCATCTTCCGAAGCTTGCAGAGCCCCTCTCCCAATTCCATCATCGCCCCTCTATGGTTCTGAAAGCCCACCCAATAACCTAAAAATCCCAATTTCAACCCTAAAAACCGTTATTTCAACAAAAAGATCAGATCTTTGTAGTTTACCTGGTTGAATAGGTGATGGAACCCCACGGCACACTGAAGAACCCCATGGAGAAGCGTCCGGGTCGGCTCCTCCGCCCCGTTCCAGAGCTCCTCGAGGAAGTCGTGGCACCAGTAGTAATCCCCGCTGTTGAACAGCTCCACTGCCCGGTCGAAGCTCGGGGCCTCGCCATCCGGCAGCCCCTCCGGCCGGACCTCCCCGCCGGAGAGCCTGTGCCGTCCCCGGAGATCGGCACGCCGGAGAGGCAATCGGGCCGAGGAATCCCCAGATCGGAGCGAAGAGAACGAGTAGGGTTTCGCCGGAACAAGAGGAGAGAAGAATCGACGGAGGGCGATCGGTGTGGGCACGAATCTCGAGACGGAGGCCATGGGATTCTCATGGCTTGCTCCGGTTCCCGCCATTTATGGGAGAGCCGAGATGATAAGGAGAAGGGCGAGGTTCGGTACGGAACTTCTCACATCAATTAACATGCGGATGCTATATCCTCCGTCCATTTTTAGTCCAGTGTTGATATCCGGCCCGTTAGTAGCATTGGTTCGCATAGAATTTCTCTGAGGATAACTCGCCCCCGTCCGTCGAATAAAAGCACTTCACCTTTCGAAGTCCGGAGCATCCCCTCTCTCCCGCCAGAGAAGGGAGAAAATTCTCTCCTTTCTAGTTTTGATTCTGTCTGATCATTGGTTTCTCGGAGAGGTCAGGGTTTCGATTTGGAGAAAGTAGGGTTTTTTTTTTTGCGGCTTTGTTTCGTTGGAACTGGGTAGGAAAATCTATGGAGATTAGGGTTTTTTTTTGAGAGTGAAGGAATGTCTCAGCAGCTGGGGTGGATGCACCACGCTCTCATACAAGCTTTGATGTCCCGTGGTCCATTAGACGAGAAGGAGTTCCACGAGATTTTTTCAGGCATCACGGGAAAGAATCCAGGTATTTGTCACGATTTTAACTGTATACTTCTGATTTTTCTCGAGATGGATCTATTTTCTTTTGGATCTCTTTTATTTTGCTCCATGGGTTTGATAAACCGAACTTAATCGATGGTGCAGTAGTTGAAATTTGTGATTTTTATTTGGTTACTTGATATTTCTCGGATCAATTTTCTTTTTTCTTTTTCCTTTTTTCCTTTCTATTTGTATGATGGTGTGGTAGTTCAGATTAGCCTTTTCTTTTAAAAAATCAGATTCAGTTCTTCTGTATCATATTTAGAATAAGGTTTTTGTTACTTATTTTCTTATATTTTGTATATAATGGCAGGCCAAATTCGGATTTTTCAAATTATTTTTCAGTAATAATATATATAGAGAGCACCCAAGAAGCTCACAGCTGAGGCGATCAGTTGGGTCCTGTACTGGGGTTTGTTTTTGGGTCTATAAGCATCATTCCTACCACTAACAATATACATGATATTTGCAGCTACACATCTGCAGACTTTCAATGATTGCTTGCTCAAAATAAACAAGGAGCTGGCTTATGTTCAGTTTGAGCTGCGGGCATGCAGAAACCAATATGATGGCAAGGTTTATTATGGTGTTGTCAATAATGTAGCTGATGAGCAATCAAAGCTTGGAACTAAGTATTCGGTTCCACAGATTGCATTCTTCAAGGGCGTAGTATGTCTCTATTTGCTCTAGTTTTTTTGATTGATGTGTTTATTCTGTTAATAATTGATAATGCCCACGTATGTGAATGTTGATAATTCCTGCTCACTCTTCTGTAGGTTTTAATTAAATGTCGATGAAAAGTTGACTATTTGAAAACAAGTGAAAAAGTTTGGCAGATATGAATGCTACACATAGGTGCTTCGGCTCCAGTTATATGTTTTGACCTATTGTCATAGTTCACCTTTTAAAGACTGAAACCTGACTGAGATCCACATCAGAGTCATAATGGAACTTTTGTGTTCATAGATTATGAAAAACCGTCTTTGTATTTTTCAGTTCTGACATAATACTATAACTTGTTTCCCACTGGATCTTAATGTTTAGCCATTTCAATTTCCTGCAAAATCTCAAAGTTGTGATGATGGTTAAAACCTTTAATATGATGATTCTTGGAATGTGAAAATCTTCAAAAATGGACCAAAAAGTATGCAGGTGATCCTCAGCAGCCAAATTCTTCTATCTAGGGTGTCACAACCACTTCAAAATCTCTCTCATGGCCTCATGTCTTTTTGTTTAGATACTTTCTAGGCATTTTCAGACCACAAACTTTTTGAGGGCTAGACACCATTGCTCCTGTGAATGAATCCAACATGTGACAGGCTTCCAATACTAGTAAATAAGTTTTGATTGCTGTAGGAAAAAAGTTGTCATCACTGAGTGGTGAAAAACAAAACAAAGCAAACAATTATTTTCTGGAGATCTGAAGATACAACTCACCAACCAATATGAATTACTAATAAAATAGCTGTGATTAGTTGACTCCTGTTTTTGTTAGCCACCAGGTCATCTCCTGCTCCCTTCATTTGACTCTGTGTCTTATACCTAATCCTTGATGAGTAGTTGTGTTCTATAGATTGGTTTTATGCCTCACTTCCCTATGGCTTAAGATGTGGTATTATTGTTGCTACCGTTGGAATGGCCTATCTCATGTTGGTATGATGGTTATTGTCACCCAGTTGCAATTGTCTATGGATGTGAGGTTGAAGGTTTATAATCGGAGTTTTTTCCGTTTTAGATACATTCTGTTGGTTAGCTGTTGTGCCTAGGCAATTACTATTTTATGGTTTGGCTTGGCTGAGGTGTAATGCATGTATAATTCTATTTCATCTTTTAACATAACTCTCCTCCCTTTTAATTTTTTTTAATGTTTTCTAAAAGCTGACATGCAAAAGTCAGTTTTTGACATGGGATTGAATAACTTATTTCAACTTGTCAATACTTCAGTGCTGCTTTGTAATGATTAACCTTGGTTTCTTTCAATTTCATCATTCATTTTGGGAAGCACGGTGTTGTTGTACCCTTGCTAGAAGATGCTTGACAATAATGACCTTAAATTTTCAACACCATTGGGTTCTAGAATATTTTCCTCTTCACTTTATTTTTCTACAGTGCAAGGAAGGGTTGATCTGTGGCTGTAACCTCATTGATTTATCTTGTATTATGTTCATATTATTTAATGACGTGGACACATCTTTAGTTCCCAGTGTTTGAATGCTCACCTAACACCTATACCCATGCCTCTTTGCCTCTTTTGGTGATATGTTTGGTGTTCATGTTGATTGTAATCTAAGATTATTGTGGAGGATATGTTGATGACCACAAAGAAAATCTGCCACTGAAATAGCTGGTAAACAGATGCATTCAAATTCTCATTGAAAATATATCTTTGAATTTTCTAGTTCGATGGGAATACTGATGTCCAATTGTTGTGGCAATGATGATGTCATACTTGACATCCTCCTATTTTAAGAAGATATTAGAAACTATTTAGTAGCCATTTACATCATCACATATATGAATTTAAAGCCATAATTTTGATTTCTATCTTGCTCAACATGACATGTTGGATTAAATTGTGATAAAGTCACAATTTAGTTGGTAATATTACGTGCATGCAATGTTGTTAAGATTGGGGTTGAGTTGTAAAGCCTCACTTGGCAAAGCTTTTGGATGACCCAAAAATGCTTTTAGTGGGATAAAAGTGCTTGTCATTGTTTTTAGGATATTCAATAAAAGTTTTGAAGTACTTTTAATAGAACACAAAAGTTGTTAAATATTTGGAACAACTTTAATTCGGAGCTTTCCCAAAAAGTGCTACTTTAGAGCTTTAGGAAGCTGATTTCATGGACTTGGAGGTTGTAGGTTTGAACCATGGAAACAATCGTTATTTAATATTATAATTTAATAATCAAATGCAATATTATAATTTGATAACATTATAATGATTATAATAATATAATATATTATATGAAAATATTGTTATTATATATTATGATATGAAGATATTATTATAATTATAACATGATTATGTAGTGTAAAATAATATAATATAGTATAATAATATTACATAATACTATAATAATATGAGGTAGATTTGGCTACATTCAAATGTAGCCAAATTTAGATCCGGTCACCTTCTCCATCCTTGGATTTACATAGTTCATGAATTCCAAAATGGCAAAAGTGAAAAAAATGGGTGGCTCTGGGATCCGTATGGATTAAAGGATGAAAAAGGTGATCGGATACTGGACTTGGCTACATTCTATCTCATATAATAATATATTATGCTATGTTATAATTTTATAATATTATGATAATAATATATCATATTGTAATATTATATTATTAGATACTAATTATTATTCTTTTAATAATATAATATCGTATAATTATTAGATGCAAAAAATATTATATTATCATTATTATATTTTTTTATACTACATTGTAACATTATGCTATGATGTATTTTATATCATATTATAATATGTTATAATAATTTATAAGTTTAGAATAATTTATAATAATAACTTTTAGGCTAAACTACAGTATTAACTCTTAAACTTAGGGGGTGTGTCATTTTGATCCCTAACTTTAAAAAGTTGTAAAAGTGATTATGAACTTTTTTTTTGTTCACTTTGATCCCTACTGTTAAACAGGAGAGACGCTATTTGATCTTTACCACGTGGCAGCACATGTGGTATGCAAGTGGCAAAATTAAATTTAAAATCCATTATCAACCCGTTAACCCATTAGCTCAATATCCAACAATCTTAAAAAAAATCAACCCTCTTTCCCCATACACATGGCATCCAATGGGACCCCGTGGCCCGTTGCGGCCTCCTTCGTCTCCACCCCCTCTTCCCTCGGGCCCACCACGGCCCCTCCTCCACCCTTACCGCATCCTCCAATCCTTCGTCTCCCCCCCCCCCCCCCCCCCCCCCCCACCCCACCCCACCCCAACGTGTTCTCCTTCCTCGCCCCCCTTCGTCCTTCCTCCTCTTTACCCCCCTTCCTACGGGATCTCTTCTCCAACACCCCCCCCCCCCCCCTCATGCGTTCTCCTCCCTCCCCCTCCTTTGGCCTTCCTCCTCATTACCCCCTCTCCCTGCGCGTTCTCCTTCCCCCACCCCCCTCCGCCGTCCCTCCTCCTTCGTTAACCCCTCCCCCTGCACGTTCTCCTCCCTCCCTCCCACTTCCTCCCTTCCCTCAGCCCCCATCCCCCCCCCCCCCCGTGGGCGGTCTCTGATGAAGTGATCAGTTTAGCGGCTCAAAACAAAATCAAAAGTGTAAAAAATATATCTCATCTTCCTTTTCGGCTTGCTTCTTTTGATGGCTAACAGCGGTCAGGCTAGCATTGGCTTATTCAATCTCTTGTGCAGGTGAGCCTTTGCTTTGCGTTCCAGGGTCGAAAGCCTTTTGAAGTTTTTTTAATGCTTCGACTACGACATTCTCTTCTCGATTGAAAAAGAACAACCGAGGTCTTGGTGTATTGGATCTGCTCTTCTATTAGCATGAACACATGAATTAGATGGAAGGAGGAGGGGGGGAGCGAGGGGGTTGGACCGAGGAGGCTGCGGTGGGTGGCGAAAGAGAGGGGAAGGAGGTTATTTTTTTTAGAATTATTAGATATTGGGTTAACGGGTTAATCAATTGATAATGGGTTTTAAATTTAATTTTGCTATATGGATGCCATGTGTGTTGCCACGTGGGATAAAATCAAACGACGCTTTTCCTGTTTAACGGTAGGATCAAAGTGGAATAAAAAGAAAAATTTAGGATCACTTTTGCAACTTTTTGAAGTTTAGGGACTAAAGTGACATAACTCCCAAAGTTCAAGGGCCAATACTGTAGTTTAGCCTAACTTTTAATAATACAAACAGTAAGATAGTTGAAAATACTATGTAATGTCTATTATCATTTCTCATAAAAGCACTTTTTTAGCTTGATTACTAAATAAATGTTGAAGTCTAACAAAACTTTAGAAATTTGATTATCAAACAACAAGCAATTTTTTTTACAGAAGCTCAACTTTTAAAAGCTCTATTATCAAAAGTTCTACTACTAACAGCTTTGCCAGATAGAGCCTAAATCATAGAGAGGGCTAGATTAGATCAAATTGTGAGTTGGATCATAGATTGTAAGATTTGGTTACTTCCATAAATTCCTAAATATAAAAGAAATGTGAAAATTGAAATGTGAGTCAAATGTGAAGTCGAGAATGAAGAATGCAAAGCATACGTATGTCAAGTCTAGTTTTCACCAACTTATCTTTTATATCATATTTCTAATGAAACAAACTTTATGTTTGGTTATTCAAGATGTTTATATACAATTGATCAATTTTATTATCCATTTATTCGAATGCTTTAGAATAAACAAGGGTAAGACTTTAATATATGGTTATAACATTACAAAAGATTGCATCTTATTTTTAGCTTTATAAACTCCAATAACAGAATTGCTAATTTACAATTTAAGGTTTATTATTGCTATGTAATGTAAGAACTATGTAGCTGAAGGAATTATAGAAAATGGATATATGAATGATCTAATATGTAAATGACAATCAAAATGGATCTTGTGATCCAAAGGAATGTATATTGCATCATTTGGATCCAAATCTTGTGATCTTAAACTGTTCTTAATCCAAGGATAGGATCTGAATTTTTAAAGGTCATTTTGTTTCTAATTGTAAGATTTGAATCATGAATAGTACGATTTTAACAACAATGCACTCATTTACATGGTATGGAGATGAACTTCCAAATTTTCCATCCTGTGGCACTAATATCAACTACTGGATTTGTAGAGCTAACATTCATTTCCATGTCATTGGACAAGTCCTTCATGATATATACATTTTGCCATATGACAGCTTGCAGAGTTTTTCAGGTGTATATATCCTGTACCTGCCATGACATGCATTGTTTTTGTACCATGATACACTTCATTGTTGCATGGACATGAACATGGGAATCAGATTCGGAAACATGTCCAGGTCTGACTTGGCAAGAAGAAAAATGGAAATATGTGGATATGTAGAATATGATATACTTTTAATTAAGCAATATATTCATACCATACCTCTTAAATTAGAAGATGCTGCCTCTAAGGTCTTTCAATCGACATGTTTCTTATCCTTTTTGCTTCAACCATCAAAGATGAGGCTCTAACTCATTGCTGGTAGAGTCTAGCTCTCCACAAATCTCTAAAAACTATAAACAGAGCATTCATAGGCATCCAAGTGTCTGGCATCTATCTGATTTGGATACATATCTTACAATTTTTTTCAAGCTGGACATGAATGTCCTGGTAACACTGCCGACTTTCTTATCTGTGTAGATTTTAGTTCATTTGGATGTTAATTTTTCTTTCAATGCAAACAGAGGTTGGTAGAGTTCAGCTCTCCACAAATCTGTGAAAACTCCAAACAAAGAATTTCATAGGTATTCAAGTATCTGTCATGAATCTGATTTGGATACATAGCTGACAGTTTTTTTTGAGCTGGACATGAATAGGGATGGCAATTTTTTCCGTTTGGCTGTTTATTCGGCCGGCACCGTTTCTAACGGATTGAGGAATCTCCGGTCTAAACGGTTTAACGGGTAAACGGCTGGGGACGGTATCCTCTGCCCTGTCTCCATTTATCCGTCCCTGTCCCCGTTAGCTTTATATATATTTAATTATATATATATATATAAAAATTTAAAATAAATAAAATATATATACTAAAAAAATCTAGTAAAATACGTTTGAATCTCCCTGTTTTCTTCTTTGATGCAACCACTGAACATCAATGGGTATCCAGTGGAATAATTAATTTATTAGTATTTTTTAAAATTTAATGAAATAATTTTATTTTTTATATAAACGATCAAATGGGTATCCAGTGGATACCCGTTTACCCGGCCGGGTATCCCCGTCCGTGCCCGTTAACTATAACGGCTTAACGGAGCGGGGACGGGGAGGTTTTCACTAACAGGGGACGAGGACCGGTAGAGGCCGTCCCCGGGCCATTGCCATTCCTAGACATGAATGCCCAGGTAACACTGCCGCACGTTCTTATCTGTGTAGATTTTTTTCATTTGGATGTTAATCTGTGTTTTAATGTAAACAGAGATTGTTTTTGCCCTTTCTCTTTCATAGCAGATACCACATGAAGTTCTGACCATCCATTAAAAAAAGGAACGAATTGATCTTGTAGAATTCCCAAGAAATTTGTAGAATTTCTAGGAAATTCTTTGATTTATTCTAGAAGGGAATGATTGTTCATCTGCCTCTCATGTTCCATGTATATATGGGACAGTGAGGAAGATTGCAAAAGGTATCTCAACAATAATCTGATTCTTCTCTGTTCTTTTTATTTGACAAAAGGAAAGATCCAAAAGAATCATCCTTTCTTTTAGTTGTCATTGTTTAATCAATCAATATATGATGTTTCAAAACCTAATTTCCAGTGGAATCTGAATAATCAATGGATTGGTTAGAAGATCCATTCAATTGTTTTCATTTATCAGCTCTTTGTGCTCAATGACTTCTTTGCGAGCCTTATTTACAATGTTTCCAGTTTCGTTGAGCTTTATTTGATCCAACCGTAATATGTAAAGTGAGATGATAATTGATGGCATCTTGGCAGTATCACATGCTATGAAATGCGTTAAAGATGAAGATGATATGTTTGCTTGCACAATGCTTTGTTGATTTTATTTAATGATCACAGTATTCTTTGATATCCATCTTGTGTATTGAAGTTAGAGAACTGGGTCTGCAATGCTAACAATTGTCTTGCATGCTCCTTTTTATGGCAGATAGAGGCAATTGTTCAGGATATGTCAACTCAGGGCTGCATAACCATCATTGATGTTCTTAATGTGCGTCTTCAAAATCAGGTCCTGAATGCATTCCCCACTTCTCCTTGACCCAACCCCATCCCATCTTTACACACGTGCAAACTTTATCCTTAAGTATCTAGGCAATGTATATGTGCATTAATGCCTTCCAATGGTGAGGTTTTGGTTAAAAAATATTGTTGATCTTTATTTCTTTAGCCTGCAAAAGACTAGAAATTGTTTCTGCTTATAAAGAGATTATGTAGACAAAGTATGTGTGCATTGTAATCAAATCCTTACTCTTCCTGGCGGTAGAAGGTACAGGTTTCCTAAGCCTTTTGAGTTATATCTTTACACTCTTACAATTCTTATTCAGGTTCAGACTGAGCAGGCTTCGGAAGACAGTCAATCACATATCCCTGCTGCATTCAAGAATTTCTCATTGTATCAGAAGGAGAAGACTCTCAATGATCTCATCCAAGATCAATGGCTTTGCTATACTTCTGATGGTAAAATTGGACTTGGCATCCGATCTTTTTTTGATCTCCGAAGCTGGTTCCGTAATAATGATATTCCTTCTTGTGATGTCTGCAATGAAGCTGGGGTGAAGGTTTGTTGTCTCTCCAATAAATTACGGATGACAGTAATCTTTTGGTTCCTTAAAATTGTGATTTGGCGTCAATTGAATCTGAAATGTTAAAATTATGTAGCCGGTTTTCTGTTGGTGGATGCATGTTGTTGTCTTGAAAACTATCAAAGGGTATATGAATAATTTCATAATTTTTATGACTCTTGTATTTCCTTTTTCTCCTCGTATATATTTCTGATAACAATATATTCTCGATTCATCTAGTCTACTTTGTTTTGTTCAATTAAACAGGCCCTTACATGTCCTAATGAAGATTGCCCTATCCGACTTCATGATTATTGTTTGAAGAAGAAATTTTCTGAGTGGAAGGTGACAGTCTCCTTTCATTTGTACTTCTACCTGTTTATCTTATTATTTTGAGGGAATGAAGACTTCTCTTCAAGTAACTGCCCCTTTGAATATGAGCACTTACACTTGGAGAATATGCGGTAATACAGGGTTCAAGAGATTGTCCTGGTTGCGGTACTCAGTGGCCTAGATCTCAGTGTGAGGAAGAAGTCGCAGATGCCCCAGGACGAAGTCAGGTGGCAGCGGCTGATGCTGTTAATAGACAGAAGCGCAGGAGGGTCAAAGCTGAAGCAGTAGAAGCAACTGAAGAACCTCCTGGCTTTGAGAGAGGGAAGAGATTGAGGAGCTGCAAAGCTGAAGCAGTGGAAACCGCTGAAAGCTCCACTGCTGAAAGCAAGGCCTTGCCTTCTGATGTGAGGAGGAGAACTCGCCGATCCGGCCGCAGGTAGCTAGTACAGTCATGGTCACTTTTGCCTTTCTCAACCTGTAAAGTAGCTTTGATGTTTTGTCTCCTCGTTTGACTGCTATACATTGGGAGATGGAGTCACTGTACTGTCTACCAAGATAAATCAGATGTATCTGAAAATTATATTCAGTATCATTTAGTGCTGGAAGGTGAGGCTTTGATGGTGTGAGGACTGGTACCTGGAAAATCCCAAATGGGTTCTGTGTTATTATTCCACCTTGCTGTTAAGTTCATCCTGATGTTCTCTAATTTGGTTTTTGTTTGGTTCGAGATTCATGAATGCTCCACTCAATTTAGTTTTAAGCATCAGCAATGGCAGTACTTATTCCCTGTATTCTGAAGTTGTTTGTGTTCAAATTGGGCACCTATGGGCTCTCAATGGTTGCAAGTATTCCTGCCATCGTCTTTTTTTTGAGGAAGGATTTGGGATTAAGACAGATTGAACCTGTGGCATCCTTTTTTGCCATCAGATATTTGATGCAAACTAGTCGTGCTTTTTCTCGCTATTACCTGATATGCATGGGGGTATTGCTTTACGTCACCTAGTCCCACCCATCTAGAGAGAGAGAGAGAGAGAGAGAGCTATAATCACCTTTGCTCTTTTTTGTTTGGGGTTGGGGGGTATTTGATGGGCAAGATGAGATTATAATATTAGTCTTCATTGATAAGTTATATAACTCTCTCGATTTATATATATTTTATTTATCTATTGTACATGTTTATTTGTTCATTTATATATTTATATTTGTATTGTACAAACTGTAAGTCTATGGTGGTGATTGCTACGATCTCTTTCAAACAGCATTTGTTATTAACGTTCTTTTCATCATATTCCCCCTTGTACAATGAAACGAGGCAAGAACTGTTATTCGACATTTATATTTTTTTAATTTATTTCTTGAGAAATCAATTTTTATTAACTTTTCCTTCAAAAAAAAAAGTTCCTTTGACATTTTTTTTTTAAAAATTGAGCGTAGATTGGTTTAGAACACGAACAAGGGCTGTTATAAAAACTTCAAATAATAATAACAATGTTAACAAATATAATAGAATAACTCCATTAGCCTTGGTGTAAAAAAAGTGTATAAAATTTTTAAAGCTTTGAAGTATTATAACAAATTAGTTTGGGTTGAACAACACTTGCTTGGGCCCGGCCAAAGCCCATTTCTCGACCAACAACGCTGGTACCACTCTCTTGAACCCTCCCCCATTGCACGCGCACCACCCACCCCTCAACCCCTCCTTCTAGGGTTTTGGAATTCTCGATTTCAGACGTTATAGGGTTCCACTTTCGATCCAAATCTCCGGCATCGCGATGGGGATCGACCTCTTCGAAGCATGCGATCCGGGCGCCGACGACGTAGACCTCTCCAAGATCGAGGTCGACAAACAGTACGCCCGGCGGCTGGAGCACAACAAGAAGCGGGAGGCCCTCCAGAGGTACGAGGAGCTCAAGAAGCGCGGCCTCGCCGGGGACTCCGACGACTCCGACGAGTCCTCCTCCTCGTCGGACAACGACGACGAGAAGCTTGTCGACTCCGGTAAGAGGGACATCCAGTTTTTTGATGCCCTCGTTAGGGTTCGGAAGAAGGACCCCAGTATCCTCCAAAAGGACGCAAAAATCTACTCCGATGAGGACGAGGAGGAAGAGGAGGATAAGCAGCCCAACGCTGCGAAAAAGGAGAAACCTTTGTATCTAAAAGACGTCATGGCCCAGCATTTGATCGAGGAAGGACCAGAGTTCGGCGAGAAGCCGCCGCTGAAAAGTAACCCCAAAGTCTATAACAAGGAGCAGGAGGAGGGTCTCAGGGCGTTCTTGGAGGCAGCGGAGGAGGAAGCTGGAGCTGGGTCCGAGGATGATGGTGATATCATTAAAGCGAAGGAGACGGCTGCGGAGGAGGTGGATGAGGATGCCAAGGTGCGCAGCAAGAGATTGGATGATTACTTTGGGAAAGATGATGAATTGAATGAGGAGGATTTGTTCCTGAAGAACTATTTTATCCAGAGGTCGTGGGTCGAGAAGGATAAGGAAAAAAAGCCATCTTTTGCTGACATTGATGTTTCAGAGGATGAGGATGAGCTCGACAAGCAGGATAGATATGAGGCTGAGTACAATTTTAGGCATGAGGAAGGGGAGGTCGACCGGGTTCTGGGTCACTCAAGGTTTATAGAAGGGTCTGTGAGGAAGAAAGCAAACAGCAGGAACCTGCAAAGGAAGAGCAAGGAGGAGAGAATGGCACAAGCTGAGTTCGAGAGGAAAGAGGAACTGAAGCACTTGAAGAATCTGAAGAAGAAGGAGATCCAGGAGAAGCTTGAGAAGATTCGGGAAATTGCAGGGATTGGAGTAGATGGTGCTTGCGAGCTGGATGAGGATGATCTTGAGGAAGATTTTGACCCTGAGGAGTATGATAAGAGGATGAAGGAAATGTTTGATGTGGATTATTATAATGCCAAGGATGCTGATCCAGAATTTGGAAGCAATGATGATGCTGATTTGGAGAAGCCAGATTTTGATAAGGAAGATGAATTGCTTGGGTTTCCTAAAGGTTGGGATGTTGGTGGATCTAATGAAGGGTTTGAGGCAGTAAGGAAGAGGTTCTTGAGACAGGAGGAGGAAGAAGAGCCGCGGAACAAGGAGGGTAAGAGGAAGCGGAAGCGTAAAATCTCGCTGAAGGAGAAAGTGGAGCTTGATAAGGAGTTAGAGGAGTATTATAAATTGGATTATGAAGATACAATCGGGGACCTGAAGACTCGGTTCAAGTACAAATCTGTTCCAGCTAACAGATATGGCATGCAACCTGAAGAGCTTTTAATGGCTAATGATATGGATTTGAACCAATATGTTTCCTTGAAGAGGCTAGCACCTTATAGAGAGAAAGAATGGAAGGTGACGTATCATCAGAAGTTAAAGAAGGATTTGATTCTTCAGGAGGAAAAGCTGATGCCCAGAAGACTGGTAAGAAGCAGAGGACAAAGGAAGGCCCAAGTTCAACAGAGCCAGAGAAGCAACACCAGAAAACAGAACCAGAGGATGCTAATGGTGAACCTAATCAATTGTCTAGGCGCAGCAGAAGAAGACGTCGGCAGGCTGAATTGAAACTGTCCCGGTCGAGGCTCATGGCATATGGAAAGATCCCCTCGAAACCTCAGAAAAAGAACTAAATTTGTTGGAGAATGTAGCATGGATAATTTTAAAGCTAGTTTATCTTAAAGTTTTGTAATTTCTTTTGTTAGTGATACTTAGGTAGTCAAAGCCTGTACTCTTCATGTCTGATAATGGAATGGTCATTTAGCTTTCTTTTCATTTCTTGGTTCTTTAGTGTTGGAATGCTAAATGCTCTTCATAGATGTTGTGTTTAAATCGCTGTTTGGGTGGCAATTTTGAGCATTTGTTGTGGGAAAGTAATTTATAATCCAACTTCTGAGAAGTTTAATGATATGCTGATGCATCTTTTGCTTTTTGTTCTAATTTTTACATGAAGACTTTGCATTTAGCTACATTTGTGAATGGGACTAATTGGATTATATTCTGAGATAAAATTATCATATATTTTCCTACTTATTTATGTTGTTTCTAACTCAGAATCTTGATATGGATTGCTGATATTTCTCAGAGTTATTCCTTATAAATGACTTATGGATTAACATGATAGTGCCAAACAGCCTTGCCTAATTGCTGCTAGAGCATTGAGAAATTGAGGGTCATGAATTTCCATGTGGGCGCTAGGTTATTGTATTTCTTTATAAGGATGGTCTTGTAATGACATAAAGATATAGAGGAAGTGCTTAACTCATGGTAGTGTAGGAGGAATAAGACTATTAGGTGTGGGAAATGGGGGCAAGAAATCTGGAAACTACAAGCTTTTCAATGAAGCATCTAATGCTTTGAAACTTAACTTACTCATTGTATTAAAAATTCTGAAGTGTGTTTTTAGAATCAAAATGTTGCTAATGAAAATTTCATATTTTTAAATAGACCGATTTGAAACAGCATGTAGAAATAGGATTTGCTCTGATGCACCATGACAAGATTGCCCCTTAAAACCTGTTGAAACCAGAAATCAATGAAGAATTGTTCAAGAGTAATTTTCATGATTAAAAAACATAACTGTTAAATGTATCGTTGAAGTGTCTGAAATCGATTGTAAACAATAAATCATCTGAAACTGAGCATAACTGGCCACTTGGCTAACAAATTCATAGTTGACCAATATTAGCCAAGAAATTTAGCATCTTTGGCAGCTGAAACTTTAACCATGATGCGTATTGATGTTGGCCAGTAAAGTGACATAAAATGTCTTTTAAAAAATAAAGGCAGAGTTTGAGAGAATATTGTAGCGTATTCAACACCTCTAGTTGCTTACCGGCTTCATAGAAATGCCACTGTTATTTGCTGATTTGTATTTTAAGAATCTGGGTGGACTTGGACGTGAACCTCTAAGCTGTTCTCCTAGAATATGGCTATGATGCTTTAACATAAACAGAGAGTTTCAGGGATATTGGGTGTCATTGAGGATAGTCTAGATTTTGTAAATGTAATTGAATTGCATTTGTTCAAGTGGTGGTATATTATTGGTGTTATGCCGGTTTGGGTCATAAGCTTTAATTGTAGGAGCCTTACAAGTTTATTCCTGGCCTAATACGGCTTTAATAAATGCTGAGATTTCTATTTCTTGACCAACTAGTCCTCGCTATCATGACTCATTAAAATCAGTTTAACTGTTCTGTGGCCTTTTTTTTCCTTGTGCTTTCTTAAATTATAGTGCTTATCTTGTGAATGGACCAAAATTAAAACATAGAATATGACAGTCTTGTATTTTACCCATATAATCCATAAATGATGCTGAACCTTTTTTCATTTCTCTAATAAAATGCTGGGAATTTGTGAGATACTAAGAGGCCAGGTTCCCACATTTGCTCCCTTTTTCCAAGCATTTTTTTTCCCTGCTAGCTCCTCCATTGATCTGTCGTTTGGGGGTATGATTGTTGATCTTGGCAATTTTTGTCATGTTTTTTGCTGGAAGCAATTTTGGCCTTGTTAATGAGAAAAAGAGGATCCTTCGGAAAATTTTGTGTGTGTGGATTAGGAGGTTGGGGATTAGTTTTTTGTGCTGTGGTTCTAAGACGGCCAGGATTATATTTAGAGACCTGATATATGTATCTTTCTTCTGCACATTTATGCAGAAAAATATTTCTTTTGTGTTGTAGATGATCATCAATAAAGAAAATAGATTACTGCTGAACTTAGTGACAAATTTATCGCTATGGTTGAAGGGAACTTATCCTGCTCATGCCCTGCTTTCTTTTGTGAAATTGTCCTTGAAAGAACTCTAATATTAGCTTCAATACGTAGCTTGTCAGAGACCACTCACTAACTGTCCTTTGAAAAAGCTGGTGGTTTCTAGTGCAACTTAACCCACACATCTTCTTATATATATATATATATATATATGTATGTATGTATGTATGTATGTATATTCATTCTTAAAAGAAATTAGAGTGATTAGTTATAATTTAAACCACTCGAAGTCTCAAGGACCACTCAGTAACTAATAGAAGAGGTACGAGGCACCACCAAAAAGAATGGCAAGCCATCATGCGCTGTGCTTTGTTTTTTAGACACAATTGGTGATTGTACCTGTTTGATCAGTTGATCTAAAATTGTTGATGAGCTGATGGAATTTATATAAACCTATATCCAGTTCCTTAGAAAAAAATGAAGTATAATCTAAAATTAACCTCTTCACTAATTTTAAAACTTCCGGAATATCGAGGTGTAGGTCTTCACAACTTAAAAAATGTTGGTGCTTTTGCTTGTCATTGGCATGAAGCAATGAAGATGGAGTTCGCAAGAACAATTTTTTTTGGCCTTTGCCCCTTGTTTCTCTTTTTTCTTTCTTGTTTCTTAACTTTGAGGAAGTGGTGACCTATATTTTCAACCTTTGGGGCCTGCTTAAGGTAGTTAGTTACCTAGCCTATGGTGACTTGCTGCTGCCTATGGAGATGATGCAGTTGTGACAATTTAAATGTTGTTAACCAAAAATTAAATGGAGCAGTTACCAAAAATTACTTGTAACATGAAATGCCCATGTTTCTTCCTCTCCTTATTAATGCATTGTGATATTTGTTTGTGTTGAGAGAACATAAGAAATTTTGTGGTATCTTAGATGTGGACTGTAATTTTGTAGTATCATAAAAGTGGTCCGTGTATTTAAATTGTTTTTTCCTTTCGATCAATCCTTTCTGTTAAATCACATACAACCATTTACTGTAACCAAGGCTTTAAAGCTGCACTGATGGAGTGCTGAATTTCCCCTGGTCATTCAGCAAATGGAAACCTGATCTTGCTGGCAGCTATACCTTGTTTAATATGAAGAAAACCATGCAAAGATTTTGTGAAAGTAATGAATGTGTAAAGGATTCTAGATTTCTGATCTTACAAGTTAACTTGCACTTAGATTAACTCAGTCTTGGATGCGCTGCAGTGATAGATCTCATGCTGTTCTTGCTTTTGAATCTAGTTGATTTATTCTAGAGTTTTGATGTAGTTCTTATGAATGGTAGGCATCATATTTTTTTTCTTTTTTTCAATAGAAGAAAGGCATCAAGATGCATGGGTATGGCTGAATGATGTATGAATTTCACTGAGAGTGACTTTGTGCATCTTCAAGTAGGCTTTTAAGAGTTCTGACCATGTATTTACTTTGTTCAACATTGTGGACAGCAGGTCATTGTGCCTGCTGATGAGGCAGCGAAGGAGACCTGAGCTGAATCCTCTTGTGACTATGGATAGCCTTTGATCTTGTTGTTTTAGAATGTAATAGAAGTTAGTTGTGAGTAAGAGGCGAAAAAGAA
The DNA here is from genome assembly GCA_900491605.1 of Calamus simplicifolius. Classification (NCBI taxonomy): domain Eukaryota; kingdom Viridiplantae; phylum Streptophyta; class Magnoliopsida; order Arecales; family Arecaceae; genus Calamus; species Calamus simplicifolius. Next base: position 72,963 of record UESW01002158.1, read on the forward strand.
CAAGAAGAAAACCCAATCCAGAATAAGCTCAGGTTAGGTATATCATACTTCTCTTGGAGGTGGCCATTAGTAAGCACAACTCAGAGATGAAGTGAGCTAATAGGTGAGAAAGTTTGTTCTGGTTTAAGTTTTATTCTGGATGTAACCTTTATGGAAAGCTGGTAGAGTTTAGAATTTTCTCCTTTTTATAGGAATTAGAACATCAACTCTGACGAGGTGGAGATCAAGTCAGCTGATAGGTGAGAAAGCTTGTCCCGGTTTAACTTTTATTCCGGATGCAACCTCTATGGAAGCTAGTAGAATGTTTTTTCTTCAGTGGGAATTAGGACAACGACTTCCAACATTCTAGGGAAATCAGAAGCTCAACTCCTACTATTGTGACAGAAGTCAAGGACCTGCCAAGGACTCACAGTCCAAAAACCTTAAAAAGACAATTGTGTGGAGGGCTGGCTTAGTCTTATAAAATCATGTAACACCTCTTTACCAGCCAATGTAGGGTTATGATAGAGAGCAGGTGTGGTTGGTTAGGGACCTTTAAGCAGGTCTTCAAATGAGTTAATTTGAGCATTTGGACGCCAGCTTGGTTGCATGCTAGGTTTATTTGAGTATGACTGGAATTCCAGCCGAGTTTGGAGGATCTAGCTTCTCAAATCTACATCATGTCTGCGGTGCAATACACAGGCGACTGTGACTGAGAACTGGACGTCTCTGGTTTTAGGATCTTGTTCATGATAAAACTGTTGCTTACAACTCAGAATTAAGCTTTTGCAAGCCAGCCAAAATGGATTCAACTTTTGCATTTCAGTTTTACACCTTTCAGTTGAGTTAAAATGGAGTTAAAGTTATAATTACACGAGAGCTTATGTCACGCCCCAGACCCTATTTGGATCTAGGGGTGGCAACCCACCGCATGCCTGGCATGCAAGGCGTCATGAAATATCATATTTAATACAAGGAAGGATAATAACTATATATCATCCAAATTCAAAGTGTTCTTAATACAAACCATAATTATATGTTTTAGGCTACATGCCAAAATATATAATTTAATGGGGTTACAATGAAGTATTGGATCTAAGTCACTCTGATAGCTGCTCCAATACCCCATATTACCATCTTCAATTCTGTGGCTCTGAAAAACATTGTGAGATTTAAATGAGCTCACACTCAATAAGTAAGCCAACTATAATATATGTAATTACTACAAGCTTTTATCAACTCAAATTTTTCATAATAAACATCTGCCAAGCTTCCCTATTTCAAATACATTTTACCATGTTATCAAAACATGCATCATATGTTAAAAATAATTTTGAAAACAATTGCTATATATAGCATTTCAAGAATATACAATTTCAGAATAAAACCACTGTACCACTATAAATAGCATGTAAAAATGCATTTTTTTACCACTGTCCCACGGCCACACACTATGTACAAAGAACACCCCTCTCGGGTGTACCTCCATAAATATCTCCTAGGAGTCAGGGTTCTGGAACCAGCGTCATGAACTCACATCATATCATATCCTGCTACAACACACCCTAAAAGTGTGTGTTCTCCATATACCCCCCTATGGAGATGGGTTTCGGTGCCATGTGGCATAATATTGCCATATTCTGTCACAGCACACATCCTGGGTATATGTTCTCCATATACCCCCCATATGGAGTTGGGTCCCGGTGCCAAGTGAGTCATGCTACATATCACATCATATCATAGCGGACCATAGTGGAACATATTATCATATACACAAAGTATCATTTTTATGTCACATTTATCAAATAGCATGTATCATTGCAAAAATGCAAGCCATATACTTTTCATAATTACAAAGATTTAAACGTGTCAAATACACATGTATATTTATAACACCTTTAACAATTTCAAAGATCATGCCAGTTGATCAGTTGTCCGCATAGGTACCAAATCATTTGCAAAATAATTAATAACTAGTCATAGTAAATGCTCATTTTTTAAATAACACAATATATACCAATATAGCATTTAAATACATAATTTTATATTTTAATAATTTATAAAAATTATAATAATGACTTACTTACCTTCTGGCGCTAATCCAAAAATGTAATTAAGCTATTTAAGCACCTGGGTACCTACAGCATCAATTTTCCAATTTTTAGTCCCCAAAATTAGCATATCAAAATAGCTTTTAACTCTATCAAGTTTAATCCCGAGGCTAACTTGGGGCTTGAATATATCTCAATATATAAGCCCAAATGGGAAAACAAAAATATCCCAAGAAACTAAGATCGACACTGATCCAAGCCATATTTTTATTTCCCCATTTCCGGCCCATTACGAGGTCCAAAATGTGGCCCAAAAATGGTTCGTGAGCCGGCCCAACAGGGCCCAAATGAAAAACGGCCCAACTGGCCTGCTCCCCTTTCTTCTCCCCCGCCTCCCCTGTTTCGCCCAAAACAGTGGGTGAATTATGCCGGCAGCCAAGGCCGCCGCCGACGACCGGCCCGGAGCCGGCCGCCGCCGCGGCCGAGCTCCTCCCCTTCTCTCTCTCCCTCAATCTCTCTCTTTCTCTCTCGTTCTCTCCCGCGGCTTGGGATTGTGCCGGTGGCACGGCCGGCCACCATAGTTGGCCGGACCTCCATCGGATGCTGTCCCAGCACCGGTGGAGGGCTCCGGTCGTGACCTGGGCCCGGCGAGCCGGCGGGCACTCCGCCGGGCCCGAATCAAGTCGTGGACCGGCTTGGTTCCACTGTGAAGGGGCCGCCTCTCTCTCTCATTCCCTCTGTCTCTCTCTCTCAATCTCTCTGTCATTGTGAACCCATGGAAGAGGGGGAGGATTATCTGGATGGTTGATGGTGATAGATGGAGGGAGAAGACTCCCCTCTTCCTTCCCATTTATAGTGGCAAGGGAAGGACCAGTCCTCCCTTGTGCTCGTGTGAAGAGGAGAGCCAACACGCTTCTCTTCTTTGATCGACGGAGTTGGCGCCCCTCTTCTTTGACCAATGGATGCCGCCCACATAATGCACGCGGGTGGCGCCGCATAGGAAACATGGGCTCACAGCTTATTTGATATAGTTGTTAAGAAATAGCTGATAGTTATTGAAGGCCAATAGTTAGGAAAGAGAAAAGTTCATCTATCAGCTAGCCTTCAATAGTTGTACTAAATACAGCATCAAGCATTAAAGTCCTGTATCCTCTTGTTCATTTAACATTCACATGATATAGGAACTCGCATCACCTGTTGACTTATTTGTACAAAAGAATCTTTTATCCCAAGGAAAAAAGAAAAAGAGAGGAAGATAGATTTATGGGTGACATCGGCTTAATTTCTTGAATTGTTTTTTTCCTTTTTTTGGTTGGTACATGATAATTTTTAGATTTATGGGTGATATTTGCTGCAATTCCTTGAAATTGTTTTTTTCCTTTTTTTTTTTGGTTGGTACATTATAATTTTTCCTCTTTTTTTTAGCACCTTGGTAGAGGATGATTTGTTACTTTAATTCCATGTCTCAAGCATTAAAGTCCTGTATCCTCTTATTCATTTAACATTCACATGATATAGGAACTCGCATCACCCATCGACTTATTTGTACAAAAGAATCCTCTATCCAAAGAAAAAAAGAGGGAGATATATTTATGGGTCACATTTGCTGCAATTTCTTGAAATTATTTTTTTGGTTGGTACATGATATTTATTAGATTTATGGGTGACATTTCCTGCAATTCCTTGAAATTGTTTTTTTTTTTTTTTGGTTGGTACATGATAATTTTCTTTTTTTTTTAGCACCTTGGTAGAGGATGATTTGCTACTTTAATTCCATGTCTTTTTCTCTCTTCTTGAGGCAATAGTAGTCTGTGGTCTCTGCTACTCTATGCTCTCATTCATGTCCTCTACTTCATTGGGCGTCGGAAATGCAATTTGGCCGCTTTGAGCAGATATATGAACAGGGCATCAATGCATTAATCAAATTTCAGATTGTGGGCACAAAGACTTATTGCATGGTAATTGGTAGAGTAAAGATCAGAACCTAATTTAATCTCCTCATGAAAGACACCAATGTTCCATGAATTGCACCAACCTCTTCTTCCATGCTGATTGATGCAGGAATGTAAATGGGGGCATTACATTCCTGCATTGATTTTGAATTCATATTATGGGCATGATGATGGGTTGCTAGGGAAAGCCAAAACTCAATATAGGTTGGACCCGGGGCTTGATTCCTGTGATATCATATCAGCAGCTAGCTTAGAATTTGAAAAGAAAACCTCCATGATACTTGGATTTAAATCTTTAGATCTTGAATGTCAAGTTGGCAACAGCTCACTAAACTAGTAGGATTATATTTAGGCACACGCTAGGAGACACTTTATTATTCCAACCTGAAATGGGTTTCTGTACCAAAGCATTTAGATGTAAGAAATTGCAAACTAGTGGTAAAGTTGGCAACCGGATTGGATTGAATTATTTTGGATTTAAATCACTTTTGTATTTGGTTTATTTAAAGTAAATTTTAACCTTAAATGATCATAACAGAGTTAACCCATGGGTTATTTTGGATTGGCTTAGTTTTTTTTTTAAATGAATCCATGTATGTTTTTTTTTTTGTTCTTCAAGTAATTTATCAACGATCAATTCAATCTTTTTTTTTTTTTATTTTTTAACCCATTCGTCACTCCAAGTGACGAGGCAACTATACACAAAATTGTAGCATTATTAGATACTAATAGAAATAATAGATATAAACTTATAGAATATAATAATATTATTAAACAATAATCTATAAAAAATATTTTTAAAATTAAATAATCATAAATATCAAATTGTCAATAAGATTACAAAATAAAAATAAATAAATATTAAAAATATTCTTAATCTAAGTAAGAAAGAGAGAGTAAATTATATTAATTCTACTCTTTCATCTTCTCCTTAAAGATATTTAATACAGTTAATGTTGATCCTTTAACAATACTTACTTAAAAAATTACACTTTTACTTTATCATTTGTTGAGTCTTATTAGCATCAACTACACTATATCAAAGAATATGAAATATTAAACCATTAATTGTAAATAATCTTATTAATAATTCATAAAATTATATAATACCATTTAGATAAAATTTTAAAATTTTTAAAAAATATATTTTACCCTCATATCTCAATAAATAATGGTGAGTGATTAAAGCTCCTGTATTTTCTAGTAAATATCATTTTAGAGCCATTTCAATTTGGGCTGTTTAAGATATAGTTAAAAAAAAAAAAAAGTCATAATCCTATTTTTTCGATGGGTTAAGATCAGGTGAATCGAGTCAGCTTTTTGCCTGTTACCTCTATCCAGTGGCAATGGAAGGAAACAGGAATTCAAAGAATTGTAATTGCCATCAGAGAATAATCAGAAATGGCAGAATTCAGCTCATCAGCATCAGAGACAGAACCTTCCAATCATTAATATCATATGGCTTATTTATGGGTCTACTCCCTTGTGACATTATTCTATGCAATGTGGGCTCAGACAATTATCTGAGTGTTAAATATTAAGGAGTTGAGAAAGCTCTATCCGGGATAAGACTTTATCAGCAGGCGGTGTTTGAAGCGATCATGCCAGCCAAGAGCTAACAATACAAAAGAAAATGTCCATTTGAACATGTCAGTGTCATGGCCTTATCATGTTTATTATTTCAGGTTGGTGGTATGACTAACAGAAGTTGAATTTAATTTCAAAATTGTTTCTTGTAGATTCATGCGAAGATATAGTTGTTGCTATTACCTCAAGAATATCTTTTGTTGGGTGCAAGTAATCAAAATAATAGTAAATCTTGTTTCAAGTAACAAACTATTATTCACTCAACATCCACAGCCAAGCTCAGAAATTCTCACCAATCCTTCTCAAGTCATAAGGAACCCTCCTGCTAGCATAACCAACCCAACCTAACCAACCCTCAGTGGTTAGGAATGTGGCTGCATCTCTTAACCTAATAACCAAAATCACCTAGAGTCACCAATATGGTTATCATTCTTTCATTTTAGGTTCAAGAAATTCTTCATTCTGTTACATTAATGTGCAAGAAATATTAACTTCCTCTGTCTCACTAGAGTTCTCACTGCATCTGACAAAACTTATTTGGAGCTTTTTCAAAATCCTTCACCACACCCCCTAACAGTTTAGCTTTTCCAGGGTCATAGATTGCTCACCAAATACAAGGAGTGTGGGTCATTAACATGGAGCAATGCATCCCCAAGACACCTAATTTCTTTGGTGATCAAGATTCTTGGACAGGCTAATAATGGAGTAGACCACACATGCACCTTATTCGTTTTAGGATATAGACTCCTGTTAGGTTTGGTAGTCCATCATGCAAGCACCTCAACTTTTTGGGGATAAAGATTCTTTGCAAATGGATAGGGTGTCAATACCACGGAACAATATTTTACAAGCTCTCGTCTGCCCATGTAGTGTTGTAATTCTTTACAAGTCTTCAAATCTGAAGAAGAAAAGGAATCAAATGAAACTACAAGAATTCAGATTACTTTTAACCCCACTATTCTCTGAATCTCCATGCAATTTTTCAAACTCAAGTGACTAAAAATTTAGTTAAAATTCCTTGTCAAAATGTTTACAGGATCACGCTCGAAGAAAATCATCTCTACCAGATGTGGCAACTCCTACATCCAGAATGAGTACATGAGTACATCATGAATCCGTGAGCTTGAGCTTGACAATCCTGGACAAGTCACAACAGTCTTCCAAACATGAGGTGAACATTGTTCGCATAACCATTGATCAAATCCTGTATGCCTTGATTGTGCAGCTCTCTTCAGGCAACATGCAGCATAGTTTAGGAACCAAGTTGCATTCTCATTGTTTGGTTATGTCTGGCATCTTAATAGCACAAAGGTTTCTCTTCCCATGGTCCTAGGAGGAGGTAGATTCTCAAACTCTTACAGATACCAACCTCTCCTGCTAAATTTCATTCCAGCTGACAACCTTAAGGCCAGATCCTCAACCTCTCCTTAACAGTCAGATCTCTCAAGCATGGCTTATTCCATTACGCTGAATTAAGGTCAATATAGAATATAATGGCCCATGCATCTCTGGCTAATTCCATTAGGCTGAATTAAGGTCATTATAGATATCTAATGGTCCATGTATTACACAAGCTCAGGCCTTTGTGCCTCAATCCAGGACTTGCACACACCAAACTCCATGCAAAAATCCAGCTGAATCCTTTAATCTCATCTGTGCTTCTTGGTCTTGCTCTTTCATGCACTCAAAATCACCAGCCTGTGACTCCACTGTCACCCCGAGATCACATTCAAATGTCCCAACACATAATAATGCCATAATCCTCTGAGCTCTTAGCTGGCCCTGGTATTTATCATAGTCAAAGTTGCACTAACATATCATCTGTCACAAACCCAGCATTATCTAAAGCTTAAAACCATTCACATATTTTCCTCTATGTACAAGTCAAACCCAGTGCTTGTGCCCTGAAACAATTGCAAACTCCATGCTAGACAAAACTTCAAACCATGACACGTTGGGATCCTACCCACGTTAAGGCACCACTGAGGCAAGTTGAGGGTATGATACTTCTTTATTTCACAAGTTACTAACCACTAGTTTAAAAGCTGCTTGAAACTTTGGAGCTTCCAAATCTTTCTGGTGGCTAAAAGATGGTATAGAGACCATACGAGAAAATGGCTACGCGCTGGATTTACATTATTCAGGAGTCTTCAAAATTACCATGTCCGTCCAATGTTCAACAAATCTTATAGTATTTCACAGAACTTTTGAAAAGCTTCCAGGCAGTTCTGTAACCATCTGGCATCAGCATAATTTCTGATGTCTACCTTACCATGATACAATGAAACCCAGTAATAGGTATAAGCATTCACTTTATAACAAGCCATTGACATTAGATTGAACATCTTACCAATAAAACCACCAGAATCTGTACCCCTAGTTTTGCTGGGTTTCTACTGGGACTTGAATTTGAAGACTTGGCATATCTGTGATACTAGCTTAAATAATTTATATCTGTTGTGGCTGCTTCACTACTATCTAGCCACTACTATCTAGCTGCCCCATCAAGTCAAGCATTCCCTTGCATATTCTACTTCCACAAGGGTAAGCAGAAGGAAATGGAAGCTAATCCATTCCTTTTCAGAATGAAGGAAATAGCGACCAAACTGTGAGATGCCAAAATAGGACCCAACAAATACAGAAGTTCAAAGGGCAAAGCCAGCAACATCGCATATCCAAAAGCAACAGGAAATTGCAGAGATAAAACTCCATTCATATATCATGACATAAATATAACAGCCATTAATACTGTACAGATACAAGAAGAATGGACAGAAAAAACAGATAACTACTACACAACTCAACCAAGCAGAGATGGAAGGTTTCACCTTCCAATTGAACTTGAAGGTCACCTTGGCTCCAGAAATGGAGAAAATTGAACCATGGTAAGCAGCAAAGAAAGCAAAGCCACTGATCTAGAAACCATTCATTTCCAAAAGGTAAGTGCGCCGCTTCATCAATGTCTTTGCCGCAACCTTGAATGGCCCATCAAATGCTCCACAAACGAAGGCATCAGTCTCCTTCCTACTGCTATTGCTACCACTACTTCCCTCAGAAGATGGCTTGATTGCCACCAATGTGGCTCCTTGCAATCCCATCCCACCAGGAAGCTCCAAGTAAGGAGAATATCTCAACTTCATGTTGGATGCTGGGACCTGTGTCCTATTTGAAGATGCTGAAGCTGCCAATGGCTTCTCCCTGAACTCCTTCAGCTGCTCTACCCCCATACTCAATGTCCCTTGCCCATCAGCATCAGTCAAGACCAAACTCTTTAGTGTTGGGTGGTCCTTGATAATTGGTTGCAGAAGATAGTGTCTTGTGGAAGCAGCAATTAAGGAGCTGATTGTCCAGACCACACGAAGTTTCAATCCTCCATTTGTGTAGAAAGATTCTGGTATGCTCCCATTGTCTTCTAATGCAGCTTCTTGTTCAGCAGATGGAGGCTTCCGATCTACCCGGGTACCTCCCAAAATGACACAATTCTGAAGGGTGCTCCCAAACTCGGCCCTCCACTTCAAAAGAACCCCTTCTTCTGTTCCGACATCTCCGGCAGGGAGTTCGATCCTGAGGTTGCGGATGTGGGTGAAGTTCTTCAGGACTTGTGCAGGGGAGTGGTGGGAGAGCTGTGGGAAGAGGGGTTTGTTCCCGCCATTGGTGTTGCGAAGGTGGTGGAAGGGTTTGAGAAGGGTGAAGATCATGAGCTTTAGAAAGTGGGAGAAAAGATTTCGAGGTTTTGGGGAGCTTGGGTTTAAGGCATCATCAGAATCACCATCAACTGTGACAACTCGGTCGATCTTAACATAGACATCATGGACGAGAGGAACCAGGGAATTGAATCGCTTTGACACTGCAGAGCAGCGGCCCAGGGACCGGACATCAGCAATCTTGTTGAGGATGAGGAGGACCAGAGGGTCCGGTATACGGTCAAACTGGTCTTGGTCAATCAATGGGTCGGCATGGATTCGAGTTTTGTTCTGCATTTGCTCTAAGATTGAAGGCTTGCCCGCTCCAATTATCTGTAAATAAGTAAAATAGATGTCCTCCTTTCCTTCTAGCTAGGAAAGTTTTGAACTTGGAAAAAAGGCAAATGCTTGGAGTTCCTTAATCTTAAGCCAAGGAGAAAAAACACAAGCTTTGGGTCTAAGATATGGAGTGGTAACTCCAGCTAGCTTTTGGGGACACTGCCACAAGAAAATGAGGATGAATCATCTGAAAGCCAAAAGACCAAAAAATAAGTGATAATTAGAACAAATCTTACATGCATAAAACCTTATAACCCATTTAATTGTCCGCGACTTTAAAAATTCTGAGCTTTAAGCATCCCAAAAAAACTGGATTTATACATTAGAAATACTCATCAAACTAAAGAACAGAACCCAGAAAAGCATCAAGAAATTCCTTCAAGCTAACGCATCTCAAAACATCTACTGGCATAAAGAACCTAAATTTCTCCACAAAAAAGAAAAGAAAAGAAAATCTAAGAAACAATTTTTTTTTTTTTTTTTTGAATCCGTGATCGTCAAAAAGATGAAAGCACCAAGATGGCAGAAGAATACCTACGGATCTACGGTTCCAGTACAAGACGCAGGATCCTCGGAAAGCCAATTTCAAGGTTAGAATCTGACCGACCGCTTCAAAATCCGAAATTTATCCAGCGTCCCACCAAATCGGAGGACCTTCAGCTCCAATTCAAAAGAAAAACCCCAAAATTGGGGATTCTGGGGGTAAAAAGACGGGATTTTCCGCCTGAATCATCCCCGATCCCAAGCCAGCAATGGATCCCCGTGAACGGGGATACCTCCTAGAAGAAATAGACCAAACCAAGTGGGACAATTACAGATTTCCGGAAGAAATCCTATAGAAATTAAGGTTTCGAAGAACGCTCGAACTCTCCCTCGCCGTGGAGGCCAGCCAAAAGGTGACGAGGTCTCCCTAATATACTGATCCAACCTGAGAGAAAAAGGTCGAGATGACGGCACCGTTAAGCGGACGTAACGTGATGGGCGGAAAGCCGGAAACGGAGGAACGGCGTATAACGGCGTCAGGTAGCACACGGCGGCGAAGGTCGGCAGGTGGCAAATTAAGCGACGGAAAATAGAAAAGTTATGATATTTTTATTCAAGATTTTTATAATTGAACACAACTAGCGGCCTTCTGATTATCAATTTCGAATTATGTTTTATTTTAGCATATGAAACAAAATATTTTGATATCTAACCGTTTTGATGCTTTATTTTAATATATATATATAATAAAAAATATATTTATAATTTATATTTTTATAAATAATAAAAATAATAATAAAAATATAAAAGATAAAAATTAAGTTTACAATTCATAAGTTTTATTATCAACAACAACATACGAGTAAAATAAAAAATAAAAAAATTATATTCATAATTTATTTTTTTTATCAATACCATAAAGATAATGATTTTCGTCTTCTGCTTGCATATAAACACTAATTTCTATATTCAAATTAGTGTCATCCTCATCATCAAATGCAACATCTTCTTCATCGTCTAAAATTAAAGAAGCTAATGGAGCTTCAATTGTCTCCCAACTTAAATCTTCTCCATCAAGGAGTTCAGGTTCTTCATAGATCCATTCATCTAATAAATCTATGTTATGAAGACTTATAGGATCTAAAAAGTCTTTTTTCTTCATCAAATTCCGATAAGGAAGACAAAAAAAGGAAAAAAAATATAGCTTATAAAATTAATTTAAGAAACATATAATGCACATAAAGCAAGATCTTTTTTACTATTCCTGGAGCTTGAGATTGTATCTCACAAAGACTAAATCATTTAGTCTTTTATGTTCAAGCCTATTACTTGTTTTGGAATGAATAAATTCAAATTTACTCCAATTTCTTTCACATCCAGTTACACTACAACATTGACTAAGGATTTAATAGCAAACTTTTAAAGTTCTGAGTGTTATTTCCAAATTGCTCCATCATGCAACTAATTAGAAGGAGATTATTTATTTAAAATAATTAAAAAATCGATTAGATGTAGAGTTTCATTTTTTTTTATATATATATATATATATATAATCCTAAAAGATTTAAGAATTTACAAATTGGTCTTCGAAATATATTTTGCCGAAACACGTTGAAACGGTCGAAACACACCAAAATGGCCGAAATTTTTTTGAAGTGAAACGTAGTAGGGCTCATCTTTTTGGATAAGCCATCGAAACAAAATGTTTCAGGCAAACGACGGAAACAAAATGAAATTAATAACTTTGCTTCTGACAATAATTATTCCCACGTGATTTTAAAATTTGTGAAGGGGGAGAGAGTGAAAATCATGACAATATTGGGTAAAAATATCATTTATCAGAAAACATCAGGTGTGAGGGAAAAGATTTTGCACACCGCATCGCATTCGATGTAGCAAATTCTACATGAACTACATCTTTTTTATTCTTCACGTACATCCTATAAGCTTAATACCATGGAACGAGATAGCAGAGATCATGATTATAAATTTGTAGGTGATATTGTTCTGATGGAACAGGATGGAACATCTTGCCTTTCAAAAAAATATTGAGACATTCCAGTTGTAAAATTACAATACCGTAGTTATAAAATTACGACACCCATTCGAAAAATATTAAGACAGCTTTATGATATTCCGGTCAAAAAAAATTATGACACCCTAGTTATAAAATTAAGATTAGTTAAAAAGTTACGACACCCATTCAAAAAGCCAAAAAAAAATTACGACATCCCAGTTGTAAATTTACGACATCATAATTATAAAATTACGGCACCTATTCAGAAAATTAAAGCAAAGCTTTACGATATCCCCGTCAAAAAAAATTATGACACCCAGTTGTAAAATTACGACACCCATTAAGAAAGTCGAAAAAAAATTACTACACTCGAGTTGTAAATTTACGATACCGTAGTTATAAAATTATGACACCCATTCAGAAAATGTTAAGGTAAAGCTTTACGATATACCAGCCAAAAAAAATTACGACACCGCAGCTGTAAAATTACGTTATCATAATTATAAAATTACGATATCCATTTAGAAAACTAAAAAAAATTACGACATCCCAGTTATAAATTTATGACACTGTAGTTATAAAATTATGACATCATTCAGAAAACATGCACTACATCTGGTATAAATTTAAAAAAAAAAGCTAAATGGGTATTAATGTACGTCACATTCAGCATTTAAGATCGTATTCTGCAATCCTGTTTCATCCCATTGTGTCAAACCATTTAGGATTCATATGGATCAATAAGAAGGAACAATGTAACCCACGTAGGATTTGCTGCATCGAAGATGATGCACAAAGGCTTTTCTCATGTGCAAAACTAGAAACATGCTAGAGTTTAGGGCTTGAGACAAGTTGTGGGCCAGATATACCGAATTAATTTCCCTGCTAATTTTCATAATATACAGTGTTGATTTGGCTATAGTTGTAATAATTACATACATGGAGGGACCGATTTTATGGTACATTTAATGGATCGAAATTCCTTGCCATGAATCGTAGAATGCAACGATGAACGATGACTTTTCATTCATGATGAACCCGCATTGAATCAGAAAATATTTATTATCGCTCATCCATGAATAGAAGGCAGGGATGTGCACCGCACTTTACAGTGTCAAGCAAAGAATCATGACTCAGTTTATCGGGTATTTGTTATACGGTTCTCCACTTAGAAATCAATATATACTTAATCTTTTTTTTTGACAATCAATATATGTTCGCAGTATTTTTTTACTTAATGATGGTAAACACATATTGTTAATTAAGTAATCACGAGATGAGATTATTGTATACGCATTATTTCTTAAGTGAGGAATCATATGACAAACTATGTAGCAAATTGCTGCAAAAAAATGTTGGTAATATAGGGAGCCTTTTCGTGTGGCAGCTCTTGGCTTCCATGCTGTTAGTCTCGTATTATTAAGACAAAGGTGGAGAAAAGGCTGGTACTTGGTGCTTCTTGTTGAATTGGTTATGGATTATGATGCGGACAAGTCACCTGTGATGAGCGCCGGGCGTATTGAGATCTATTGTGGGCCTCCAAATGGGGTAAAAAGTCGTCTTCCTCCTCTAGAAACCTGCAAGAAGTCCCGGGCCGGTATTCCCGGCGAGAACCCTCCGACGCTCAAGTTAGTGAACTTATTGAACATGAGTGTAGTGTCTATCTTTTCTTTGAGAGAGAGAGATTCCTCCTTTTTTAGTTGAGCTCGGGGTCCTTTTATACCTGTCTTGGAGGTTCCTTTCTTTTCGTTCTGTTTTGAACCATCAATCTTCCTTGTTAGGATAAGCTCCTTCGAACGGCAAGTGGGTAAGCAGTTGCTGGATGGGGGCCGCTTGTGGCGGTAACTGCTGGGCGTGCTAGTATTTGCCCGTGATTTCGGTGAGCGAGATATATGGTAACAGATCTCGAATCTCGGAATCGTTACCTGAAGTGGGTCATAGTGTATGCAGGAAAGTAAGGCACCAAGTTAGAGCTGGGGCCGAAGGCAGGGTTCGAAACCGTCGCTGGAGGCTGGAGCCAAAGGCTAAGCCGTCGCTGGAGGCCGGAGCCAAAGGCCAGAGCCGTCGCTGGAGGCCGGAGCCAAAATCCCACCATATCTGGGATTAGCTGTCACATCATTATCTCTGGAAATTGCGCAGGAGGTTATAACACCACCCAGAGGAGATGGTCAGCCGTATCAGATGCCCCCCGCCCCTGAGATGAGTGAGCGCATAATCACCAGCGAAAGGGGTGTTAATATCCACTGGGCGGCTGACTTCCGCGCCATTATTTCGTCCGTTCAGGCTGTTGGGATCGGGGAAGATTTTCCTCGAGTAATGAGTCGTAAAAAGGCGAGCGTCATCATTGCGGTAAGGCCACCACCATTTTTCTATTGGTGATGCTTTTCGTGTTTTTCGCGCCGGTAGGCCGCCGAAGCGGCTTCCATTTGAAGGTAGACACATGGCCAGACCGGACGGCCGCGGGATGATTTGAAATGGGGCTATAAAAAGAAAAATCGTCCTTATCTTCCCATTCCCTCCTTCTCTTACGTTACACCCATCTCCCTAAGTCTGCAAGCATCCGTCCGCCTCCTGTGTCTGTTCCTCTCCTCGTGCTCCTTCGATCTTAGTTCAAACTTTTCAGGTTAGTTTCCATGGCTTCCTCGCCCTCCTGTTCTATTTCCGATTCCGGGGGTCGTTCCCCCATTCCTTCTCAACCTTCCGCTTCCTTACCAAGACAATGGTCCACCCCATCCTCTGACCATTCCTCGCCGGAGCGGCAGGTCAGACCCCCGCAGCCGGGAGTTCCGACCGTCGGACGGTCCTCCACCCGGTGCCATCCGACAGCTGCTGATCCTTCCAGCGCTGTCAAGGAGTCCCCCGAGTGGACTGCTTCCACTATGTCTGCTCAAGACATAGTAAACCTAAGAGCCAAATATAGTTTTCCACCAAACCTACATCTGTCCTACCTTGCTCCTGATGACAGGGTAACTTCTTCCCGTCCTGGAAGAGTTGCCTTGTACTGAGCCTTCTTTAAGGCAGGACTTCGATTACCCATCCACCCTTTCATCCTTAACCTTCTAGACCGATATTCTTTAACACCTTCCCAACTAGTCCCTAACTCGATCCGAACTATTATTGGCTTTCTGGTTCTCTGTCACCTGCAAGGCATAGAGGCCAGTATCTCCTTATTCCGCAGTTTTTATACCTTCGCAAGTCAGGTTGGTGGTCCTTTACTTCTAGACCCACTAAGATCCTTAAATTGTACCTTCCCACCTCTGTTAAAGGGTGGAAGGATAAGTTCTTTTTTGCCGATGTCGAGGGGGTGAGTGGAAGCTGGGGGACACCCAACACGGACGCCAATAGGGATTCCTCTATCCTCCCAAGGGATTAAATGGCATTTGGGCAGCTTCTGACTGCGATGTCCCTCGATGTAATAAGCTTCTGGTCGATGAAAACCTTCGTCTCGTCGGCCTAATCCCTTCTGGTGGTGAGTACTTGATTACTCACCTTTTCCTTCTTTCCTCTTCTCTTTCTTTTTTTCTTTTCTTTTTTTTTTTACTCATCTCCTATTTTTTCATAGGGATGACGCCATCACTTCGCGAGCTCAGGCAAGCGGTTACTAAGAAGAGGAAGGCAACGGGGAATGGGCCCCCCGCTGAGAGGAGGGCCGTCGCCAAGATTCCAAGGAGGGCCGACGCGGGGAGGGCCGACACTGGAGGGTCCAGGGTCGTGGAGCCCTGCGCGCTAAGATTTCGAGGAGGGCCGACGCTGGAAGGACGACGCTGGGGGCCGACGCTGGAAGGGCCAAAGTTGTGGATCCCCTGCGCGGGCGCGAGGCAGCCAGAGCCCAAGCCGACGAGCCCGCGAGGAAAGACACGGTAAGGGCCGAGGCCAGCGAGGAAGTTGGGCGGAGCCAAGCAAGAGGAAAAGAATCGCCTTCAGTACCGGCTCCCCCTCCTGTCATTCTAGTCGATCCTTCTCCGGAGCGGATCGCAAAAGCATCGTCACCCCCCCGAAGCCGTCGAGACGGAGCCGGTCCATGCAACTACAAAGCCCCCAGCCGTTACCATGCCCCCCAAAGGGGCAACAACCGAAGCACCTCCACCAGCTAAAGTGGGCTGAGTGAGCATTGAATGAAGCATTGTGGTTGAGGTGCAGGAGTTTCTCCGGCATCAGGAGGGCTACCTTCTTCCGAGAGGCGTCCGTGGCACACCTTTGGGTGAGCTTTGCCTATTAACCTTTTCACCTTTGTTTTTTCTATTAACATTGACACTCCGTCCAGGCGCTGAACTCTATGATTACCATGAGGGACCTTTGGGCCCTGAGTGATGCTGCCCTTGATCAGTCGCGGGAGGAGATGCTATCACTCCAGGCTAGGGCAGAAAAGGAGATGGCCCTGAAGGATACTCGAGCCACTTTAAAGGGCGAAGTCGAAGCCATCCAGCTAAGAGCCGAGAAGGCAGAGTACGCGCTGGAAGTTGCCCAGCGTCGGGCGGCCAACGAGCTGGATAACGCCCAGGCGGCCGAAGAAAAGCAAAGAATGGCCGAGGAGAGATTGGAGGTGGCAGAATCAGAAATGTGTATTTTGAAGAACCGATTACATTCCGCCACCATTGAAATAGATGTGGCCAAAGAGGTTGCCCATCTTGGAGGCGGCGGTGACCGAAGCTAAGAGGGAGGCCGCCGAGGCCGATAAAAAGGTCACGGAGGCCGAGGAAAACCTCTGAGGCGGAGAAAAGAGCCGCAGAGGCCGTAGAGAATTTCAGGAAGTCTAGAGCCTTTAGGAAGGAATTAGCCGAATCGACGACATTCGCTTACGAAGCCGGCTTCCAGGACTGCAAGGAAAAAATTCAGAAACTCTACGACCTTGAGGGGATTGAAGGGTTGGAGCCAGATGAAGTCCCTGAAGATGACGACCCAGCCCCAAGTGACCCTTAGTTTTTTATTTTTATTGTATTGCTTCAAGTCCGACTCAGATCGGCAATTTTGTAAACTTTTAACCATTAATGAATCATTCGATTCATAACACTTGTCTTTGGTCATAATTAGCTTTGCTAGTGTGTGAGTTGTCGCGAATCAACAACCAATGGCCGAAGAGCACGATTTCTTTCAGTTAGGGAACTGATGCGGGATCAATTTTGGTTGCAAAAAAAGTTGAACTATAGGTAGTATAAGACCCCGCTCGTGCCGGCGCGAAGTCGTGGAATGCCTAATGCCTCATTAGATATGCCACGCAGAATTGGACAGTGTGCGCCAACACGAAACCGTCCTTAAGTGTCGACGCGGGGCCAGGCTTTAGTGCCGACATGGGTCCGGCTTTAGTGCCGACGCGGAGCCGGGTTTGGTGCCGATGCTGAGCCGGGCTTAATTGCCGATGCGGGGCCGGTCTTTGGTGCCGACGCGGAGTCGGGCTTTGGTGCCGACTTGAGCCGGGCTTAATTGCCGACGCGGAGCCAGGCTTTGGTGCCGATGCGGAGCCGGGCTTAATTGCCAATGCGGAGCCGGTCTTTGGTGCCGATGCGGAGCCAGGCTTAATTACCGACGCGGAGCCGGTCTTTGGTGCCGACGCGAGCCGTCTTTGGTGCCGATGCGGAGCCGGGCTTAATTGCCACGCGGAGCTGGTCTTTGGTGCCGCGGAGCCGGGCTTAATTGCCAACGCGGGGCCGGTCTTTGGTGCGACGCGGAGCCGGGCTTAATTGCGATGCGGAGCCGGTCTTTGGTGCCGACGTGGAGCCGGGCTTAATTACCGACGCAGAGCCGGTCTTTGGTGCCGATGCGGAGCGTCTTTGGTACCGAAGCCGAGCTTAATTGCCGACGTGGAGCCGATCTTTGGTGCCGACGCGGAGCCGGGCTTAATTGCTGACCGGGGCCGGTCTTTGGTACCGATGCAGAGCCGGGCTTAATTGCCAACGCAGGGCCGGTCTTTGGTGAAAAGCGTGATCACTCGAAAAGCAATGAAAATATTTTTAACAGCAATCTGTCAAGCAGGTTCAAATTAATGAAGTTAGCACATTACTGATAATACCTGCATAAATTGTCGACGTTCCAAATGCGAGGGAGCGGTTTCCCGTCTAGCTCTTCAACTTTGTATGCCCCGTGATGAAGTACCTCCTTGACACGGTATGGTCCTTCCCATTTCGGTGCCAACTTGCCTCCCTTCGTCGGCTTCGATACTTCAGCTCGTCGCAGAACGAGATCTCCAGGGCAGAACGTCTTGGACCGTACTCGGGCATTATAGTATCTGGCCGCTCACTAATGGAAAGCCGCCATGCGAAGTTGCTCCTGGTCTCGCAATTCTTCTACTAGATCTAGATCGGCCCGCAGCTGATTTGGGTTGCTCTCTTTGTGGTATAACTCTGTCTGGGGACTGGGGACACCTATCTCCACCGGAATGACTGCCTCGGTCCCAAAGACCAGGCTGAAAGGAGTTTCCTGGTGGGGGCTCGTGGCGTTATGTGGTATGCCCACAATACACTGGAGAGCTCCTCCACCCAACGCCCTTTGCAGCCATCTAGCCGGGCCCTGAGCCCTTGGAGGATAATGCGGTTGGTCACCTCGGCTGCGCCATTGGTCTGGGGGTGCCCCACAGAGGTGAATCGTTGATGAATGCCCAGGCCGATGCAGAATTCCCGGAAGGCCGTGTTGTCAAACCGTCGGCCGTTATCAGTAACGAGGGTGTGTGGCAGTCCGAACCGGCACGACAGACTTCCAGAAGAAAGATCTTACTTTGCCCTCAGTGATCTTGGCGAGAGCCTCAGCCTCGATCCACTTGGTGAAATGGTCAACTGCTACTACTAAGAACTTGCGTTGTCCGAAGGCTGGAGGGAATGGTCCAGGATGTCCATGCCCCACTGGGCGAAGGGCCAGGGTGCGGCCAGGGGGGTCAGCTGGGATGCCGGTTGATGTTGAATATTAGCATGTGGCGCACCTCTTAACAAGTTTAGACGCATCCTCCTTCATTGTCAGCCAGAAATATCCATGCCATAGGGCTTTGTATGCGAGAGCTCTGCCCCCCAGATGGCTTCCACATATACCTTCATGTATCTCTCGCAGGATATAATCTGCTTCTGTGGGGCCAACACATCTGAGGACCGGGTATGAGAATACTTTTGATAGAGTTTTCCCTCCATTATGAAAAACTTCGGGGTCCATCTTTTGAGTTTCCTGGCCTCGGCAAGGTCTTCTGGAGGGTACCATTGGTAAGGTACCAGACATAAGCGTCCATCCAGGAAGGCTCCTGCTCAACTGGCAGAGTTTCTCTTGTTACGTCAATACTCGGGGCTTCCAGGTGCTCTACATAAGCTCTTCCCAACATCCCGTCAGTTGAGGTGACAAGATGGGACAAAGCGTCGGCTCTGGCATTTTCCCCTCGAGGGATATAGCTAACACTAAAATAAGCTAAGAGAGAAGCTTGCGACTGCACCATACTTAAGTAACGGGACATGATGGGATCCCTTGCTTCATACTCCCCTGCGATTTGGCCAGTGACCAGCTGGGAGTCAGTGAACGCCCTAAGGCGCTTTACCTCGAGCTCTTGGGCTAATCTTATCCCAGACAGCAGAGCTTCATATTCTGCCTGATTATTGGTGGCTGGAAAGAGGAAGCGGAGTGCACACTCAGTTACAACTCCATCCGAGTTGGCCAGGATGAGGCCTGCTCCACTCCCTTGAGAATTTGACGCCCCGTCTACATGAAAGACCCATTCATCATCTCTGGTTCAAGAGGCGAGGGGTTTGCAGAGGCCTCTTCGGATTGCTCCTCGCCCCAGGTGCACTCGACCAAAAAATCCGCCAGGACTTGGGATTTCATGGCCGACCAAGGGCGGAAAGATAGATCAAATTCTCCCAACTTGAGCGCCCACTTCGCCAATCAACCCAAAGTATCCGGGCGAGCGAGAATTATCTTTAGAGGTTGGTCTGTGATCACCGCGATTGGATGGGCTTGGAAGTATGGCCGTAGGTGCTGGGCAGACACGATTAACGCGAAGATAGTCTTCTCAATCTTCGAGTACTTGGTCTCCGCACCGTGGAGCACCTTGCTTGTGTAATACACCGGCTTTTGCATGCCATTGGTGTCCACGCGGACCAGCATAGAACTAACGGCCTCGGGAGAAGCTGCGAGGTACAGAAGGAGTTCTTCTCCACCTGTTGGCTTGGATAGCAGTGGTGGGTAGATAGGAATTCCTTTAGCCCCTCGAACGCCTTCTGACATTCTTTCGTCCATTCGAATCCATTGGCCTTGTGGAGCACCTTGAAGAAAGGCAGGCACCTCTCAGCGGACTTAGACAGGAAATGGCTCAAGGCCGCCACCCTTCCCGTCAAGTGTTGTACTTCATTCTTTTGGTGGGAGACCTCATGTCAGGATGGCTTGAACTTTGTCCGGATTTGCCTCGATCCCTCGCCGGGTCACCATGAAACCCAAGAACTTTCGGCTGTCACCCCAAATGCATACTTGCATGGGTTCAGCCTCATCTGGTATCGACGAAGGTTGTCAAAAGTCTCCGTTAGGTCGACGATATGGTCGGTAGCGTGGACACTTTTTGTCAGCATGTCATCCACGTACACCTCCATGTTGCGTCCTATCTGGTCTCGAAGACTTTTTCATTAACCTTTGGTAGGTGGCTCCCGCATTTTTTAGCCCAAATGGCATTACCTTGTAGCAGTACAACCCCTTCTTAGTTATGAAGGAGGTAGCTTCTCATCCACTGGGTTCATCCTGATCTGGTTGTACCAGAGAAGGCATCCATGAAGCTAAGGACCTCATGGCCGGATGTAGCGTCCACCAGTTGATCGATCCGGGGCAAGGGAAAGCTGTCCTTGGGGCATGCTTTGTTGAGATCGGTGAAGTCTACACACATCCTCCAACTTCCATTAGTCTTACGGACCATCACCACGTTGGCCAACCATTCGGGGTAATGAACTTCTCGAATATGGCCTGCAGCCGTCAACTTGCGAACTTCCTTGTCGATAGCCTTCTATCTGTCCGGAGCGAAGCTCCTTTTCTTCTGTCAGATCGGCCGACACTCTGGCCTGAGGTTGAGCCGATGGGTGATCACCTCCTCAGGGACGCCCGGCATGTCTGAGGACGACCATGCAAAGACGTCGGCGTTGGCATGCAGGAAAGTGAGAAGTCGATTGCGTGCTTCCTCCGGAAGTAACCCCCAACCTGGACGGTCCTTGCTGGGTCATCCCCCAAGGGGAGGGTCAGGAGGTGCTCGGCTGGTTCTCCTCTCCTTCCTAGCTCTCGGGGGTCAAGCGGCTCAAAGGTTATCGCCGACGCCGCCTCCAGTGGACTGGGATACAAGTGATAGCAAAGCGGTGGCGGGCTTTGCTCTCCTTTCATTTCTCCGTCTCCTTCGTCGGTGGGGAATCTTACCAATAATCTCTTAGTGGAGATCACGACATCTAGCAAATTCAATCCCGGTCTCCCCCAAGATAGCGTTATAAGCCAGCGGGATTCGGTCCACCAGGAAATTTATGATCACCGTGCTTTGACATGGAGGGGTTCCAGCCATGACAGGGAGGGCAATCTCCCCTTCAACTCTCACAGAGTCCCCAGTAAAGCCCATTAAGGGCGTGGCGACGGGTCGAAGGGAAGACTTTGATAGGTTCATTCGAACAAAAGCTTCGTAGCTCAAAACATCCACCGAACTCCCACTATCCACCAAAATTCTTTTTACAGGATGTTTGGCTATGGTCATGGACACAACAACGCTGTCGTCATGCTTATTAACTACCCCATCTAAATCATTTCCAAAGAAAGGAATTACAGAGTCTATTCCCTCTTGCTGTCTTTTTGAACCACCACCTGCCCCCCAGGAAATCATAGCTATGGTCTTCTCCGTAGGAGTATTGTCCACGCCGGTCTGAAGTGGAGGAGGCGCCGATGAACCTGGAGTAGGAAGGTTTCCCTTCGAACGAACTTGCCCAAGTGACCCTGCTGGACAAGCTCTTCAATGGCCTTCTTCAGATGGCGGCAGTCCTCGGTGTCATGACCATAATCTCGGTGGTACCGGCAGTAAAGTTCCTTATTGCGGGGGGTCCCAGACTTCATGGGGGTTGGACGCTTGAAGTAAGGTTCCTCCTCGATTTCTAGTAGGATGTGAGATATCGGAGCCATGAGGGGAGTGAATTGCTCCTTAGGAACAAGCATCTGTGGCGGCGATCTGGGCGGTGAGGAGGCTCAGGCCTCCGGGGTCGTGCTTCGGCATGCTCAGTGGGCGCTGGTTTCTTGCTGGGATTCTTATCAGCTTCCCTCCTGGAAGAATCCGATTCGTCAGCACGAATGTATTTCTGCGCTCGGCATAAGAGCTCGGAGGCTTCTTGTCTAGGAAATAGGTGAACCTAGAAGGACGAAGTCCTCGCTTTAATGCCAATGTGGCTACAGAATCATCCAGGTTATATACCTCCAATGCTGCCTCCTTGAACCAAGCGACAAAGTCCTTCAGGGTCTCGCCACTTCTTTGCTGGACAGCAAATAAGCTATCAGCTACTCGTGGGATCTTCTGGCACACATCAAAGTGAGCCAGGAAAGATCGTTTGAGCTATCGGAATGAATTGATGCTGCGGGTGGCAGGCGGGAATACCATGCACGGTCGCCTTGCGAAGGGTGGCCGGAAAGGCGACACATAGAAGGGAGTCCGTCGCTCCTAGACCTGCATGAGGACCTTGTAGCTCTCCAGGTGGTCCAGTGGGTCCATCGTGCCGTCGTACGGATCCAGCTGGGGGAGATAAAACGGGGCGGGACCGGTTCCTCCATGATGCACCGAAAAATGGGGGGCGGTGATCATAGTTGTCCCATGAGGGTTAGCGATCCAGCGGCTAAGCTCCTCCAACCGTCGATGATATTCATCGAGCCGTTGCTCGGCCCGACGGGTAGTCTTCCTATGGGCACCATCTTTAGATGAGTCAGAAGGTGAGGCCGAAGAAGACCGCCGGCGTAAGGAGCGCACCCGTCTGGATTCTTTCTCGTCCGGCTGTCGGTGGGAACGACCATAGTGATGGAAAGGGACCGCCGTCGCTTTGAGGTCTCTCGATGATGAGGTTCAGGAGGTGAGTGACGGGAGGCCTCGGGTGGGGTCCCACCTTGATGAGATTGAATTATCCCCCGCACCCCTTCACCAGGCGGAGGGGGTTGAGGTGCAGTGGCAAAGCAGTGTTTCTGCAGTCCCGTACCACCGTCATCAGGTCCTGGACCTAGTGAGTTAGAACCTCAAGCCAGTCAGGCTGGCTCATCTGTGCAGGGGGCGGAACACGGAGGTTGGCCTCCGATTGCTCAGCCCGTGGTATGCGCTCCGCGGCCTGGCTGGTGGAAGCCTCCTGTGCTCGTGTTGTCACCATTGTCTTTCTTGCAGAATCGGTGGGGTCACAGGGAGAACTTTCGCCTTCCCCATGTGAGCCCCCTACCGGCGTGCCAATCTGATGCAGACAAGTCACCTGTGATGAGCGCCGGGCGTGCTGAGATCTATTGTGGGCCTCCAAATGGGGTGAAAAAGTCATCTTTCTCCACTGGAAACCTGCAAGAAGTCTCGGGCTGGTATTCCCGGCGAGGACCCTCCGATGCTCAAGTTAGTGAACTTGTTGAACAGGAGTGTAGTGTCTATCTTTTCTTTGAGAGAGAGATTCCCCATTTTTTAGTTGAGCTCGGGGTCCTTTTATACCTGTTTTGGAGGTTCCTTTCTTTTCGTTCTGTTTTGAACCGTCAAATCTTCCTTGTTAGGATAAGCTCCTTCGAACGGCAAGTGGGTAAGCCGTTGCTGGATGGGGGCCGTTTGTGGTGGTAACTGCTGGGCGTGCTAGTACTTGCTCGTAATTTCGGTGAGCGAGATATATGGTAACAGATCTCGAATCTCGGAATCTATTACCTGAAGTGGGTCATAGTGTATGCAGGAAAGTAAGGCATCAAGTTAGAACCGGGGCCGAAGGCAGGGTTCGAAACCGTCGCTGGAGGCCGGAGCTAAAGGCCGGAGCCGTCGCTGGAGGCCGGAGCCAAAGGCTGGAACCAAAGGCCGGAGCCATCGCTGGAGGCCGAAGCCAAAGGCCGGAGCCGTCGCTGGAGGCCGGAGCCAAAGGCCAAGCCAAAATTCCATCATCTCTGGGATTAGCTGTCATATCATTATCTCTGAAAATTGCGCAGGAGGTTATAACCACCTAGAGGAGATGATCAGCCGTATCAGATTGGACAAGAATTAAATTACAGGTGGAACAATTAAATGCGGAGACAATGGATCTAAGATGATTTATTTATCATCATCATTCGGTTCAATGATTATCTTTATTATTAAGATGTTGATAAAATGCATCCCACGTTGCACATTGTCGTAAAGTCTCTTGTATTTTTTTGATGAGATCAAAACTGGGTCATATGTTTTTTGACAAGTTTGGTTTGTGATGGCCAGAAAATTATGTACATGTTTTTCTTATTTTTCCTCGCTAGTCAATACTTTGCCTTGGAGGACGTTGCCGGTTTTGGTTTCACCCGTGAATGACCTAGGAAAAAAAAAGTGAAAATTGAAGCGAGTTATGATCTATTTTGACTTTGTGAATTTGGAAAGATTTTGTACACCAATCTTATGCAGTAAATACTATGTGGATACATGCATACGATATTCATTAAAAAATGTTAAGGCACCTTTATGATATCCAAAAAAAATTTACGTCATCCCAGTTTTAAACTTACGATATCCCAGTTTTAAACTTATGACACCAGTTCAAAAAGCAAAAAAAAAAAATTTACGACACCCTAATTGTAAACTTACGACACCGTAGCTATAAAATTACGATACCCACTATCTGTACATAATTTTTTTTTTAAAAAGTTGAACGGATATTAATGCACGCCATGTCAAAATTTAAGATGACACCCAGTTTTAAACTTACGACACCTTAGTTTTAAACTTACGACACTCATTCAGAAAGCAAAAAAAAATTACGACACCCTAGTTTTAAACTTACGACACCATAGTTTTAAACTTACGATACCCGTTAAGAAAATGTATCTATACACAAATTCCAAAAAAAACTGAACAGATATTAATACACGTCAGATAGCTTTTTTTTTTGGACTCATTTTCTGAACGGGTGTCTTAAGTTTAAAACTAGAGTGTTGTAAGTTTAAAACTAGGGTATCGTATTTTTTTTTTACTTTCTGAATGGGTGTCTTAATTTTATAACTACAGTCTCGTAAGTTTAAAATTGGGTATTGTTTTTTTTTTCTATGATATCGTAAGTTTTAAATTGGGATGTCGTAATTTTTTCATCGGAATGTCGTAAAGCTGTCTTAACTTTTTTTATGGATATCGACCAATAAGAAAGGACGGTACAACTTACGTAGGACTTGCTGCACCAGATGCGGTGTATAAAATTTTTTCATGTGAATTTTTAGTAACAGGCTTTATATCAAGTTTTTTTTTTCTTTCCTTGCACGTATGCTTAAGGTATTGTCAGGCTTCGGGATAGAAGGTGAATTTTCAAAAGTCTTCAATATGCTTCAGCCCAAAGACTTCTAGGGCTACCAGGGAAGCCATTATTAATTTGTCAGGCATATCTTCTCAGACTGACAGGTTTATGTATTTGGGGATTCCTATCACAGGGCGTCGTCCCCGTTGCTCTGACTATTCTGAACTTGAGAGGAGGATTCGCCAGCGTATGGAGGGATGGCAGGTTACAGGCCTTTCTATGATGGCTAGGGTCATCATTATCCGTTCGGTTCTTTCCTCTCTTCCTCTGTACCTTCTGTCAAACTCAGTCATTCTGATCACTTGTCTGAAGAGGATTGAGAGATGTTTCCGTGATTTTCTATGGGCATCCATGCAAGAAGGTCATGGTACTCACCTATTATCCTGGACTATGGTCTGCATGCCCATTCAGGTCGGCAGTTTCGGGATTCAGTCTCTGATCATGAGAAGGGATGCCCTTCTTGCTAGACATGCATCCAAATTCCTCCTGGAGCCACATTGTCTTTGGAGTACTCTGATGCGTGCCAGGTATGGGGACTGGACGCGGCTTCTCTCATCAGCCACCTCGGGGATGCTCCTTTTTTGGAAGGAAGTTTGCCGGTTCGGTCAGGCTATTCTGGGTAATATTTCTTGGATGATTGGAGATGGATCTTTGATAGATGTCTTGGAAGATACCTGGATTTCTGAACTTCCTCTCTCACGATGGCCCTCATATATCAGTATTGATATCCCTCCTAGTTTAAGGGTTAAGGATCTGATCACCTTGGATCCCCCTGCCTAGCATGCCCCCTCGGTGACCCGATTCTTCGGGATGGAGCTTTCTAGGCGTATTCTCTTGATGCCTCTTACTTCTGGCCGGGTTTCTGACTCCAGACTTTGGAAGAATTCCTGCCTCTCTAGGGCTCCCACCAGGGACTTAATGGCGATTTTCAGGCCGGTGCCGGAGAGATCGGTGGATGCAGCGTGGATTTGGAGGCTTCCCATTCTCCCTAGGGTGCAGCTTTTTATCTGGAAGCTTATGTGGGACTGTCTTCCAACCTGTGCCCTTCTCTCTCGAGGGTTTATCGATTCAGCCATCATGTCCTTTTTGCACATTGGAGGAGGAGTCTGCTGAGCATGCTATATTCATTTGCCCCAGAGCTAGACTGATATGGCGCATGGTGGGTTATCCAGTCAGGTTGGATGATATGGGATCCCCTCGCTCCACCTTTTTCCTTGATCTGCGTAGAGGACCTCTTCAGAAAAGTTGTCTTTGGGCTGTCTCAGCTTATCATATATGGCTTTCGAGGAACTAGTTCCTCTTCACAGATGTTCACATTTCTTCCCACAGGATTGTCAGGAGGATTCGATCTTTGGTGGCGGACTGCGCCTGTGGTGGTTCTGACGTCTTTGGCCTCTGGGGCTCCCCTGCTGCTTCGGCAGCGAACCGACATACGGTTTTTATTTCTTGGGAGCCCCCCCTTCAGGGTCTGTCAAAATCAACTTTGATGGGAGTGTCCGAGGTCGAGCGGCTGGCTCTGCTTTCGTCATCAGTGGTCTACAAGGTGAACTGCTAGGAGCTGGAGGTTTTGGTTCTCTTGACTCCTTCGTCCCTATGTCTGAGCTTCTTGCAGCTTGGGCCGGTATTTCTTATGCCGTCCGGACTCTTCATACCCAGAGGATTCTGATGAGGGTGATTCCAGGACGGTCATCTCTTGGCTTCATAGGGAGAGTTGCCACTCTGGCCCTGCTAATCCGATTATTTCGGATATTTGGTCTATCCTGCGGGATGTTGAAAGCGCCCAAACCCGACATATTTATCGTGAAGCAAATTCTGCGGCAGACTGGGTGGCTTCGTCCGTGGCCCAGCTATCTTGTTCGTGGATTTGGAAGCCGGAAGACTTCTGCCCTTCTCTGTTGCAGCAAATAATGTATTCTGATCTTTCTGGACTGATTCGCATTAGACAAGTGTGATCATCCGTCTGTACCAAAAAAAAAAAAAAAAAGGTAAGAAGTTATAGATAAGGGTTTCAAGGTAAGAAGTCCTCTTCTTTTATATTTGACAAAAATATTAATTATCAAGGATTTTATTTGAGGTACAATAAATTTGTCACATTCTAAAGCCTTACCTAAAACGCTATTCAAAAGATAAATACATATAAGCATAGGTTCTTATATACTCCTTCCTTTCACTCTCTATGCGTTTAAATCTTCATATCGTCATCAATTTAAGAATTTAAGTCTAAACAAATTCAATCATAAACACTATTAAATCTAATAATAAATAATATGATTAGTTAATGATCTGCCTCAAATAATCCATTTGTTGTGTCTTCTAGTTCATATAGATTATGGAGTAGGTTAGCTTTGATATCATTTATTACATCTTAATGTTTCATCTAAAATAATTAGCTGAAAAGTAATATTTAGATTTCTTAATATTCTATAAGCATTCAAAATTTATTTAATATATAATTAATAAAAAATTAAATATATACCAGCATGCGTGCTTACTACAACATTATTAAACCGGATAAAGATTCGGTTGCATCGTATACATGATGAACATAAATACATGGGTTAGCCTTTCTGTTGATCTTAACCTAATTACTGCTCAAAATCTAGAGTTTTACTCATGAGCATCAAAATAATTCTTAACAGTGACCCTAGACAGTCATGAGCTGTTTACAACTGACATTATTTGTTTAAGAAATAAGGAACTTCAACACTTAAATTTATTTTCTTATTCGATACAATAAATTTTAGGTTATACCAACTGAGAATTAAACGTTTAGGTAATTCTAATTTATTTTACTTAAGCTTTTGAATCTTATTAATAACTTTTTTTTAACTTTTTTTTTCTCATAGAATGAATTGCATCGTTATCCTATCAACCTGAATATTTGGAGGAGTAGAGTAGGTAGTATTCTGTGCTGATTGGATTGATGTTTGAACTGTTTCATTCTAACATTTAAGGCGACAACTAATCTTATAATATTAATTTATATAAACTTAAAAATATACATATAATAATTTTAAAGAGATGGATGGGAAAAAGGATGTTTAAGAATTGGACAGTGACGCTGACTAACGAAGTTTTGAAACAGGTTTGACTTGGTCGCTAGAAGTTGGCATTAAATGGTCGCACCTTCAAGCATCTTCTGTCCTTTGGAAGGGGGCCACAAGAGAGCACATTTTTACATCCTTATTCATTAATTTTGGCATTAAAAGCTTTTTGAACCAAGTCCGAAGAACTACAGGTCGAGAATGAAGGGAGAGGCATTAAATAATAGTTTTTAAATGGCATCATATATTTTTTTCTCTTTTTTTTTTTCCTTTTTTTTTTATTGTATCTAGAAGACAAAGGTCATCCATAAGCATGAAAGTAAAATTGCAGCTTTCTAGTGGATTAAATGGACATATTTCCAAGAGTAGAGTGAACTTAAAAATAATCTAGTGACCATGAAAGAGATCACCTAATCAAGTCACTTCACTAATTGGAAATGAATGGCTAAGTAACCCGGTGTTCACCTAAAGTAATCATAAATCAGCATGTTGTTTTTCACAACCTTCCTTAAATCTAAGAATTTGCTTTTAGTAATGGCTTTTGTATAGTTGATTATGGATTTGTATAGTTGATGATGACAATACTTTCATAAGAATGAATTATTCATAATGTTCATATCTTATTCATGCTGTACAAAGTGGATAGATGTAGAGATTATAAAGCAAATAAAAAGAGGGAAAAATATAAAATTTACTTGGTTTGGCCAGTGGCCAATGTACATTAGCATAGATGATTGGAAAAACTACACCAATTAATGGTCAGAAAACTAAGAAAGTATAGAAGAGAAAAATCTCAAAAACAAAGATGCAATAATCCAAAAAACCTAAAACCTTCAATTTAACAAAACTTCTGGAAACCTTAAATCCAAATGCTAGATGATAAATGAAACTTTTATGTGGATGGACATCTTAATAATTTAGATGAGAAGCTCCTAGCACTTGCGTAAGATCAGATATAATAGACAAAGAACAAAAAAACCCATCACCCACAAGGCAAGATTATTTTCACAATACATACATACATACATACATACATACATACATACACACACACACATATATATATATATGTGTGTGTGTGTGTGTGTGTGGTGTGGGTGGGGGGGGGGGGGGGGGGGGGATATGTATACATACATTTCTCTCTATATAGAAAGTTGGACTTGGCTACACTCATGTATAACTAAGCTTCAAATTCATTCATTCTTTTCAATTTTTGATCTACACAGATCTTGAAGCTATCCTATCTTTTTCTTCTTTAGTACTCGTAATCCATATAAATTTAAGGATGAAAAAAATGATCATTTTTTGTTAATACCATTAGATCTGTATATTTTTCAGAGCTAAAAAGCCATCAGTTAACTACTATTAGTTACTTTAGAAAAAGGCATAAGATACATGGAGGTTAGACACGTGATGTGTAGGCATTTGTTGCTTGTTTTATCATTCTGGCCTCTATAAATATGCTTCATTTCTCACAACGCATCATATATTTTGTTTATCATCTAAAGTCGATTTTTATTGGTTCCGACTAGCTATTTATTATAAACATATTAATATTTATTTTGTATAATAATCATTTATCATCACCTCTAACAAAATTAGTGTTTATTTTCAACATTTTTTTATTTATTATTTATCCATTTTCATTTATTTTATTTTTTTTAAAAGGCTAATAATGGTTAATGAGTGGTTCTTTGGCTTTCATATTCTTGCCTATCTAATTATAAAGGCAGCTATTAGGTTTAAGCTTGGCTATATATGAATATAGTTAAATTTATTTTTCTTTCTATGATTACCTTTTTTGAATTATTATTGTGCAACTCAACCTGCTTGCAATCTGACATTAGATTATTATAGATTAGGGAGGGATGTCAAAATTAAAGTCCGACCGTAATGTTAAAATATATCAAGAAAGGAATTACTAGATCTCAATGAAATGCATTAGAAAAAACAAATATGAGAAGTCCACTCCTTATAGAAGAAGCCTTACTGCACTGGATGTGGTACATCAGGAATTGCACCGCATTCGATGATTAGCGAGCGGCGTGTGGCGCGCACGCCAAAGACGAAAAAGATAATTCTGCTTTTGGCATGCGCGCACACAAATCGTGCACCAATCGTTGGGTGCAATGTGCGTAATCTGTATTGCACTCGATGCATAATGACTTTTTCACTCCTCATAGTGCCTATATTCCTTGAGCCCACATTAGGTATTTAGTGGACCCAAAAAAAACAACGAGAGGTTCTCGTTAGGTACACGCATATATATGGATGAAATATTATAGGTTGCTTGGAGCCCGTGGTCTATGGTAACAACCGAAACCTAGACAAACATGGCAATGACTTCAATAAAAGTTTAAAGTTTAAACCAAGACCTATGGGCATGCTTTTTTTTTTTCCCCCATGGATCTATTGACAAATGTTTATTGCTTCCATATCCTCGCATGCACCCTCCATTAGCATTATGCTCTCAGAAATAGAATTATTAGTGTTACGACGACAAATGTTTATTATCATCACGCTTCATGAAAATTATTCAATCATCAAGCAAGAGGACACCATGCCGACAAGAATCCAACCACTATCCAGATCAGCAGCATATTCAGTACAGGACCACTCAACTTGTTTGCACATGCTTGCCAACTTATTTAAACACTCTTGTCTGAAGTCACCAACCCTAAATTAGAATCACTTGATCAAACTCACCTTCATATATATATATATATATATATTCTTATGTTTTTAAGAATCAGATGGAATTTTTTTGTAATTACTTAGTTTGACTGGTTCAAATGATCCAAGGGAAAGAGAACGTGGATAAAGTTATCCCAAGCAATTCTCAATGAGCATTTAGTACGTGATTTCTTTTGGCATTCCAGCTTCATCCAATCTGAGTACTAACTGATGCGTCCATCTCACTTCTATGCATCCCTATCATTCTTTTTGGGCTTGGCCATGGACCACCAGCACCACCATCCAATATACTCTATTGGCAGCCTCTGAGAGGTTCCAAGTGCGGCAGTCATTGTCCAAATGGCCTTTTCTTTCTGAGCCTTTCCATGAGAGGTATCACCAAAGAGAGCTCTCTTTTGAGCAGCTACATGTGAGGTTTCCATCCTTTAAAGCATAGGTCCATGCACTGAATGATAGACAATGGCACAACTGGTGAAAGGGAATTTGTTTCATGTTGTTATCAGCATCCCTTCATTCCAATCCATTAGAGCTTCCTTCTCTTGGAATCAAAGGCTTCTCCTATCTTTCGGTGCTCTCACTAGGAAACAAGAATGCATATCTAAAAATTTATTTAACATATTTATGTATTCATGGGATTAGTCCCACATTAGCTGGAGGTATAAATTGAGGAGAATTGTTCTTGTGAAAGAGAAGTTTAATTTGATGTCTACTTAAAATGAAATGGAGAAAATACAAGATATATAGTTCTAATGGATCATGGAAGGCTACAGAGAACATTGATTCTAAATATTCAGATACTAAAGTTCTAAGAAAAAGTTATTGTCATCGTTAGTTTTTTGTCTTTATAATTTGTTTTGCAAAGTGTTTTTCAATTGTTTGGGCATCAAAACAAGCCCTTTTTGCATGGTTGATGGCATAAAAAATTAATGTCATGTTGCTTCCCACAAAAATCCCTATGCTCATGTTGAATCGTAACTCTCACGTAAATTATATTGCAATTTTTTAGCCAAAGTTTTCTTCTTCTTTTTCCTTGCGGCCACTTGCATGTTGCACCCTTTTCATGTCATTCTCCCTCCTCCATGAGATATAAAACCTTTACAAGTTAAGGCACCATGGGCTCCCAATGATTTCAGAACATGCTAGAATGTAACTAGCTATATATAAATTTATGTTGGCCATCGACCTACTATGGTGGTTTGGGACCGGCTATATATTGCACATAAGTAGAGTTATCTATTAGATGTGCCGTATTAAAATAAAATTACAATGCATTGTCCCACCTCATATGACTTGATCCAAAACATCAGCTAGACACTTAGCTCAGTAAAATGTCTTGTCCACCACCTCTTCAGCATCTCCATGTTCAGAAAAGAAACCAAGTAGTTAAAATCAATCATAACTCTTCATATAACTTGATAGTCAGGTGAGGGACAAACCAAATCAGTGGGTCCTTAAGTATTTTGGTGTACTAGACTTCAACAATCAAATAATTCGAAGGTTTACACTGAACAACTTCCTCTTTACTCAATCTTCTCTTTCCGCCCTTCCTGTGTGACTCTCAGCATGTGAAGTTGTTCCTTGCAGTACCCAACGACATCTATAAAAGAGAACAAAGAAGGGATGTCAGCTTACCGTGGGGTTTGGGAATCATCATCATTGAGTCAATGTTACTTCTACTCAAAAAAAACTTAATAACTTCAGGAAGAAGCCAGCCAGCCAGCTATCATCACCTCTTCCCCAATTTAGAAGGAAAGTAGGCAGAGTTTGTCAAGAGATTGCACTTGGTTGTAAAGCTAGCATTGGACAAAGAAATTGGGGAACTAGTAGGCTATTAGAAGTGCACTAGTAGTAACTGAAAATGTTATTTACTATCAAAAAAATCATAGCACAAATGGCTGTTTATATTGCCTTAGTTCACTTCTTCATTTTATATCCTCATATTTCTCAAAATATTTCATGAAAAATGCTTCAGAGCGGCTGTAAAGTGCACATGAAAAGTTTATCAGACCTACAACAGCAAACTTAACTTTAGAATCAACCAATTCATCTTATTTAGCCACAAATCTATGAACTGCACTGATCTAGCTCCTTGCCACTTGGCAGGAAGATTGTAATTCACATACTTTACAAGAGCCATGTGGTTGTAGGTCAAAATGTTGCATGTCGAGTAGGGCTAGTGCTAGATTTCATGTTGATGTTTAAGGGGGTTAACCTTTTGTTTTGGTTTGGTCCAATTTCACAAGATCATGCCTAACCTTGTTTAGTTCCACTCTGGATTGGCCTGACAGCAGCATCTTTATTCAGCCTAAGTGCAGTAGGTTGGTTGGCAGGCCAAGATAAATGGAAAGCCTTCAAGGCTTGTCCTGCTTGATGTGGGATCTAATTATGTTGTAAATTTCTTAAGCTGAGCATCACTGCATGTGCCTAGCTTTAATAGTAGGGGCTGCACATATTTGAGCCAGGCTTTGATGGCAATAATGGTAGGTTCCATTCAGCTTTGGTCCATGCTGATCACCAGTTTTTGTCCTTCTCCTTTTTCACTTTGCAATACTGGGAAATCGGCCGACATCTAAACAATTCTTCAAAATTATCTACCTAACATCTAAATAAATTATCTAGAAGGAGCCATCCTGGATTAGAATGGATCATAAGATGCAAACTTGGTGAACCAAACTCTTGATTGAATTCTCCTGTGCTACAATGTGGTTTCAAAAGTAGCCTCCTATTATTTCAACCAACAAAAAAAAAGGGGTTGGCCTTGCAATCAATAAATTGAAAGTTGGAAAGGAGGGGATCAAAGGTTTGGGAGTCCTAATAATTCAAATGTTTGTCACCTTCTGCAGATTTCTATAGTTTCTCTGGAAGCTGCAGACAGAAAAATAAGCAGCTTAGCATAAAGTCTTCTGCCACAAAGGCAACTTGAGTGAATGTGAGTCAGTAAATGACAAGGGAAGTATGCACTTCTTGCCAAGCTGACTAGCAGCTAACTCACAATGTTGCCATCATTGTGTGTGGTACTGGGGAGAAGACAACCTTTACTCGAAGCTTAGATGGGCTGAGTTGATTCCACAATATGCTCTTGGTTTGGTATTTTTGCAGGTTGAACTTGGTTGGATTGTACCAGATGGAGATACTGCAAGTACAATGGGTTTTTGGGATGCTTCCTTTTCATATACCCTGGCTAATTGAACTATTCTACTAATTGCTTCAATCTCAAGCAGGTTCCAGAAAGTTGCCATGTGTGAGAGCAGGGAATGGCGCATTTATCAATCCTTAACTTCAGCATTTATCAATTCTTACCTTCAGTTATATGGTCACACTAGTTTTCTTGTATCTTCTACTAACATATTGAAGATAAGAACTATATCCATGTGATTTATACTCAAAGACTTTTATGATGAGCTGTAATCCAGCTTCTGCATAAATTGAAAAGTCTTTTTCAGAAATATGTTGTAATGCATTTGATATGTGTCAGTTTGGATGCTAATCTCTTAGTTTTCTTAGTTCAACTTAATTTTCCCACTAAGATGTTAGAATTTTTCTCATTATGTGGACTAACAAGTTATTCTTAAATTAAAACCTAGATTACATGAATGTCAATTTAATGGAGTAATTGTGTAAGCCCATTATGCTTAGTAATTACCATTTATGTTATTAGATTATTTGATGCACCTTATGATGGTATGGATGGTAGAAATTCTAGATTTTATAAATCTAAAATAGGATCGATAATCTCAATATTACGATTATATGTGCATGTATAACATTAAATAAATTATACCTGAATTTATGGCAAGATCCATACCTCCCTACAGTGCAAAACCTCATTAGGATTTTGTGTGTGATAGGAGATAATTCTTTCCTCAACCTTATAGGTAGCAAAAGTATTATTGCTCTAATAATATAATGGGACCTTTTCTTGTGATAACAAAACTCTATAATCCATGGCTTACCCATTATAAGCCACAAATTCATAAGGCTTATGCTTAACATAAGCCCATACCACTTTAAGGTGCATAATATAGTCTAATAATATAAATGGTGACCACAACCATAATAAATTCACAAAAAATACATCATTAATTCAATATTCAATTAATCTGGATGATGCATACATTAGTTGGCATAATGAAAAAATTCTAACAATTATCCATTTGGATAGTATATGTCATGAATTTTAGGAGAAACATTTCATTAGATTAAACAAATATGTCATAACAAAGAATGCTAAATTTGAGTAAGCATCTTTCAAGCAAAATTGATCGAAAATGAGATATAGAATATCATATCCAAGAGCGATATAGAATATAATACAAGTTAAAGTACAAAGAGTCTCATGATCAAGAAACAAAGTACAAGAGTGTGGTATACAGAATGCATAGCAAAATATGATCAATATGCAAACTATAAAAAAAAGGCTCCAAGCATCCATCCAAAATGCACTGGTTCATACGAAGCCCACCAAGAATAGGTCAAAGTTCCTCATACTGCAATGCCATAAATAATGTCAAAAATAAATATAAATGCATGCATAATAACAATATATGGCATGAACGATAATGCATAATATTCTCGAGAATAATATAAAGATAAGTATCAAAGTTGCAACTTTAAGCTCCCCCAACCTAAAACATTGAAAGACCTAATCATTCTCATATAGCTTGCATAATCCTCAAGAACTTTGGAAACAAAGTCTCTAGCTAGTGGGTTAGCAATTATATAGTTTGCAACCTTCCGATAGACAAATAATATGAGGCTTTGAAATGAAATTGCACAACCAAAAAGCTTGTCATCCTGACCACATAGTACATACTCTATGTTTACCCAATACTTTTCTATAAAATAGCTCTTCTTGCTATCACAAAACATAAATAGAAATGAATCTATCATTAGCTGGACAGCTTACATTTTCTCAATATCAAAATATCCAATCAACTCATGATGATCGAATTACCTATAAGTGAGCTTACAAACTTAGTTCTCTGTATGTCTTTTAATGACTCAATTCAAGATCACTCAAGTATTTTCAAAAGTACTCTTATTGCATGGATCAGGTTGGCAACAACCTAGATCAAACTTTGGCCCAAACTAGGCTGTGGCCCAGTTTAAAAAAGAGGCCCAAAACATGCCCTGGCCCATGAAAAGCCAAAAAAAACAAAAAATTCCCCATTATTAGCACAAGACTCTAGGCATAAAATTAGAGTCAAAATAATGGATCTCTACCATAGCCAAAGTAGAATCACATCCCATTTCATGCCCAAATCCTAATCATGTCCAAAACTCATCCACAGACCAAGTTCATAGCCCACACAATGGTTGGGTCAAGCTGATAATAGGTTAACAAATAGTCCAAAAATAAATTGTAGCACATTCCCATAGTCTACATGGCTTAGGCCAAAAATAACTAAGCCAAGAAATGGCTTAGGTCCATCCAGGGCACAAAACCTCACCTGAGGTCCAAACTGGTTCATGGCCCAGGTAGAAGCATGAATCCATCAGTAAGCCTAGCCTCATATTCTACATGCTGACAATATAGTCGGATTAGGCCTATGATAAGCTAACCCATGGCTCAAAATTAAAACTATAGCTCAGACCAAAATGGTTGGGACGGAGACAAACACAAGCACGTCTAAACAAGTGGGAATAAAGATCCACACCATTCAAAGTGACATCAAATGCTCAACAAGTTTGGTCCAATTTGGTAACATTTTTGACTTCCGCCATCAAGCAATAGGTCTAGCTAGATGGGCCTTGACTCATGATCTGTGCTCCGATTTATCCAAGACGAGGGGTTTCTTGGGCGGATTCATGGATTAGCCTAATAGGAGGAAGATAACCGAATTAAATTAGGATTCTAATCGTTGCCGGCCGGAGGAAAACTGGGAGAGTCCGATTAGGACTCTTGCCGGAGAGAGAACCAAAAAGAATCGTCATCTCAAACACCGTCCGCAAGGAATAAGCTCGAATAGCCATTAATAATGCGGAGAATTACGGGATAAATGGGGAATATGCAACCGGATTTTCATGAAAAAAAAAATAAATTTCTGGGTTTTTTTATAGAAAAATCAGCCATACCCTCTCGTCTAAATATAAATTAAAAAAAAAGCACACGAAATCCATCAATTATGGATCAACAATCCAAAATAAGAGCAGCTCCAATCTTTCACACATACTCAACTCAACTCATCTAAGCTTTTTCCCAACTACATGGAGTCCGTCTCAAGCCCATGTAAAGAAGGAGAATTATATTAAATAGTTGATAAATAGCCAGCGTAAAATTTCATCAGATCCCCTAAAATATGAATCTACTAAACCAATCTTTCACACATATAAAATAATATTTAATATTTAATATTTTTATACATATAACTCATATATGAGATTATTCACAGAGCTTTCATACTCATTAATAAAAAATTTATATTTTATAAATTTAAAATAGGATCAATAGTCTTAATATAATATAAATAGTTTATACTTAAATTTATTGCAAAAATACATGCATCTCTGCAATGCAAAACTTTATTACCATTTTATGCGTGTGATAAGAGAGAATTCTAAAATTCTTCTTCCAACCTTATAGATCGCAAAAGTGTTACGACTTAATGAAGTTGTCATAATATTTATAAGGTAAACA
Source organism: Calamus simplicifolius (assembly GCA_900491605.1). Classification (NCBI taxonomy): domain Eukaryota; kingdom Viridiplantae; phylum Streptophyta; class Magnoliopsida; order Arecales; family Arecaceae; genus Calamus; species Calamus simplicifolius. The sequence goes on from UESW01002158.1 coordinate 110,868, forward strand.
TAGGACCGATCCTTATAATAATAATAAAACTTTAAAATGCATATTCTATTCATTAAGGATAATTTATTTATAAAATTTATGCTTAACATAAGCTCATACCACTCTAAGGTGCATCAAATAGCTCAATAACATAAATGACGATCGCAACCATAATAGGCTCATAAAAAATATTTTATTAGTTTATTATTCAATTAATCTAGATAATAACCATAATAATTCATATGCTGAAAAAATTCTAATAATATGACTTTATAAATGCATTGTCCTTAATGGGTAGGGGCTTACATTAAATTATTTATCATCGGAAGTGGTCCTTATCCTTAGTCCATAAATATTGTAGTTAATCTATCAAATTATAATACTTTTGTAGCCTATAGAGAAGAGAGAAGTTTTTTCTCTGATTACACAAACAAAAATCATAATCAAGTCCTGAAAAACAGAACTATGGATTCTTCAAAGAACTTAGGTATGACTTATTTTTATTAGGTACATATATTTTTATGTCATTAAGATTAGTAATTATGTTTAGGATTTATAAAATCCAAATCTTCTGTCCTAAGGAACATCTGAATTCTTCTATTGCAACCCTTAGCAGACTTGCATCCACTTTTTTGCCCCAATTTGCTCTTGTACCCATAAACCTTAGGACTTGTGGCGTCTACACGCCATCAAAGACCATTCATTACTTGATGCTCTCACCATTGACCACGCCTCATCTTTTCAAATGAAATCCTTCCTAAAACCCTCCATCCAAACGCATCTCGAGGGTCTGTCAAAAATAGCAGCCAAGAGCTATTCGATGAAGGCCTGCCGCAGATGTTCGAGGCTCATCCGTTGATGGCGGAGCGCTTGAGATCACATAGAGTGGCTGGACCAAGCGCCAACAGCTCAATGGTACATCCAGTGTTTTCGATGCGGTGCAACTTCTAACCAAATTTGGATAGAAGGCTTCATTCCATTAGGACATGGATGTAGTGATAGAGATAAGGGCTTCGTTCTTTGGTGGAACCAGAAACGCTATTATTTTTGATGCGGGATAGAACTGTCTCTGCATCAATCGATTGATGTAACAGCAGTGGGGTTGTCACACCCCAGTTCCAAAATCCAAGCTAGGGTAACAACCCGCCGCATGCCAGACATGCAAGGCATCTCGAACTTCATCACATAAATCAATATAAAGTAAAAATTTAAATCCATGATTTATTTCAAACCATAATTATCAGTCTTGGGCTACCTGCCCTACACACAAGCAATACTGAACTATATCAATATAATGAAACTAAGTTTATTTAATAGCAGCTCCGTCTATCCCAAATATCCTTCTTCATTCCTGAGGCTCTGAAAAACATTGTGAGAATTCTATGAGCTCACACTCAATAAGTAAGCCTAATACAATTCAAATTATATTTATCATGCTATCAGCATATTCATGATACCAGATCAAAATAATTTGGAAGCTTAATTAAATAATAAATACTAGAATATGCAATGTAAACCAAACACTGTTTATACTGTCATTATTTTTCTTTATGTGTCCCACGGCCCTACAACACTCATCTTGTGTATCACTCTTAAATGTCCCCTAAGAGGAAGGGTCCTGATACCAGTGTTATGCCATATCATAATCTGTCATCAGAACACATCCTACGGATGTGTGTCCTCCACATATCTTCCTCTATGGAGGTGGGTCACGTATTACTAGTCATTTCAAGTTATATAGAACTGCGGCGATACATACACTAAATTTTACTGTCATCATTATGATTGCATTTTAGTATCTCGATAGTACCAACATAATTTGTAAAATTAACATAATTACATTTTTGCATATACTCATATAAGTCATATCATAACAAATACTTATTTATAAATTCGTGGTACTATACATTAATTTAGAATAAATGAACTTCATTTTTCACATTTCATAAACATGCATCTAATTGTAAATTCATAATTTATAAATTAAATAATCTATAAAATTATAATACTTGGCTTACTTACCTCAGTATGCAAATTCCAATTGATAACCCAGCTATTTGGACACCTGAGCACCTACAGTATCATTTTACATTATTAAATTTCTAAAATCTAAATAATAAAATGATTCTTAAAACTCTACCAGACCACTTTATGGCCCAACTTTGGGCTAGAATATCTCTCAATGTATACACCCAAATAGGGAAACAAAATTATCCCTAGAAACTATAATCAATCCTGATTCGGGCCATAATTTATTTTACCATTTTTGGCCCATTACAGGGCCCAAACAGCGGCTCAAAAATGGCTCTCGGACTGGCCCAACAGGCCCAAAATTGGATGAGCTCATCCGGCCCCGTTCCCTCTCTCTCTCTTCAATTTCATTCCCGATTCCCTTTTTCTCTCTCTCTATCCGCAGCGGCTAGGATTCACGCTGGCGACATGGCCGGCCAAATTTGGGGTGGTCCAGCCACCGATGGCCAGACCAGAGCCGACCGCCGCTACGGCCGGCCTCTCCTTTCTCTCTCTCTCCCTAATCTCTCACTACAAGCGAATTAAAATATAGCAACGTCCAAATGTGTCGCTAATGCGTCACTAAATGCTATTGCGATGCATTAGCGACGCAATGACGGCGTCGCTAAGATGATCGTCGCAATCTCAATTTGTCGCAATTATCGCAATTTGTCGCAATCTCGAACCGTCGCGATTGATCCGATCGGCGACGATCTGACGGTTGCGATCGATCGAAGCCATGATCGATCTCGGTCGGCGACGACCGATCTCGGACCCTCGCGATCGATCTGATCGGCGACGATCCGACTGTTGCGATCGATCGAAGCCATGATCGATCCCGATCGGCGATGACCGATTTCGAACCGTCGCGATCGATCCGATCGGTGATGACCCGACGGTTGTGATCGATCGAAGCCATGATCGATCCCGGTCAGCGATGACTGATCTCGCACCATCGCGATCGATCCGATCGGCGACGATCCGACGGTTGCGATCGATCGAAGCCATGATCGATCCCGGTCGGCAATGATCGATCTCGAACCGTTGCGATCAATCCGATCAGCGACGACCTGACGGTTGAGATCGATCAAAGCCATGATCGATCCCGGTCGGCAACGACCGATCTCGGACCGTCGCGATCGATACGATTGGTCATGACCCGATGGTTGCGATCGATCGAAGCCATGATCGATCCCGATCGACGACGACCGATCTCGGACCATTGCGATCGATCCGATCGGCGACGATCTGACGGTTGCGATCGATCCAAGCCATGATCGATCCCGGTTGGCGACGACCGATCTCGGACCGTCGCGATCGATCCGATCCACGACGAGCCGACGGTTGCGATCAATCGAAGCCATAATCGATCCCGGTCTGCGACGATCGATCTCGGACCATCGTGATCGATCCGATCGGTGATGATCCGATGGTTGCGATCGATCGAAGCCATGATCGATCTCGGTCGGCGACGACCAATCTCGGACCATCGCGATCGATCCGATCGGCGACGATCCGACGATTGTGATCGATCGAAGCCATGATCGATCCCGGTCAGCGATGACCGATCTCGGACCGTCGCGATCGATCCGATCAGTGACGACCCGATGGTTTACGATCGATCGAAGCCATGATCGATCCCGGTCGGCGACGACCGATCTCGGACTGCTGCAATCGATCCAATCGGCGACGATCCGATGGTTGCGATCGATCCAAGCCATTATCAATCCTGATCGGCGACGATCGACGGTTGCGATCGATCGAAGCCATGATCGATCCCGGTCGGCGATGACCGATCTCGGACCGTCCCGATCGATCCGATCGGTGACGACCCAACAGTTGTGATCGATCGAAGCCATGATCGATCCCGGTCGGTGACGACCAATCTTGAACCATTGCGATCGATCCGATCGGCAACGATCCAACGGTTGCGATCGATCAAAGCCATGATCGATTTTGGTCGGCGACGACCGATCTCGGACCGTCGCGATCGATCCGATCGGCGACGATCCGACGGTTGCGATCGATCGAAGCCATGATCGATCCCGGTCGGCGACGACTGATCTTGGACCGTCGCGATCGATCCGATCGGCGACGACCCGACGGTTGCGATCGATCGAACCCATGATCGATCCCGGTCGGTGATGACCGATCTCAGACCGTTGCGATCGATCCGATCAGCGATGATCCGATGGTTGCGATCGATCGAAGCCATGATCAATCCCGATCGACGACGATCGATCTCGGACCGTTGCGATCGATTCGATCGGCGACGACCCGACGGTTGTGATCGATCGAAGCCATGATCGATCCCAGTCGGTGAGACCGATCTCGGACCGTTGCGATCGATCCGATCGGCGACGATCCGATGGTTGCGATCGATCCAAGCCATGATCAATCCCGATCGCGATGACTGATCTGACGCATGTACTAAAATTAATTTTTTTAAAACAATTGCGACGCATTTCGTTGCGTCGCAATGTTTTATTTTTAATTTTTTTATCTTTTAATTATATTTTATAAAATTTATTTTTTAAAAAAAACTCTGCGATGCATTATTTGCGTCGCTAAATTAAAAATTAATTTTTTTAATTTTCTAATTTATTGCGTCGCTATTTAACATAATGAATTTTTTAAAATATTACGACGCACTGAAGTGCATCGCAATATTTTTATTTCATAATTCTTTTTAATATTTTTATAAAATTTATTTTTTAAAAATACATTGCGATGCAATACTTGCGTCGCTAAATAAAATTATTTTTATTAATTTACTATTTTATTGCGTCGCTATTTAACATAATTAATTTTTTTAAAAAACATTGCGATGCACTGAGTTGCATCGTAATTTTTATTTCATAACTATATTTTATAAAAATTAATTTTATTTAAAATAATTGCGATGCAATTAGTGCGTCGCTAAATAAAAAATATTTTTTTTAATTTTCTGATTTATTGCATCGCTAATGCGTCGCTATTTAACATAATTAATTTTTTAAAAAATTTACGACGCACTGAGTTGAGTCGCAATATTTTTATTTCATAATTATCTTTTATAAAAATTAAATTTAAAATATTGCGATGCATTACTTGCATCGCTAAATTTAAATTTTTTTTTTGATTTTCTGGTTTATTGAGTCGCTAATGCGTCGCTAATTGCGTCGTAATATTTTGTTGTCGCGGAGTCATCGCAATGTGTCGCAATTTAGCGACGCAAAAATGTATCGCTAAATTTGCGTCACTATTTCAGTATTTTCTTGTAGTATCTCTTCTCTCCCTTTTCTCCTCACGATTCGCCATGGTACATTACTATGCCAGCGGTACGGCCGGCAGGGCCGGTCGGACCTCCATCGGACGCCTGCCCGGCGCTGGTGGGGGTCTCCGACCGGAGCTCGGGCCCGGTGAGGCGACGGGCATGCTGCCGGGCCCGAACCGGCCGATCAAACCGGCTGCAAGCTCTCTTTCTCTCTCTCTCTCGTCTCTACTCCCTTCTCTCTCTCTCCTAGGCATGGATAGGGGACTTACCAGGAGCAGATGCATGCACGATGATGATGAAGGGAGGCGTTCGAGGATGATGGGAAGGAGGTTCGCGTGATCCTTTATAAGGCGACGGAGACTCCCAAATCAAGGGATTTGGGATTCCGTTAGTTACGGGATATTTGAAAATACAATCGTCAGACGTTATCCATTCCAGGAATATCGCGATTAAGTTTTGTGATCAGGTAATCATATCCTTTGAAATTCAAATCTGGAGTCTATCGTTCCGATCTCGTGATAACTCTCACGAGCAGTTAACGAAATCCAGGGGATTACATTCTCCCCTCCTTATAAAAATTTCGGCCTCGAAATTGATAACTTTTATTAGAGAAAATTAAAATTCCAAATTTCTGTCCAAATCAACAATCATTAAAGTCAACAGTTTCAATCATTAACTATTTTAAGATACAAATAGTCGTGGATACTTTTCTTTCATTTCTTCCTCCAGTTCCCAAGTAGCCTCCCTCTCAGAATGATTACTCCATTGCACCTTGACATAGGGAATGGTACGCCGTCTTAGAACCTGATCTTTGCGGTCTACGATACGCAAAGGATGCTCCTCATATGATAAATCTTTCCTCAACTGTATAGGCTCATATGCTATGACATGGCTGGGGTCAGAGATATACTTCCTCAGCATAGATACATGAAAACATTGTGTACCCCAGATAGAATCGGAGGCAGTGCCAGGCTGTAAGCAACCTCTCCAACTCTGCTCAAGATCTCAAAAGGTCCAATATAACGTGGACTCAGCTTTCCTTTAATCCCAAATCTCATCACATCTTTGGTTGGTGATACCCTTAAGAAAACATGATCCCCAACCTGGAATTCCAATTCCCTTCTTCTGACATCAGCATAGCTCTTTTGCCTGCTCTGAGCTGTACGAAGACGCTCCCTGATCAAATGCACCTTATCTACTGTTTGCTGAATCAGCTCAGGGCCTAGCAATTTCCTTTCCCCCACGTCATCCCAACATATAGGAGATCTGCACCTCCTACCATACAGAGCTTCAAATGGAGCCATCTGGATGCTGGCTTGGTAACTATTATATATGCAAACTCCACCAAAGGTAAGTGGTTATCCCAAGCTCCACCCAAGTCCATCACACAGGCTCGCAACATGTCCTCCAGAATCTGTATGGTCCTCTCTGATTGTCCATCTGACTGGGGATGATAGGCTGTACTGAAGTTTAGTTTGGTTCCCATGGCCTTATGAAGACTCTTCCAAAACTGGGACACAAACCTGGTATCTCTATCTGATACAATAGATACCGGAACACCATGGAGTCTCACGATCTGCTCAATATACAAATTAGCCAATCTTTCACTAGAGACCCCAACTCTGAAAGGTAGGAAATGAGCTGATTTTGTTAGTCTGTCCACAATGACCCAAACTGCATCGTTGCTCTTAGAGTTTTGGGCAGACCAGTCACAAAGTCCATTGTAATCTTTTCCCATTTCCACTGTGGAATCATCAGAGACTGAAGAGGTCCCGCAGGCCTTTGATGCTCGGCTTTCACTCGCTGACACACCAAGCACTTGGCCACATACTGAGCAATCTCCCTCTTCATACCTTTCCACCAAAAATTTTCCTTTAAGTCTCTGTACATCTTAGTGCCACCTGGATGCACAGTATAGGAGAGTAGTGAGCCTCTTCAAAATTTCAGCCTTTAGCTCTCACTGTTTGGCACACAAAGTCTTCCTTCAAATTTCAGGGATCCATCCTCCATTATATAAAATTCATTCTGAACTCCTGACTGTACACTTCTTTAATCCTTTGTAGATCTGGATCTTCCATCTGGGAGGACTTGATTCTGTCAACTAAGGTCGGCTGGAGTACAAGTGCTGCAATAAGCCCATCAGACTGCTGTACTCTCAGACCAACCTCCCACTTCTCCAGATCTCTCAATACGTGAGGCTGGGAGTAATCATAGCAGCTAACTCAGAAGAGGATTTTCTGCTCAAGGCATCAGCTACTACATTGGCCTTCCCAGGATGATACTGTAGATTCAGGTCATAATCCTTCAATAGTTCCAACCACCTCCTCTGCCTTAAATTCAGCTCCTTCTGTGTGAAGATGTATTTTAGACTCTTATGATCTGTATACACATCACACGACACTCCATATAGATAATGCCGCCAAATCTTCAGAGCAAAAACCACAGCAGCCAATTCCAGATCATGAGTAGGATAATTCTGCTCATAAGGTTTCAGTTGTCTGGAGGCATAAGCTATCACTCTTTCATTCTGCATCAAAACACATCCCAATCCTTTCCGAGAGGCATCAGTGTATATAGTAAAACCTTCAGATCCTTGGAAGAACAAGAATGGGAGCTGACACCAGGCGCTGCTTTAACTCCTGAAACTTTTCTCACACTCCACTGTCCAGTCAAACTTCACTCGCTTTTGGGTTAAGCGAGTTAGGGGTAGAGCAATGCGAGAAAATTCTCCACAAATTTACGGTAATACCCGGCTAACCCAAGAAGCTTCTGACTTCTGCCACATTGGAAGGTCGGCTCCAGCTAATGAAATCTTTTTTGGGTCCACAGATACACCATCTTTAGAGATTATATGACCCAAGAAAGATACTTGATCCAACCAAAATTCACACTTCTGCAGCTTGGCATAAAGCTTCTTCTCTCGAAGAATCTGTAGCACGATCCTCAGGTGGTCCTCATGCTCCTTATGGCTCTTGGAATATATCAGAATATCATCAATGAAAACCACCACAAACTGATCCAGATATGGCTTAAAAATTCTGTTCATTAAGTCCATGAATGCTGCTGGGGCATTAGTTAACCCAAACGGCATCACCAAGAACTCATAGTGGCCATATCTGGTTCTGAATGCTGTCTTTGGCACATCCCCTCCTTGACTTTGAGTTGATGGTACCCTGACCTAAGATCAATCTTTGAGAATATCCGGGCTCCTTGAGTTGATCAAACAAGTCGTCAATCCTTGGCAGAGGATACTTATTTCGCACTGTTACCTTATTGATTCCCCGGTAATCAATGCAGAGTCGAAGACTGCCATCCTTCTTCTTAACAAATAGAACTGGAGCACCCCAAGGAGAAGCACTGGGTCTAATAAATCCCGATCTAGGAGCTCTTGCAATTGATCCTTCAGTTCTTTTAGCTCAGCCGGGGCCATACGATAAGGGGCCTTTGATATAGGTCCAGTTCCAGGAACTAGATCAATAGAGAACTCGACTTCCCGATCAGGGGTAAATTAGTCAAATCCTCAGGAAAGACATCAGGGAATTCTCGAGCTATGGAATATCCTCCAACTTGGTCTCTTCCTGCTGAAGGTCCTTGACTACAGCAAGAAATCCTTGACCACCACTCATCAGATACTTTCCAGCCTGCATCGCTGATATGAACACTGAGGCTAGGTGTTTCTGACCACCAGTAAAACTGAATTCAGGCTGGCTTGGAATTTTGAAGTTGACAGTCTTCCTGAAGCAGTCTACTGAAGCATGATAGGAGGCCAACCAATCCATTCCAAGGATAACATCAAAAACTTCAGTGGAGGACAATGAGATCAGCATTCAACCTCCTATCTCCAAGATAATTGGGCAAGATTTGCATACTGTGTCAACTTTCATAACATCCATTTGGAAAAGCAATATGCAACTCTTGCTCCAGAGGAATAGGTGTCAATGATGCATTCTTGTCAAGATAGATGTCAGATATGAAAGAATGCGTGGCACCCGGGTCAATTAAAGTTTGAGCATAAGCAGTACCTACTTTAATCATTCCTGGACATAAGTGTAATTTGTTTTAACATTAAGGATTGAACCTAACTTTTAATTAACTATCAATGCATTGCACTAGATAAGAATGTAATACTAGATATAACATTAAAGGGTATACCTGTCACCACAGAATTAGAGGCGGCAGCGTCCTGCTGAGTGAGGTTGAAGACCCTTCCCTGGGTCCTCGGTGGCTGCTGTTGATACTGCTGGCTCATTCCTTGACTTGAAGAAGGCTGTGATCCTTCCGAAAGGGACAGGTAGCAATCTTGTGATCAGTTTTCCCATAGACAAAGCAGGCACCAGTCAATCTGCGGCAAGGCTTTCCAGGGTGGGAGTTACCACAATGAATGCAACGAGTCTCCTTATTCTGTGGTTCAGCTGGGGCCTGCTGTGCACCCTTCTTCTTGGCCTGAGCAGAGGATTGGCCAGAAGTAGGCCCTTTCCTCTTCCTCCACTGCTCCCAATCCTTTTGAACAGCATTCATATCCTCTCAATCACCAAGGCCTTATTCACCACAGCACTGTAAGTGAGAAGCTCAAATGCATTGACTGCTTGCCTCAGTCTGGGTCGCAGTCCCTCAGTGAATCTGGTGACCTTGGCCATTTCATTGGTCACAATATTTGGAGCAAAACGGGCCAACCTGGTGATTCAGCTTCATACTGGGCCACAGAAAGATCCTTTTGCTCCAATTTGATAAACTCTGATTCCATCTGTCTCTGTACACTCCTGGGGAAGTATTTGTCGAAGAATATCTCTCTAAACTCTCCCAAGAAATAATCTGTCCATTCCGACGCTGCTCCTCAACTAACCACCAATCATAGGCTTCTCCCTGGAGAAGGTAGGTGGCAAATCTGATCCGCTCCATCTCCTGACTACCATGGCTGTAAAAGCCTTCTCCATATCTCGCATCCACCGCTCAGCATCAACAGGGTTGGTGGATCCAGAGAAAGGGGCAGGGGCAAACTTCTTGAAGTCTGCAAAGCTGCGGCCAACCCCTATCCAGGATTGAGATGGAGTAGGCTGGGTCTGTGGAGCAGTAGAGTCAGGCTGAGTCTGTGGAACAGAGGGGCAGGCTGTGTCTGCGGGCAGTGGAGCAGGCTGAGTGGACAAGGCCTGCAGAATCTGATGCTGCAAGTCCCGCATCGACTGCGCCATACCAAGAGAACCTGAAGCATCTCGGTCTGGAGTCGCTGCTGATCAGTCCCAACTGAATTGGCAGGGGCAGCACCTCCGGTGGCTTCCAAACCTCCGGTTGGCCAGCATTACCAACCTGGGAACCCTCATCATTTTGTCGGCTTCTAGTGCGACGTGCCATTCCTATCTCCTGATAAATTAGTTGTAATTAATATCATGGTAAACTTAATTGTCAGGCTTTCAAAGCATAATCTGAAATTCCTTTAAATTTATAATTGTCTCAATGTCATCCTAGTATTTTGCCTAAAGTGTCATCATGTATATGTCCCTAATGTCATAACCTGGCTCTGATACCACTAAAGCTGTCACGCCCCAGTCCAAAATTTGAGCTAGGGTGACAACCCGCCGCATGCCAGGCATGCAAGGCATCTCGAACTTCATCACATAAATCAATATAAAGCAAAATTCAAATCCATGATTTATTACAAACCATAATTATCAGTCTTGGGCTACCTGCCCTACACACAAGCAATACTGAACTATATCAATATAATGGAACTAAGTTTATTTAATAGAAGCTCCTCTATCCCAAATATCCTTCTTCATTCCTGAGGCTCTGAAAAACATTGTGAGAATTCTATGAGCTCACACTCAATAAGTAAGCCTAATACAATTTCAAATTACATTTATCATGCTATCAGCATATTCATGTCATCAGATCAAAAATTTGAAAGCTTAATTAAATAATAAATACTAGAATATGCAATGTAAACCAAACACTGTTTATACTGTCATTTTTTCTTTATGTGTCCCACGGCCCTACAATACTCATCTTGTGTATCACTCTTAAATGTCCCCTAAGAGGAAGGGTCCTGGTACCAGTGTTATGCTATCATAATTGTCATCTGATACATCCTATGGATGTGTGTCCTCCATATATCTTTCCTGTGGAGGTGGGTCACGTATCACTCATGTCATATGAGAACCGGCGACACATAAAAATTTCACTGTCATCATTATTGCATTTTATCATCTCGATAGTACCAACATAATTTTGCAAATTAACATAATTACATTTATACTGTAAGGTACTATACATTAATTTACTTCAACATTTCATAAACATGCAAATTAAATTCATAATTATAAATTAAATAATTATGATTAAATTGATAACCCAGCTATTTGGACACCTGGGTACCTACAGTATCATTTTTCATTATTAAATTTCTAAAATCTGAATAATAAAATGATTCTTAAAACTCTACCCAGACCACTTCACGGGCCCAACTTTGGGCTCGAATATCTCTCAATGTATACACCCAAATAGGGAAAAAAAATTATCCCCAGAAACTAGAATCAATCCTGATTCGGGCCATAATTTTATTTTACCATTCTCGGCCCATACAGGGCCCAAAAGCGGCTCAAAAATGGCTCTTGAATGGCCCAACAGGCCCAAATCGGCAGCCCATCCGGCCCAACTTTCTTATTTTTTTCTCATGTTACTGTTGCTCCCTGTTTCAACGAAACAGGGATTCGTGCCGCGGCCAGGGCCATCGCCGGCCAAATTAGGGGCGGCCCGCCGGTGGCCGGGCCAGAGCCGGTCGCGGCGCCGGCCGCCGGTGGCCGAGCCAGAGCCGGCCACCGCCGCGCCGGCCCCCCCTTCCCTCTCTCTCTCTCCAATTTCATTCTTGATTCTTTTTTTCTCTCTCTCTATCTGCGCGGCTAGGATTCACGACAGCGACATGGCCGACCAAATTCGGGACGGTCCGGCCACCGGTGGCCGGGCCAGAGCCGGCCGCCGCCGTGGTCGGCCTCCCCCTCTCTCTCTCTCTCCCTAATCTCTCTCTTCTCCCCTTTCTTCCTCACGATTTGTCGCGGCACATTACTGTGCCGGCGGCACGACCGGCCACCAGGGCCGGCCGGACCTCCACCGGACGCTTGCCTGGCGCCGGTGGGGGTCTTCGACCGGAGCTCGGGCCCGGTGAGGCGATGGGCACGCCGCCGGGCCCGAACCGGCGGATCAAACTGGCTGCAAGCTCTCTCTCTCTCTCGTCTCTACTCCCTTCTCTCTCTCTCTCTCTAGGCATGGATAGGAGACTTACCAGGAGCAGATGCGTGCACGATGATGATGGAAGGGAGGCGTTCAAGGATGATGGGAAGGAGGTTTTGCGTGATCCTTTATAGGCGACGAAGACTCCTCAAATTAAGGGATTTGGGATTCCGTTAGTTACGGGATATTTGAAAATGCAATCATCAGACGTTATTCATTCCAGGAATATCGCGATTAAGTTTCGCGATCAGGTAATCATATCCGGGATTTGAAATTCAAATCCCTGGAGTCTATCGTTCCGATCTCGCGATAAACTCTCGCGAGCAGTTAACGAAATCCAGGAGATTACAGGGGTTCACCTTGGGGCTACGACCCGTCAACTGCGAAGTTCAGAAGAAGTTCACCTTCACTGCAATAAAAAGGACAGCTACATCAACTGCATTTTCTGAACCTTAGCAAGGCTGAGCTAAGTCTCCGAACCTCGATAGGACCGAGTTAGTCCTCCGAACCTCGGCAGAATCGAGCTATCTCTCCGAGCCTCGGCAGGGCCGAGCATCCCTCAAACCTTGGCAGGGCCGAGTTAGTCCTTCAAATCTCGGCAGAGCCGAGCTATTTCTCTGAGTCTCGGTAGGGCCGAGCATCTCCAAACCTTGACGGGGCCGAGCTAATTTTCCAAACCTCGGCAGGACTAAGCTCCGGCTCCTCTTGTCAAACATCATCTTTGCCCGAGTCTCCCCGAACATCTCAAAAAATAGATCATCCCGATCGCAAGAACCTCAAAACGAGCCTCCTTAAACAAAAATGAGGGTTGGACATGGCTCCCCCTCTATGATCAACGGGATCTTAAATCCCTCCAATAAGGTATACATCAATTAGCCTTATCAATCACCAATTTTCATAGCGCACCTGAGGAATCAGGTAAAACTTATCATCTCGGCAGCATATAAATATCAGGTTCTAAGATCCTTCAAGTAAGCACGAAAACCCTTACCAACGCCATTGTTCTCTAAAAACCTTTTTTTGCAGCGTTCTTCTCTAAACAATCTTCTTCATATTATCTGTGGCAAAAGATCTTCACTGACTTGGGCATCGAAGAGTTTTTCGTAGGAACCATCCACTTCAATTCCTATGTGAGAACTATTTTGCAGGTTCGCGAGGGCGAAAGAATGCCACTCGAATCCTGATATGCACTGACATCTCGATCCCAAATTGAAGAACAAAAATATGCGGCAATAATTCTAATCCATCTCCATATTTAGAATGAAGATATTTCACAATACAATGATGGAAATTTTAGAAGGATGATGAAATTGTTCCTTCTCAACACTTAAAACGGCATCCATCTAATATCAATTTTGAAATCATGATTATACTTATCTACATCTAAGGATGTCAACTAAGCATATCTAAAATGAGGCACAAGATGTCTAATAGACTAGACTAATCAATGCGCACTCATGATAGTCTAGATTTATCCAGAAATGGTTTTAAGGATGCAGCTAGTGTATATGATTAAAAAATTAAAAAATAAAAAGTTAAAAGAATAATATATCCTAGTACAAATTTTAAGGATGTATTTTTTTTTAATTACGTTTGATTATATTTGTTTTTGATAAATAATGAAGCTATATATTATTTTATTAGTTCTAATAATTTAAAGATAAAGAGGAGAGGAAAAATTATAACTTATCATCATTCAAATTGGTATCACAAAAACGATGAGGGACGTGAGACAAGATCCAGCGATCTAATTTATATATAAGACTGGTGTAATACATGGAAGCCATTGGATATTAAACTGCACCACCACCACCACCATAGAGAAGATATTTTTACAGCAAGGAGGTATGGCCTAAAACGTAATATCCAATGGCCGGACAAAGAGGTCCGTCGCAAAAAATCTCCCCCTCAACACGCACTCGATATTCAAATAATAATAATAATAATAATAATAATAAACAGATGTCAGCATCATCGACGTATCATAAACAACAGAAGAATATTCACCTCCAACGGAACCACACCGCCGTTAAAAAGGATCCACCTCAGCTTTGCACGACTTCGAAGTAATCTTCGAGTCCGTCGTCAACTTGTCCACCGTCACGTCGCATCGCACCTTGACGGTGAACGTCCACGTCGTGACGGCGCCAAACTTAACCCTAACGGGGACTTTAATTTTAAGCTTCATTGGCACATTTCCGCCGTTCTGCGCCGTTGCCAAAGCCTCTGACATAGCGGCGGATAAACGGATCCCTGTCCCCGTCAACGCCGTTTGAAAGACCGTCACGTTCCGTTTCCCTTGGTAAAAGGTTGGCCAGACGCCGTCACAAAGCTCGACACCATCGTAGCTGAGGACGATGGAGCTGCCGGAGCGGTAGTAGATGCCGATCTTTTTGTTCGGGTTGTCGGCGCGGATGGAAGCGTCGAACTCAGGCGAGAGGACGGCGGTGGAGAGGTTGAAGCCCTTGACGGCGAGGGCGTCGACGGAGTACTTCGGGATCTTGGGCCGGAAGACGAGGTAGAGTATCCCGGCGGCGACGGCGAGGGCGGCGATAAGGAAGAGAAGGAAGCCGGCAGTCCAGGCGAGGCAGCAGCAGCAGCCGCCGCGGCGGCGTAGGGCGCGTCGGGTGTAGGACTGGAAGCGGCGCGCGTTCTCCGGCGGGGGGACACGGAAGACCTGGTCCTTGGGGACCTGGACCACGTATGTCCCCGGCGGGGGCTTGAGCTTCTCGGCGAAGGTCTTTGGGGAGGAGGGGCTAGTCGGCCGAGATGTCGCCGCCGGTTCGGCGGGGGCCGCCGACGACTTATCCTCGTTGTTGGGGGATCCGTCGGGGTGGACGCGGTCGGCCGTCATCGCCGGAATCTAAAGCAATATCTGCGCGACAAGATCAAAGCTACGTTCTTTTTAGTTGCTCTGCAAGAGAATGCCACTGATCTAGCCTTAAAAACAAAAGAAAACTCCGAACTTAGAACTCCAAAAAGGGTTTTTCGAGCGAGGAATTGGAAAAAGGAAGCCAAACTAAGAAAGAAAACAAGGGAAAAATAAAAAAAATGAAAAAAAGGAGAGTAACGAAGGAAACTGAAAACTCTGAATACAATATGGAGTTTAAGCGGGTTTGAGGGAGAGATATATCATCATTCACAACAGAAGAGATTGCGATATTTTTCCATAATCGGAAGAAAACGTTAAGAAAAGCTCGGTATTTCGATCAGCAAAAACCTTCCATCAAAGCGGAAAAAATAAAGAAAAATAAATAAGAAACCAACAAATTTAAATCCGAGTACTACCAACCTTATAGAAAGAGTGGAAAGAGAGAATTAGGATAGGTGCAGAGAGAGAGAGAGAGAGTGGTGAAGACGACGACGACGACGAGGCCCGAGGGGAGGAAGGCAAGCGGCGAAGCAGTCCAAGGGACGAGACGCGAAGCCTTCCAACTCGTTAAGTAAAGTGGCGCCTCGGATGCGACAAAAGACCCAGTAAACTAATTAAGGTTTCTTGCCTCGGTAATTAATCAATTCTATTTTCTATACGGAAGAACACGTGACTCGCGCCATCCCCATTCCATCACAGCTGTTACTATTTATGAACGGTCGTGATTCGAGAACAGATGATTTCAAATGTCGTTCCAGCTTTTTGCGACCGTTGATTCGGAGCCCACCACGAGTAAAACGGCGAGGAGTGGTCTTAGTTTTTTTTTTTTTTTTTTTTTCGTTCTTGGTAGAAGAAAAGGAGACAACCGAGTCCAGCTCACTGGAATATAAATAAATAAAAACAAAAAAGTAAATAGAATATTATATGGGGTTAGATTGTAGCCTCTGGCTCTTTGAGACCATTTGGCGGACGAAGGAACGTTGGAACGCTTCCAAACACCGCGTTATAAAATTTGTTATCAAATCGCGCGTATGGATTTGATAAGAATGTTCGAGCGCCGGCTTTTCAAACAGTAAAGCACGTGAGGCTCGTTCCATCTCGATGGGGCCGCACGGAAAATTCTATGCGAATGAAGGATCTGCCATTAATTTTTTCTGAGCAAACTTGGAGATGGAGTCAGTCAACCGCTCAAAGATAACTCGCATAATTTTATATGCGTCAAATTTGCTTAGTCGCCTCAAGCAGATTTCTATGCGGACGAACGTGACTAATTAGGAAAAATAAATAAAATAAAGTCTCTATGGTTATCGGAAAATATATCTTATTTTTGGTCAATGGATATATGAACGGCTGATGGCCGTTGTTCCTCGAGACCGCAACGTTACAAACAAAAGAGTCCCGTTCTACGGCTGGTGTTTTGCGAGAGAGGCGGGGCCCACGCGGGTGCGGTTGTTGGGTGCCCGTTCCGCGAAGGCACGCCACCAGGCCCTCGGTACGTCCGCGGTTTACTGGCTCCTCCGCGTGGCGGCGTTACGCCGGAGTGATTTTTTCTCGCTCTAAAACACACCGAGTTGGCGAATACCGCAGAATACACCCACTGATTCGACCCTGGTCACGTGCTTTAGAATTCGCGCGTGGGTTGATGATGGCTTCGACACTAGGGTGCGGGGATTTGCACACCGAGATGCGGTGTGGAGAGGATACGATGTCCGCGGTCGTGCGTATAGTGGGATCCAGCTGTCTGGGATAGGCTGGATACTGGCAACTGCACGCAAATTTAGTCAGGCACGACACCTACTGGCTACTATCCATGCATTGGGGATATCTACAACATCCAGATGATGCTATCTTTGGCCTTTTATTAGCTGATTGGGTTATGAATGCAGCGCTTGGTATTTAATTATCTTAGCTGTTTGCATTGATGATAGAGGTAAAGATAGGTCCAGAATTATGCATATTATCTTACTTGTCGTCACTGCTCTAATTTCTTATATAAAATAATTTAGTTTATCAGGATAATTAAACAGAGTATCCAAGAATTATACTCCGCTAATTGGACTATGTAGCTAGCCAACAAATTTCTTAGCTGGCATCGATTCAGGTCAAGCCATTCACACGGTTGAATTTTACATTATTTTAAAGGTATTTGATAAGTAGTTCTTAAGAATATTGAAATAGAAATTTTAGCATCTATTGACTTGACTCTTTTTTTTTTTTTTTGATTTCTATTCATACTTTTTCATTCATGATATGTACTTATTATATTAGTATACACACTTATTTGTTCATTATACATATTGATATTCTTTTTTTCCATACTTATTTATTTATTGCACAAATTTATTTTATCAATATATATTTATTTACTTATTCACTTATCAAGAATTGCTTGTTAAAAAAAATCTTTCTCAATCCCAACAGTCTGAACGGACAAAATAATGGCGCGGAAGTCAGCCATCCAGTGGATATTAATACCCCTTTCGCTGGTGATTGTGCGCTCACTCATCTCAGGGGTGGAACCATCTTCTCTGGGTGGTGTTATAATCTCTTGCGCAATTTTGGAGATAATGATGTGACAGCTAATCCCAAAGATGGAATCTTGGCTCCGGCCTTTGGCTCTAGCCTCCAGTGACGGCTTCGGCCTTTGGCTTCGGCCTCCAGCGATGGCTCCGGCCTACGGCTCCAGCCTTTGGCTCCGACCTCCAGCGACGGCTCCGGCCTTCGGCTCCGGCCTCCAGCGACGGTTTCAAACCCTGCCTTCGGCCTCGGCTCTAACTTGGTGCCTTACTTTCCTGAATGCACTATGATCCACTTCAGGTAACAGATCCCAAGATTCGAGATCTGTTACCGTATATCTCGCTTACCGAAATCACGGGCAAGTAATAGCACGCACAGAAGTTATCGCCACAAGCGGCCCCCATCCAGCAACAGCTTACCCATTTGCCGTTCGAAGGAGCTTATCCTAACAAGGAAGATTCGACGGTTCAAAACAGAACGAAAAGAAAGGAACCTCCAAGACATGTATAAAAGGACCCCGAGCTCAACTAAAAAAGGAAAATCTTTCTCTCTAAAAAAAAGATAGACACTACACTCCTATTCAACAAGTTCACTAACTTGAGCGTCGGAGGGTCCTCGCCGGAAATACCGGTCCGGAGACTTCTTGCAGGTTTCCAGAGGAGGAAGACGACTTTTTCACCCCATTTGGAGGCCCACAATAAATCTCAGCACGTCTGGCGCTCATCACAGGTGATTTGTCCGCATCAAGTATTAAAGTTTTTTTTGTTAAAACACAATTCATGAAATAATTATTCGTCAAGTTTCTCTTATTTTAATGTAGATAGATCATTATAACCATGCAAACAAAGCTTAAATATTGTTCAAAGATCTTATGAGTACGAATGGCAATGCTTATTCATTTAACTTCATATAATTTGTTGCATGTTAAATAAGTTGATCTATTTAATAAAAGGATTAAAGTTTGATTCTGAGTTGTTGATCCATGCATGTCATAAGTGAGTAGAGTTTTAATATTGATAAATTTTTGGTCACCCTACGAGGGAGGGGTGGGAGTTAACCTGTCAGGTTAAACATGAATGCAAGCTGTATTCAACCTTCGTGCAGGCTCTGGCTGCATTCAGAAAAATGCACAAGTTGTTCAATGTATCTCATATGCGTGAATGGCACGCAGCCTTCTAAAAATTAATTAAGCCTCACAATTAGCTAATCCAATGGCTTTCTTGAGCACCATATATCTTGGGGCCTTCTATTTTGTATTAGTGTTTGAAGGGAGCTGAACCTTAGGAATGCAAGTTGTTGTGCAGTACCATGTGCCTCGTTCTCCACTCTTAGGGTTCATGACACATTAATTCATGCATGTATCTTGAAGTGGCTATGATGTATTCCATGCTGGCTATTGTTATTGTTTGCATGGTCATGATCTTTGTCCTACGTTTAAAAACCATTATAACTTTCTACTCACCATAGATGGCATGCCACCATTAATTGTTGATTCAGAGGTTGGGATCGACCATCATCCCCATATGTACTTTAAGTACATGTTCATATCGATTGGTACCCTCCACCAAGAGCTTAGAAATGCAGCCATTGCCTAGTCTTTCTTTGATCCATTCCAACTACAAGAAAAGTCTGGCCATATCAAATGACTCACCAAACTTCATTCACTAGCCACCTTAACGTGGCGTCGGTGTTGAGCAATCTATTCTAATTAGTTAAGTCAAGACTTGGAGATATTCCTACAAGAGAGTACATGATGAGAAATTCTGACTTGGAAACCATTACAGCCTACGTGTCTTATAAACAACCACAATGAAACAAGTTAGCTATTTCAATTTTTCGATCTTTGCTGTCTCTTCGTTAAGGAAGACTTTATTACTGTTATTCGATGGTTATGGCAGGATTACTGTGATTATGTTTCAAGCAACCCCATACTCTATAATATCTGATCTACTCTTTGGAAGGTTCACAAAGCACAGATTTATCATGTTTATCGAGAAGCTAACGCAGCAACTGATTGGATGTTGGCTTCTGTAGCTTATCACTTAGGATTTTGAATTTGGAAGCAGAAAGACTTCTACCCTATTGTACTAAAGCAAATTCTATTTTTTGATATCTCAGGATTGATTTGCACTAGCGTAATCATCAGCTTGTATCAAAAAAAAAAAAAAAGTTAGCTATTTCAATTTTCAGAGGATCACGAAGCCTTTGACATGGTCACACCAACTCCACTTTCTTTTGGAGACGTTCTTTAAACGTTGTTATCAACACCAAGGCAAAGGAAGCAAAAAAATTTCCAACTTGACTTGTTGAAATGACACAGGTGACCAGGTTAAAATATTCGAAAGAAATTTCAAAGAGGAAGCCACAACAGAAGAAAAGAAAGGAAAGGAAAACCTATGGTCATTAACAGTACTTAATGTGAGAAAAAAATTTCTAAAAGTCTTCAGACAAAATGATTAACTATGTTCATATACATGATAACATGCATGATAGTAATACCTGATTTTAATTAGTTAAGGATCAGCTTGGTCCTAAATTAAACAAGTCATTCGTCACATCATCCAATTAATTATTTGTATCACTTCGCTTTCATATTTTGCAATTAGATTTGACATGAGCCATTAGAAATTTGTCAATATGATAATATTGTATGACCGGCATGCATGCACTTGTTAGGGACGTTGAGAGACAAAATCCAGGTGTATGACGCTGCATGACTGAGACACATCCATCATCTTCTCTTATGCATTAGCATACATTAATGTGCACAACTTTAGCTCTTGATGGGTGTATTAGGATGAAGATTGACTTTAGCTAGGTCTCTTACATTGGTTTTACTAATCCTAAACCACACAAACTGCCTTGTAGTTCAAGAAAAATCTAATATGAACCTATGATATGACTTGATTAGTGAAAGATCTAATATAAAAGAAAATTCTTATTTTGCTTAAGTCTGAATTAAGGCTACAAATGAGTCGGATCGGCTAATGATCCAACCAAGTCTCGATTCGTATTTAAAGACCCATGGGTTGGATTAGGTTTGAAAATTAGACTCGATTGAAATTTTAGATTGGTTTGGGTCATGTATTTTTTGACTTGACTTAACCTAATCCTGATTGATCCCAATTTATAAGCCTTAATAATATAAATCTTATTTTCTTCACTTCTTAGCTAATATCTTTATAAAATCATTGAATGAACTTTAATTTAAACTAATTCCCCCTTTTCATCTTACTAACTAAATCTTTTCTCACTTTTTTCTTCTAATTATATCTAAATATTTATATTTTATTATTTATTTTGATGAATTCTTATTTATAATGTCTTTATGTATATCAATAATTATTTTAAATATATCATAATTTATAAACTTAAGAATAATTATTTATTTGAATAGAATTAAGAGTTTTTGGATAAAAATTTAGTTTTAATAGATTTTTTAATCTCATAGATTCATGTTTTAAGCTTGTAATTTCAATGTCAACTTAATTAGTTCTGAATAGAGCAGAATGAAGGAAGCAGATTCATGTAACCGACCCCATATAGTTTAAAAAAAGGCTTAGATAAGTTGAGTTGTGTTAAGTTGAGTTGATTTTTTAATCTCATTTAAATTTTTTAAAGAATCTATATTTAATTATCAATTACAATATTTTAGCAATAAAATAATAGTTAGATGCTAGATACAAATGCAATATTTTGGGTTGAATCTGAATATATCCAAATGATCCATTTGGTTTACAATTCCTTCTACAGGCTTAATCCAATATGATTAATAAATGAATTGGATATAGATCTAAAATCAATATTCAAATATAAAACCAGATTAGATCAAGATAAGTAAGAACTAATCCAATCCAATCTATTTGCACCCTTAGTCTAAATCCCAATAGATATACTCTAAATATCTATGCTATGTAATTGTTTGAATTTAAGATTGTGCTTACATGTTGAATTGTTGATTCAAGGGCGGCTAACATAAGGACCATAACAAACTAGATATAGGAAAAGATATGCCAAATCTTATCCAATCAGTTGGTCAAAAAAGATGGATAATTAATTAAAATTATTTCGAGAGAGGGAGTAAAAGAATTTTAGCCACCTTTTTTTCTCCAATTATTTTCTATTATTTTGGTTCGATGGCTAAAGTTTTCTTATTATTGTTCCTTCAATTTTACTAAAGGTGATAATCTTTAAATTAGAAAGGATAATGGATTAGTTAATATTCGTCTGAATCTAATTGTGCATTCAAATTTATCCATATATGAATATAAATTTGAGCATCCAGCCAATATTTATATCTAATTCATACCATAAAAAAAGAATAAATATGAATATGGATAGATAATTATTGAATTAAATCTAAATATATAATTATTTTTTGTAATTCTATTTATAAATCTCACATAGCACTCATGAATCTTTTATGGAAAATAAATGGCTATATTAATATGATATTAACTTAATTTACCTTCTATTTAGTGAAAAATAAAATGAATATAGATAGATAATTATAGAATTAATACCTGTATATTTAGTTCTACTTATTAAGTCTCATATAGCAATCATAAACTTTTAAAGGAAATAAATAGCCACATTAATATTATATTAATTTAATTTATTTTTTACTTAGCAATACCTTTAATTTGATGATCTTAAAGTTTAACTTTTAGATTTATTCATATTTGCATCTATACTTTAATTATAATTTCTATATATGTATCAATCAAATAAATATACTAATGAATTTTTTTATCTAATTGATATCCATATTAACAATTATATCCATATTAACAATTATATCCATTAACTAAAATGAATATGAATAGATTGATATCCCATTCGATCTGTTTTCTAACATTACCCTTACACAGTATAGCCATATTGTCATTTTTTTTCTCCCTTCAAATGGGCATCATGAAATGTGCCATTAAATGGAGCAAAGTGATTGGTGTAAGGCAAGTTTTTTTTTTTTTTTTTCTTTTAATGTTTCATCTTACCAATTGTCTTTTAAATTCTTAAGTAAAATTCAATTCATGTAATAATCATGAAGAGCTCATCCTTTACTTTATGCATGAACCAAATAAACTATAAAACCAACCAAAATTATGATTTTGATTTAGTTTCAATCAGGTTTTTTTCCCCTCCCCGGTTTTTGATTTTAGATTAAAATTTTTAAATTAAAAATATCAGCTCAGTTTTAATTTAGGTTTTTGAAAAAACCAATATAAATTGAGCCGAATAGCATGTGTATAATTATATAGGTCTTTATGTATTATTATTAAAATTGAGGTGATACAAACATATATATGTAAATAACTAAGCTACGTGAGAGTTGAGTTTTTCTATTATATATAATAAAATTATTATTTGATCATATAATGTTTGTTATGAAAACCAATTTGTATTGGTAAATCAAGCCAAAACCAAACCATATCAAAATAATTGATTTAATTTTGATTTTAATTTAAAAAAAATCGATTCAAATTGATTTGATTCCAAAATTATCTCTAAATAGAACCAGTCCACTGCAAACCAGTCTCTAGTTATGGATAAAAAGTTGGAATAGGAGCCATCTTTTCTTTCTTACATTTTAAGCACACCCCCCCTCTCTCTCTCTCTCTTTGTTTTGCATGGTTGATTTGCACGCCAATATCCTCAGTTTCAACAATCACCTGTCGTCACGTAAATGTAGACATAATCTGCTGCCTCGTATTCTAGATTTGATGATGCAATGAAAATATTGCTTGGGTGAAGCCTTCTCTGGGGAAAAGATAACAGAAGAAAACACATCAATACAATGGATCCAATTAAGTCTCCATCTTGTGCTCAAACGATTCCACTAAGACCAAGTCTTGCCACAAACGTAAAAGATAAGACTTTGAAATTTAGTGTAGGATTTATCAGCATCACATCTCTTACAAATTCCAAGTGCACCTGCATCACATATGTACCTAACCATCCGAAGACCTTTCTCTTCTTCTTTCTTCACTCCGTTTTTGGTAGGCCTTTGACAATGTTGTGTGAGATGTTTTAAGTTACTCAACCACTAAGAGTACGTAATATTTTTCTTGCACCGTAGTTGCCTCGTCTCTTTCACATGCCTGAGAAAGGCCTATTTTTCTATCATGGTTGAGATCAAGCCAGCACTTGCGTTAGGTAGCAGTTGTTTTAAAAATGACACATTTGAATACCGAAGGGATGACTTTTGAAGTCTGAATATTTATTTCTAATGATATCGATGCGTGGATTGATATGGTGTTTCACCATGAAAATAATAGTTGAGCTTCCTTAATTTGCTTTGACATCACAGAATTAAATGTAGTTTAGTTCATGATATTAACCACTCGTGCTATAATTTATGTGACTTCTAAAGAGGATTTGATGATACATCCTCTTCAAAAGTTTGTATAGAGGTGACAAACATTACTGTCCTAATTAATGGAACAAATCAGTATGTGGATTTGCATATTAAGTGGCTTTTTCTTAATCTTTAAAATTAAAAATATATGTTACTTTTAGATATTAATGGCCTATGAATGGGATCGAGGGGTAGACATTTCTTGATATCCATGGGATTCAATCTCAAGTCACTTGCTGCACCTACCCAATGCTTTACCCTGAGATTCAAAGGTGACATTTTTTCAGAAACCACTCTGATTTAAGTCGATGGTTGTTTCCATTATCCTGTTTGCAAAATGCTGTAAATATGTGAAATTTTAGATTTGTGGTTGTAAATAATGATTGTTATGTGATTCAAGTTAAGCGTTCGATGCAGTGTTTGGAAACTCCCAAACCATGTTAGATGGTCTTCCTCAGGCTGAAGCAGTTGATTGGATTCTTGTTACCATTCGATGGTCCAGCATGGTCTCTTGATCAACCATTGAGATGCATTGGTATGAATTATTAGACATCGAACCAGATAGTTTAGGATGAATTGTACTGAATCATCAAATATGGTTTGTTTTCAATTCAGCCTAATTGACAAAGGAACTAATCTCAAGTGGGATTCCAGATTCAGTTCATGCTGGGATTCCAGATTCAGTTCAGGCTGGGCCCAGGTCTAGTTGTTTCAGACTTTCAGTCCTGAACAAGGTCTTAGGAGCATCTAGGCCAGACCAGAGTAGTAGCCTAGAGCCCAAGCAATTACCTGGGAAAAGTCTTGCTGCACCACTTTCCGGTATAGCAAGCATGCACCGGCCGTGCGGATTGACCATCCGTGCATATCGCCGTGCATGCGGTGTGCGACAGGCCCTTCGGCATGCATGGTGGCATGTGTGCGTGATCAATCCGCGCAGCCAGTGCGCGCTTGCTGCACCGAAGGATGGTGGAACAAGTCTTTTTCTTACTCTGGGTTGCAATGATTTGTACCTAAAAGGCTGTGAAACATAGCTAGCTGGCTCTCTGTGGCTGTTTCAGACCAACATGCACCCATTATTGCAACTCATCTAACAACTATGAATTATCTAGTCTTCAACACAATAACTAATATTTCCTTCAATGACTAATAAAATCATGATCATCATGTCCTTAACTTGCAGCTTTAGATTACTGTTTTCATTATTCCTGGCCCCAGGCCCCAGGTAATCTACCAAATGTTTGTTGTTGAGTGCCAGGGCTCCCAGGACCAACAAAACCTTTAAGAGATGGCCCACATGTTTCCCCACAGCTTTTGCCAGCCAAAGATGAGTCACCACAAAGCTAGAAATGGACTTTAAACCGCATGAGAACGTGCCTTATTCTTAGTGGATCAGAATCTTGAGTTACTGTTTTTATCACCAACTTCTCAAAAATGACTAGAATATGATGGTGCTCTTTATCAATAGAGATTTTGGGATCAATCATTCTGAAGTACAAATTCTTTGACCTGGAGGGATGTAAATGGTTCAAGTAGAACAGTCCATGAGTTTGGTAATATCCAAAGAATCTTGAATTAATTTTTCTAGTTGATGATGGATATTGGTTTGTGAATCCTACTTTGCTTGGCCACATCTAGTCTGCGAATCCAAATTTCCTCTCAGCTGTTCTTTATGTACGGGCATTCACCAGTTTGTGCAGTTCAGGTCTGGTTCTGTGGACAAGAATGTGTGGTTTCCCATTGAACCAGGTTCAGAGCACATGTGGACAACTTTGGAGTTGCTTGTAATTTGATGTAGAAGTTCATTCATAAAAACTTTGCTGGATTTATAACAAAACCATACACAAAGAATAATTAAAAGAAAAAATATATGTTAAGAAAGATAGGGGTGTCATGAGGAAGTGATCTTTGCTAGTTTCTCTATATGAAAACAATTCACCTTCTGATGAAGTAATCCAGAAACTATAATTGGGCATGCCCCATTTTTTGGATGCTGCCATCTTGCCCCATCCCATCCCAACACTGAAGAGATGTCCAAAATATGTTGACTAAAATGATAGGAAGATGGCAAGACAGTTTCACCACAGTACTTGGAGCAATACTCCATACCAGAACGTTCCAGTGGGACCTGAAAGCCTTCTCTTGATAATAAATTTTCTTATTTCTAAATCTTGCTTGATGATAGCTATTTTCTACTTTGGGCCACGCATGATGATTATTACCATGTCAGGAAAACCATAAAGAACCAAGACTAGAAATATAATGAAGATAGGCAATAAGTACATTAAAATATTCATCATTCTTAATATTAATCCATCAGCTTTTCAAGAATAAACCACACTGAAAGTGGCAATTTACAAGAACCACCAATCATCAAACTTCTCCTTTAATCACAAACTGTCAAGATAAAAAAAAAAAAAGAATATATTATTTTTTTAAAAAAGACCAAGACATTATCCACAGAGCAACCAATCGGATCACAATCTCAATGGTGAAAACCCCAAAAAAACTTTCAACACCATTTACCAAAATCTACCTAAAAATTCAAGTTAACTAGAGTGGTGAAACAAATATCCCAGCACCTCAAGCAAAACAAACATGCAAGAAAACCCAAAAAAGCAAAACCTTTCTTGTAGTAGTTATCCTCAAATTAATCAGAATCACTTGAGCTGGAACTTGAACCAGATTTGCCAGACTTGTCTTTCTTTTTTTTCTTCATTGAGGTGGAAGCATTAGAGATATAATCCTCATCCACCTTCTCAACACCCTCTGATTTTCCATCATCTTGTTGCACACTTGAGGCAGTTTCCTTAAAGACAGCTTCCTTAAAAGCCAACTCAATCTCTTCAGCAGAATGCACCTCAAGAACATTAGGCTCCAGGTGCTTGTCACTTACCTCAACTTCTGGAGACCCATCACCGGGCTTGGGCACCTTTGGATGATTCTCAGAGATGCCGTCAGATGCTTGCTTGAAAGCTAAATGTATGTCTTCGAGAGATTTTGCTTCCACAACCTGCAGGTCTGAATGTATCTCTGTTGGTTCAAAATGTGTCCCCCCTGGTAATGTTTGAGATGGTCCAACTTCAGGAACAACAGATTTACCCAGACTTTCTTCGCCAAGTCTTTTGAAAGCTGAACTAATATCTTCAACAGATTTTGCTTCAAGAGCTAGCAATTCTGAATCAGCAATCGTTAGATCAGGATCTCTTTCAGTGATAACAAATTCACTTGCATTGACTTCAGATGTTGCTGTTTCAGACTTACCAACAACTAGCTCTGAAGCAGAAGATGCCCCAGCTTCTTCCTGGAGTCGCTTGAAAACTGAATCAATTTCTTCAATAGAGCTTGCTTCAAGAACATGCAGCTTAGGATTGTAAACGGTCTGCTCAGGGTTTACAAATGATGCCTCAAATGAAGACCCAACCTCTGATTCCATGGTTTTTGGCTCCTCGATGACTGAATGCAATTCTTCAGAGAGGCTCAAAGAGGCTTCAGAGGGTAGACTCAGAGACTTATCAGCATATTCTGTGGATCTCACTTCAGAAACTTGCAGCTGGGAAGTGATTTCTGGAATTTCAGAAGTTAAATACTTGTGGCAATATCATCAGATCGGCCTAGCTCAGATCCCTGTTGTTCTGATCTCAATTCTACCACATGGAAGTCTCCAACTGCATCCAATTCTGCCAGCAGGCCCTCATCAATCCCTCTGATATTCATGACATCAGGATGGACCTTATCAGATTCTTCCTCCAAATCATTTACATTCTGCTGAGACCAGCCTTCTTGATTGCTTTGGACAGCATTGATGATGTCACCTCTTGAATTAGTCATAACAGTTCTGGACTCGATCTCAAGCTCGGGCTTCACCTCTGACAGAGTTGAGAAATCCATGCTTTCCTTCGGCTCAAGCAACTGTAATCCAGTAAAACTACCAACATGCATAGAAATTGTGGGAATAACAACTCTAGAATCCACATCCTCTGACTCATTAGCAAGCCTGTAATTCCCATCCACACAACTCTCCTCTGTTGATTTTGTCTGAACTAGAGAGATCTCTTGTTCAATATCAGATAAAATAAAATCGGGTTCTTCAAGTATTTGCAATCCAGTGATACCAACAACTGGCTCAGGCTTTGCTGAATTTTCATGCTCTTCATCTGGTTTACAGTCATCTAAGTTCTCCTCAGGTATCGTAGGCAAGTCCAACACACTCATCTGGGATTCTCCAACACCAACTTCAGGGGATGGCTGAATTCCAGATTCCTCTTTAGATTGTGCCTTTTCTGATGCAGATGAAGACAAATAATCAGACAACAGTAAACCATCCAAATGCGAAGATGTTGCAGCATCGATCATCTTATATCCTTCAGTCTGATGGTTCACATCCACATGAATTCCACTACCCTCTCTTGACTCGGCCTTTGCTGAAGACAAATTTGAGTGGTTCATAATATCCGTAGCTCTTGGCTCTGATAACACAGGAGCAATTGGATCAGTTGCATTTTTGTGAACTTCAACACAATCCGTCTCTCTAAGTTCAGTTACATTCCTCGATCTCAAATCATATTGGAAGCTAAACTTGATGAATTCACCCAAAGCCCTCCGGTGGAGGGTGCCAACTCTCCTGTGCTCCCAACTCCTGAATTAGCATTGGTCTCCACTGGCCTTGGAGATGAACCCACGTCTTGCATTTCAAATTTCAAAGAACTGGCATCAGGACCTCCTTTACCTGCATAAAAACAAAGGCTCATTACAAGAAGCAATGATAAAAGGATTCACATCTTTGACAATGAGTCAGTGATGAGCGCCCTTACCACTGTCTGATGAAGCTTCTGAAATGTTAGACAGGGATTTTTTTATTGCCGATGGGCTCAAATCATAAATGGGATCAGCAACATAACTGTCATCAACTCTCTCCCCCTGCTCAGATGATCAGAATCACCAAGAGTTGGCATGGCATCACTAGTCTGCTCCAGATTAGCTACTTGTTCATGAAAGCTTGATCTGGGACTCTTCCCGTCCTCTTCTGATGAGTGGCTTGACTCTTCATACTTCGCTTCAATCACTTCTAATTTCTCAGCATCTGAAATGGTTGGATGTAAATCTACTTCATCTCTGACTTCCTCTTCCATAGCTCCGAAAGCTTCAGCAGCCTGATGAGTTTCATCAACAACATTAGCATCTATTTGAATTCCACGATCATTAGCAACATTGATCACACTCTTCTCTTGCTCGATATCCATTGATTCAACTTCCTCAGAGGATTGACTTTCTCGTACAGCAGGATAAGCATCATGTTCAGAAGGAGACAGCAATTCACCCTCCTGATGCAGTTCTTGTTCAACAAGCTCCTTATGATATTCTTGATCTGTGACCGAAGAAAGGGCATCAGATTCTGGAACAGAACTCACCTTTGAATCACTCTTATCGCTGAATTGTCTTTGAACAGAACTTGTCTCCAATGAGTCCATCCCCTCGTCAACAAAATAAGCTTTCAACATGGACTCATGCTTGTCATGTTTACGTTCAGAACCTAACAAGTTGAAGGTTTCGCTCCTCCTAAAAAACATATCATGTTGTGGATCTGATGAAAAATCTTGGTGTCTCCAAGTCTCCACCGTGCGGCTGCTACTTTCACCTACTGGATCATGAGGGAAATCAAACGGGTTCCTTCTGGGCAGGAGAACAGAAGGGGCTGAACCAGGAATTGAGGGCAAACCCATTGATTCCTCAGAACCATAGGGAAGGTCAAAGGGATTCCATCTTGGTGCTGAAATGGGTGGAATTTTCATATGAAAATGTGACAGTTCCTCCGTGCTGCCATCCAAATCTATCAAATTTCTCTCTGTTTCAAACTGCATATCCTTCCTTGCTCTTCGTTTTGCAATTAGGCTCTCCAATCTCTGATTCCTTTCCAGTTCAGAAGACCCAAGATCCATGACATTCTTCTGATCATCTGCTGTCCAAGTCACTGCAGCTTCTGCTTCATCATCTTTCTCCTCCTGTGGTTCTTCTTCTTCTTCTTCTTCATCCTCCAGGTTTTCAGCTTCTTCCTCCACGCTACCATCATCTGATTCAAGATCATGAGATGACCTTTGTGAAGCACCACCCATGCTGCCTTTGGATAAAAGAGGAGGCTGAGGAGTTTCAGAGTCTAAAAGTGGGTGAAGCTCATCGAGCATTGGAATGATGTCAGCCATAGAAGCATCAGGAGAAGAACTCTCTGCTCGATCAGATTCAGATTCTAAAGAGGAATCATGATCACCATGATTATCAATATGTTGCCAAGGTGAACCCAGAGAAGAATCGAAGTAATTTTCCAATGCTGGCTTATGAATCTCCACCTTAAGGCCTTCAATATCTTTTTGATCTGTTGCACTGAAACCATCAACATCTTGACCCACTTTAAGCACACCTTCAGCTAGTTTTTGTACAGAAAATTCTTTCTTCTCGGTTATTTCCTGTTCGCTAAGCTCTCTTTCTTTTGTCACTATCTGCTCACCATGAATCTCTTTCTCATCTTCCTTAGCTGAAGAGCTTGCAGCCAAACCATCATCCTTCTCATCTCTCTCATCATATGCTGTCACCGAAGGGATATCTGCCTCTACCTTACAATGAGTACTAGCCTCTCTTTCACCCAAAACTGCCTCTTCAACACCCCTTTCCTCTACCTCTCTTCGATTTTCTACATGGGTCTCAACTGTACAGCTTTCATTTCTCCTGATAACAAGATCAGCAGAGGCAGAACCAACTTTGAGAGAGGAAATTTCTTGAGTCTTCTGATCGACTTCTTCAATTTCAGGAATATTTGGTTCACCATAACTCAGAAGGGTTCCAAGAAGAAGAGCAGTGCAGATAAGGACAGGAGAGGAAGACACCAGAAAGACAAATAGAGAAGGAAAAGTTCTGTATAGTAGAAGCATGAAACACAGCACACCGAAAATAAATGGATGATCACGAGCAGATCTGTAGATAGTTCTGATGGAATAAATCAGAACTTTTTTGACATGTAATATAACTTCCTTTTGCTCAATTGCCATATCTTTTTGTTTTTTTCCTCTAACAACTGGGATAACAAAAAAAAAAAAAAACATGATATTAGCTCTCCAGAAGAAACGTGACAAAATCAAATATATGGAAGGAGATAATATACAAGAGTTCAAGCTGAAGAAAAAGAAAGCAAAACCCAAAGTCATGTTAAATGTAATTCCCAAAAGAAATGAAAATATCATCAAGGAAATATTGTTCCATTTCAGAAACAAATATTTAAATCCCAACCTGATGTAACCAGTTAGAATCACATATTTTAGGAGAAGAAAAAACAAAGACATAGAAAGACAAGTAGTTTCACTCTAGAAACTTACAGTCAATATCTTTTTCTCCTTCAGTATTTTTTACACATCAAGGTTTAAGAGTAGAGAAAAAAATATGGTGGATTTTAATTTATCTGATACAGAAACCAACTTATTAAAAAAAGAAACAATATATCTACTGATGGATGAGATTAAAGTATGAATAGTAAACAGCACCATTCTAAAAAACAGCAAGCCTATTTTTTCCATGATAATGGGCAACGGACTCAAGAAAACAGATTTATCCGTCATCATCTCCGTGAATACTATCTTATAATTAATGAAATAGATAGGCTATGAGCTCAAAAGCACCGTGTCAAACAGGGCTTCTTCCATTTCTTTTCTCAGTCATGGATAAAAAGGAAAAAGAAAAAGGCACTAAGTCCACAAAGCTTTAGAAAACCATCACAAAAAACCAATCGAATCAATGAGAAATCTTTAGAATTGAAATAAACTGATGGGCAAAAAGGTTACCTTACTTCAGAAGGCTTCATCATATGGTCCCCTATTCCTTTATCTTCTTGATCGGATATCAAGTAAGAAAAAGAATTTCAGGACTTAATCGAATTTATTGGGAAAAGATGTAACACCAGATAAATCAGGAAAGCTAAAATACACAGTCTAACTGATAGGAATCGATTCCAGTTTGAGAAGCCAGAACAAGGAGAGGATGATCCAAGTAAAATTTCACAAATCCGACATCAAACAACTCATCAAAATCAAATCTTTATGTGGAAAAACATCTCCAGATGATCAACAGAACACGACTTCACCGCAAATCAACCCAAAAGCAAGTGAAAAAAAAAAAAAAAATCTTCAGCAGCTTTTATCAGTAAAATAAATCAAACTCACCTGGAAAAGCAATCAAAATCGGATCTTTAGTTTACAAGAGCGCACACCACCCGATCAAACGAGCAAATGAAAGATTTCACTCCCAAAATCCCAACGAAATTAGAAACTACAAAAGCAAAAACAGAAACGGGGACCGTTGAGATAAGACGAGTTAGAAGGGATGCTTACGATGGATCAAATAAAAAGAGAGATCACTCACCGCGAACAGTCCAAATCTCGCTCTTCTACCCTAATTTCTCGACCTTTTTTCGGCGAATGCGGTGCGTCTGTGGAGTCTTGGAACAAGAAGTAAAGGTCCAGGGAGCCGAAAGTAAAGGAGGGGAGAGAGAACAGAGACTAAACTAAAGCAAAGAAAAGCTGATGGCCAATGGGGACGGGATCCAACCAGCGTCAAAAGAGAGACTTTTTTTTTTTCCCGTCTAATCCCTGGCTGTTCAAATCCCTTGGTTTTCACATAATAGTTCCCATTTTACCATCTTAGAGAAAAAAAGACAGGTTTGTTTATTAAAAAAAAAAAGAAATTTCCAATTGTATACTAATAATAAGTTTTAAGCTTTAAAATTATGCACCGCCATTAGCATAGATGGTAGGAGGTTCACTCCTTGGTATATGATCTGTGTTGCTTGAAAGGAACAATATGAGAGCCTTCTGTGGGAGGAAAATTTTAATAAGGGACATGACCAATAAATGCATTGGATCTTGATTCAAGTTTTTGTAATGAAGATTCATCTTTATGTTTTAATTATATTAAGCATTTATATATCTCTACGTATGTAAAGTTATTTAAATAAGGTATGATTGCTTGAGACTGCTGTTGTTGTAAACTAACATTGTTTAATGAGGTTAGGAGTAGATTTATATCCATTGATGCACCATATAATGCCAATTGGTTTGAGGTCAACATTTTGAATGTAGACTAGAGCTCTTGTCTGAGATTAATTTAGCCCAATTTATGTAAAATTAAATTATGGGCAATGTGAACCCTTTTAATTATCTTAATTTCATTTTTAAAAGATTATTTAAAAATAAAGACTACTAAAATCTTTCACTGCTGCTCACTAGTTACTATCTATCGAAATATAGAATCTTTGACTATTTTAATTCATCATAAAATGGTAGTGTGAACTAATGAGAGCTAATCTTTTTAGGTTGCATTACTTTGTGACTTTTTTTATAAAAAAAATCTAATTAGAGAAACACAATTTGTGGAACTATATAATTAATAGAAAAGGGTGTGTAGATTGCTAATAAAAGATAATTGCATAACTTATGTTGACCATTTATGAACAAAATGAAATGATTATACATCTTTGTGCAAGCACAATTCTTGTTGAAACTCCAATTCTCAAAAAAAAAAAAAAAAAAAAAAAAATTCTTTTGAACTATTTTCATCAGAGATCAAAAAGAAAAAAATCCGTTGAGACTTTGTTGTTAACTCAAGCAAGCGTCCCCTTGATTTCACTTAAGGTATAAAGAAAACTTTTACTTTTGGAGAAGCTTTATGCCAAACAGAATAAAATTGCTTTCTTTTTTCTAGCATAAAACATAAGAGGAAAAGAGTTCCATTCTTTATGTTTCACCTAATAGTTTGATATTCCCAACTTCTTTTCAACCAAGCAATGGTCCTGCTTTATATCATTGGTAGCACAATCCATTTGATATGCTAGTCTAAATAACCAGACATAGCTTACCCGTTATGATTTAAGACTTATCATGAGTAAGTTGGAAATAGGTTCTAATCAAAGTTGATTAGAATATAAACTAGGCCCAAGTATAATTAGACCTATGTTGGGAATAAAGCGAAATACAATGATTATATTTTCAAAGTAAGTTAATCCATGGTCAATCTTAAAATGTCTATTTGTAATATTTTCTAATCATCGTGGAGTATAAGTTGAGTTTGCTTTGGCATTATTTATAATTACTTAGGATTTCACTAAAAAGATCTAGTCGGAAGGTATTCTTTTAGTTCCCCAGCTTTATATAAGTATTCAAATTTTATTTGTACATAATCAATGTAAGATTATATGCATGCTAATATATGTACTTATTTAGTTGAGGCTTGATTTTTCTTTCATTCTAACCACATCAATTTGATCACCTTTTTTCTTATCCATATAATCTATAATAGGTTTATCGTAGTTTGCTATCAATGTTAAGCAATTTTATAATTTATCAAAATATGTCTAATTATCTTTGAATTTGCATTACAAAGTGGATAGAACAACATAATAGTCTCCCTTTTTTCTTTTTCAAAATCCCTTATTTAGTGCCCTATTAAAATATATAAAGTTGATAATTGAGTCTTTTTTCATTGTTGCATGCTATTTGGTATTTAAATATGCTATATTATAAAAACAACTCATTTTGCTTATCTACAGCATCAAAGGAAAGAAAAACAGAAAGTTAAGGAAGACAGAGTAGAATTTATTAAGGTACCACCTAAGAAATGAGTGGGTTATTCATCTTCATCATCTTTATTCAAATTTTTCAATCAAGAGACGAGAGAAAAGCCTGACTAAGTAAGAGAAGGACCTTAATTGACATTCAAGGATCGAAGCTTGTTATGGTATTGTATTTGAACTTTATCCCAAATATATTAGTAGGCTCTTTTCAAAGTTTAACTTTGACTCACATGTCTTGTAAAAGCATTTGAGGATTAGCTTTAGATCTGTTGAGTTACTAGGCCTCTGTTTAAGAAGGAAATTATTTACAATGCCAATGATGGAGAAGAGGTTATTAAGATAATACGCAACAAGGGAGAAGAGAGAGAGAAGAGGAGGGGGCCATGTTCTTCTCAAAACATAGTTCAAGCCTTAAATAGGATGGCAATAGTTATAGTTGGAGAAAGAGGATGGCAAGGGTTTAGCTTAAGAAGGTTATTGTAGAGAAGAGAAAGCATGAGAGGTGAAGTCACGGCTCTCAAGACTTAATGGAGCCTTGGTTAGCTCCAATTTCTCCCTTTGATATTTATTTTGAGATCCTAAAACTAGTTAATATGGCTTGATATAAAAGCTCATCTATGCAATGCATTATAGGAGGTTATCTATAGTCTTTTATTCCTAGGGTGATATTTTACTAAAGTGCTATAACGAAAAACATAATCTTATATTCAATAGATTCATATGGTAGAAGAGAGAGCTTATCCTTCTTAGTTACTATTTTGCCTATCTTCAATCTCAAAACACTCTTAAAGAGAAAACACTTTTAATCTTGTGACAAGATTAAAATTTAAACTATTATGAAAAATTTAATAAGCGTTAAATGCTCCTTATTTTCTATGCTTATCCTTTATTCTTATCCTTCTGATCAAAAGCTAAAAATTTCTTTCAAGGAATATGTTGGTTTCTCTAACAATACAAGGGATACTCTTTTGAGATTTATTTGGCAACCAAACCCAACATAACTTATATCATATAAAAGAATTATGAGATATATTGAGAGAGTGTGAGGATTTTGAAAATTAGGAGTTCAATGACTAGATTTTAGGAGGTGATAAGTGCCTATCAACATAAAGCCATGCAACATAGATGATGTTCTCTTTAGAAAAATAAAATGGCATCTTAGTGTTCTTAAGAAAGATAAGGAAGGAAGATAAACCAGAAATTAATAAATTTATTAAGATAGCATTAAGAGAGTTCAAAATGTAGAAAGTGGAATAAGAATTTCTTAACATATAAGCCCATCAATGATCCATCTTTTATAGATTGTCTTAAAAATAGACCATGAATTAACGAACTATCAAATCAGATTTGTATATAATTAATGAAAAGATTTGACTTATTATCCTTTCAAGAAACCTTTGACCATAGGATGGGACCAATGCCCAACTATAGTATCCATATAATCCAATTAAATAAATGGGATGATCGTGGTAATCCATACTTGTTTAAAATTAAATTACTCTCTCAGCAAGCAGAATACATGTTAAAAAATAATGGCCATGCTAGTGGTTACATTTAAATTATTTGACCAAGCAATGTTCAAGCATATATAATGGATATTCCTCCAAACACACATGGCTACATAACTTGACTAATTTTCTTTCATTTATTCATCCATTCATTCTTTCTTCTTTCATTTATTCATCCATTCTTTCTTTCTTTCTTTACAAAAGTGCTTTTCCTATGATGCTTCCAAATGTATATGGATGATGCCATAAATAATAAAAGTACAAAATATGAAATCATTGATAAGGGTGCAAAAGCATTGAATAAAGGTCTTAAATGATGAAATTGAAGCATAATTTTCAAGAAAAATACTAAAATGACACTGTAACTGGGCTCCTAGAACTATAAGTAATCCTTCAAAATCCAAAACACCTACAACCTCATTCTTGAATTTTTGATCCTACCTCTGTGGCACAATCACCTTGCTTGATCAAGACAGGAAGCGCTACAATCTCTTTTGTTGGAAGATTATTGAAAAATTATATGCCCCAATCCTTTTTGATTTTGATGATTACCAAAAGCCATGAGTACTGTAAAAGATGTGATATGTTTATTTACATGTGCAATGAATTTATCTTGAACAATCAATGAGAATGTTAAAGTTTGACATTAATCATTTTGAAAGTAACTTTAAGCTCAATGTTTAAGCTTTCAAAAAGAAATTTTATAATTCATAGATTAATCAATGAGTTTTTGGAATACTTCTTGAATTAATTCTTAATGTCAATTTTATTGAATTCAAGTCAAAACAATGATTTAAAATGAATCTGGAACGATTTTAAAGTCAATCAGAAAACTTTCTGATTTTTGATATGTTCCGGAGCCGACTCTTGAGTTTCAGAGTCGACTCCCCTCAGAGAACAGAAATGTCTATTTGTCTCGAGTCGACCCACGTAATTTCACGAGTCGACCCCCGATTTTGTCGAGCCGACTCCATGACTGTGCGAGTCGACTCGCTCAGACACCAGAGGTGTATTTTTCTGAGCACTTCGCGAGTCACCCCAACTTTTCATGAGTCGACTCCCGACTTTCAGGAGTCGACACTTTACTTTTCATGAGTCGACCCTTTGACTTTCTAAACATTTCTATTTTTAGTATCATGACCTCGAGCCGACTCGAAAAAAGCATGAGTCGACTCCAACAAATTGGGCGAGATTTTTTTGGATGCCAACTCAGCGTTAACGGTAAGTTTTTTGATTAACGGCTATTTTTCTTTGTCTCTAACGGCTATATTCTTGCAGAATCTATAAATAGAGAAGCCGTTTTCAAATCAAAGAGAGACGAATAGAGAGATATTTATTTCAAAGAAAAAGAAGAGAAAAATCGGAAAAACAGAGCTTCAGTTGAAAAAATCTGTGATTCAAAATAGAGTAAAAGAAAGAGTGTGAAATCAAAGGAAGTTCCTTCTGTGTTCAAGCTCAAATCCAAGGAAGCTTCAGAAGAAAATCCAAGTGCTATTCAAGAGCATCTCAAGAGATTTCCAACACTCAAAGAAAAGAGGAAAAGCCCAAATCAACTCCAACACATATTCCGTGAAGAATCCAAGCTAAGGGCTGGTTTTACACTTCAAAGGAGTTGAAGAAAAGAAGAAAAGCTAAAGCCAACCAACTGCAAATCAGGCTTATCTAAACTCTATTCTTACATTTGTTTATCTGCTCATTAAGGAGCCTTGTAACTAAACAAACAATATTTCTATTCTTTGTGTCTAGCTCAATCTGGGGATTGAACTAGAGGAGGTAGTCTTACCTCATTTCAAGCTTGGTTAAGCTTGGGTTAAGGGTTTTTGTGCTGGTGAGCCCTTGAAAACCAGCTGGGTTCGTTGTGCACCCGGAAAAACAACAAGTTTGAGTTGTGAGCTTGTAAAACAACTCTGCTGTAATCTAGGGTGATTATAGTGTGGACCCAAGTGAATCTTGGGAGTGGACGTAGGTGTTGGATACACCGAACCACTATAAAATCTTTTGTGTTTGCCGTGTTCTATTGTCTCTTTCTCTATCTCTGTTTTATTCACTGCAATTTATATTTACTTTGCATTTGCCTTCATTCATCTCAAGCTAAACAATTTAAAAGGCTAATTTTTAAAGAACCTAATTCATCCCCCCTCTTGGGTTGTCATCTGGGCCAACAATTGGTATCAGAGCTAGTGCTCATTAGATTTTGATCACACGATCAAGAGCTAAAGTTTCAAATGGCAACACAAGTTGGTTCTTTTGCTGAAGGTCATTCTACGAATAGACCTCCACTTTTTAATGGCTCAAATTATTCTTATTGGAAAGCTAGAATGAGGATATTCATTCAAGCTTCTGATTATGAGCTATGGGGTGTTATAATCAATGGACCTAATACACCCACACATGTTATAGATGGCACTATTGTTCCTAAGCCCGAAAGGGACTGGAATGATAATGATAGGAAAATGGCACAGCTTAATGCTAAGGCCATGAATGTTTTATATTGCTCCTTAGATGCTAATGAATTTAATAGAATCTCCACATGTAATTCCGCAAAGGAGATTTTGGATAGATTAGAGGTTACCCATGAGGGTACCAATCAAGTAAAAGAATCTAAAATTAATATTCTTGTTCATAAATATGAATTATTTAGCATGGAACAATCTGAAACCATTGCATGCATGTACACTAGATTCACTGATATTGTAAATGGTTTGAAAAGTCTTGGTAAGACATATACTAACTCTGAACTTGTTCGAAAAATTCTTAGGTCTTTACCAAGATCATAGGAAGCAAAAATGACAGCAATCCAAGAAGCTAAGGACCTCAACACTTTACCCTTAGAGGAGCTTCTAGGATCCCTTATGACCCATGAGCTGACTATGAGGCAGCATGTTGAGGAGGACTCAAAGAAAAAGAAAGTAATTGCCCTCAAAGCTGCAAAAGAAGAAGAGAGCAGCAGTGATGATGATGATGATAATGATGAAGAGATGCTCTCTTAGCAAAAAATTTAAGAGATTTATGAGGAGAAAGAAACCCTTCCACAAGAAAAAATTTGGAGCTAAGTGGGAAGGAGAAAAGGATAAAAATAAGGACAAGGACAAAGAAAAGGAGAAAGACCCCTTGACTTGTTATGAATGTAATAAATCGGAGCACTTTAGGAATGAATATCCAAAGTTGAAGAAAGCCTACAAAAAGAAAAAGAAGGCTTATGTGGCAACATGGAGTGACAGCGAGGAATCTTCTTCCGAAGAAGAAGAACAAAAGGAAGTCGCAAACGTGTGTTTCATGGCGGACGACAATGATGAGGT
This sequence comes from Calamus simplicifolius, assembly GCA_900491605.1. Lineage (NCBI taxonomy): Eukaryota > Viridiplantae > Streptophyta > Magnoliopsida > Arecales > Arecaceae > Calamus > Calamus simplicifolius. The sequence continues at coordinate 150,494 of UESW01002158.1, forward strand.
AAGTTCCGACAACCCTTGCGATGAATTTGCTTTCGATGAACTTTTTGATGCCTTTAATGAACTTGTTGGGGACTTCAAAGTTTTGAAAAAGAAATACAAGATTTTGAAAAATGAAAACTTGACTTTCATTCAAAAAAAAGAAAATCTTAACAATGAAATTAAGAAACTTAAATCTGAAAATGAAATTTTAATGAATGAAAAGGAATCAATCTTAAATGAAAAAGATAAACTAAAGAATGAGGTTGAAAACATAAAAACATAGTTGATAAGTTTACATTAAGTTCAACTAAATTAGATATGTTGTTAAATAGTCAAAAAGCAGTTTTTGACAAAGCCGGATTAGGATATAACACTTTTAGAAAACAAAAATCACTTAAAAATATTTTTGTGCGTGCTGGCCAAAGAAATTTTACATGCTTTAAATGTAGTCAAACAGGACATAAATCCTACGAATGTAAAATTCTAAAACCTAATAAAAACTTAAATGTTAAAGGGAAAAAAATATGGGTTTCGAAAGGAACAATATTTGTTAGTACTAACCATGAAGGACCCAAGAAAGCTTGGGTACCTAAACATAAAGTTTGATATCATTGCAGATGTCTTGTGGCCAAGAGATCAAAGAGAAAGTGGTATCTTGATAGCGGCTGCTCAAGACATATGACGGGTGACAAAGAAGAATTCATCACCCTAGAAGAAAAGAAAGGAGGAGTTGTTACATTTGGCGATAATGGCAAAGGCCAAATCTTGGGGTTTGGTAACATTCAAATAACTCCCTCCATATTTATTGAAAATGTACTTTATGTTGATGGTTTAAAGCATAACTTAATTAGTATAAGTCAATTGAGTGACAAAGGTTTTAAAGTATCTTTTGAATCTTCTTTATGCACTGTAGCTAATCCCATTGATAATAGCATTGTTTTTGTTGGAAATAGAAATGGCAATGTATACATGATTGATTTAGACAAATTGTCTACAAATAATCATTGCTTAGTTGCAAATAATGCTAATATGAATGAGATTGGTTGGTTGTGGCATTGAAGATTAGGTCACGCAAGCACACACCTAATTTCAAAACTAATTAGAATGGATTTAGTAAAAGGTTTACCTAAATTAGATTTTGAAAATAACAAAATATGTGATGCATGTCAGTTTGGAAAATAAACGAGAAGTTCTTTCAAATCTAAAAATATTGTTTCAACTTCTATGCCACTAGAGCTACTTCACATGGACCTTTTTGGACCAACTAGAACCACAAGTCTAGGAGGAAAGAAATATGGTCTTGTGATAGTAGATGATTACTCTAGATTCACTTGGGTAATGTTTTTAGCTCACAAAGATGAGACTTTCTCGATATTCATGAAATTCTTCAAGAAAGTAACAAATGAGAAAAACTACCATAGTGTCTCTAAGAAGTGATCATGGAACTGAATTTAAAAATTACTTATTTGAAAGTTTTTGCAATGAAAATGGTATTAATCATAACTTTTCTGCACCAAGAACCCCTCAACAAAATGGAGTAGTTGAAAGAAAAAATAGGACTCTAGAAGACATGGTCCGTACCATGCTATGTGAAAGTAAACTCCCAAAATACTTTTGGGCGGAAGCTATTAACACGGCATGTTACATCTTAAATAGAGCTTTAATAAGACCTATTTTAAAGAAAACACCTTATGAATTATGGCATGATAGAAAACCCAATATAAAATATTTTCATGCATTTGGTTGTAAATGTTTTATTCATAATAATGGTAAAAATAATTTAGGCAAATTTGATGCAAAATCTGACGAAGGAATATTCTTAGGATACTCTACAACTAGTAAAGCATATAGAGTATTTAACAAGAAAACTTTAGTTGTTGAAGAATCCATTCATGTAGTTTTTGATGAATCTTTAGCAACCCATTCTGAAAAATTTGATGATGATGAAGATACAAACATAATTGAGAAAGATCTTGAAAAATTAAATATTGATGTATCTTTAGATCAAGATCAAGACACTAAAGATAATAATTCACCTAAGGTTGATGATACTAACACTAATCATAATGATGTAGATCTACCTAGGGATTGGAGATATGCTTATAGTCACCCTAAGGAATTGATTATAGGTGATCCATCTCAAGGAATAAGAACTAGATCATCTATGAGAAATATTAGTAATCATCTTGCATTTGTATCACAAATTGAACCTAAGACTATTGAAGAAGCTGAAAAAGATAACAATTGGATGTTAGCAATGCAAGAGGAATTAAATCAATTCACTAGAAATAATGTATGGACTTTAGTTGAAAGACCTAAAAATCATTCGGTTATAGGATCAAAATGGATATTCAGAAATAAACTAGATGAAAATGGGATAGTAATTAGAAACAAAGCTAGATTGGTTGCAAAAGGATATAATCAAGAAGAAGGTATTGATTTTGATGAAACCTTTGCACCAGTAGCTAGATTAGAAGCCATTAGGCTATTACTTGCATTTGCATGTCATATGAATTTTAACTTATTTCAAATGGATGTAAAAAGTGCATTTCTAAATGGATTTATAAATGAAGAAGTATATGTAGAACAACCACCAGGTTTTGAAGATCACGAATTTTTAAATCACGTTTTTAAATTGCACAAAGCATTATATGGTTTGAAACAAGCACCTAGAGCTTGGTATGATAGATTAAGTAAATTCTTAATTGAAAATGATTTTATAAGAGGAAATGTTGATAAAACTTTGTTTTTGAAAAGAAAAGGTAAAGATTTATTAGTAGTTCAAATATATGTTGATGATATCATTTTTGGTGCTACTAACAATATTCTATGTCAAGAGTTTGCTGAGTTAATGCAGGGAGAATTTGAAATGAGCATGATGGAAGAACTCAACTTCTTCCTTGGACTCCAAATCAAACAAAGCAAAGAGGGAATCTTTATCAACCAAACAAAGTACACAAGAGAAATTCTAAAGAAGTTTGGTATGGAATCAATTAAACCCCTCGGAACACCAATGAGTCCTTCATGCAAGCTGGACAAAGATGAAGAAGGTAAGAAGATTGATCAGAAATATTATCGAGGTATAATCGGATCCCTACTTTACTTAACCGCAAGTAGACCAGATATAATGTTTGCTGTTTGCTTATGTGCTAGATTTCAGTCTGAACCTAAAGAATCACATTTAATTGCTATTAAAAGAATACTAAGATATGTAAGTGGAACAAAAAATGTAGGTTTATGGTATTCTAGAGACTCCACATTAAATCTGATTGCATACACTGATTCTGATTATGCTGGATGTAAGTTAGATAGAAAAAGCACAAGTGGTGCATGCCAGTTCTTAGGAAGTAACTTAATCTCATGGTTTAGCAAAAAGCAAAATTCAGTTGCATTATCAACTACTGAAGCTGAATATGTAGCAGCTGGAAGTTGCTGTGCTCAAATCCTATGGATTAAGCGACAACTTGAAGATTATGGTATCACACTTGATAAAACACCTATAAGATGTGATAACACAAGTGCAATTAATCTAACTAAAAATCCAATTCAACATTCAAGAACCAAACACATAGAAATTAGATATCATTTTATAAGAGAACATGTTGCAAATAATGAAATCTGTCTTGACTATGTTAACACTGAAGAACAATTAGCAGACATATTTATAAAACCCTTAAGTGAAGAAAGATTCTGTTATCTTAGAGGAGAGTTAGGGATTTGTGATCCATTAGAATGAATTTGAAACCCCTAAGGAAATTTTATCTAAGATTCTTTCAAATCCTTGATCTTTAAGGAAATCTTATCTAGAATTCATATCTAATTGATCCATTCATATTCAATGATTATTTTATCAATTTTCATGATCAAATTCCGGACACATTTCAGAAATTTCATGTTTTTGCTCTGAAATGGTCTCGGAGCCGACTCGGTGAGTATCGGAGTCGACTCCTGGTTTCTGCTGAAACTCTCGGGTCGACCCCTTCTCGGCACGAGTCGACTCCACTTCGGGATGGTTTTCTGTGACTGTCTTGAGTCGACCCCTTGCTTTGCGCGAGCCGACTCGAAGTGGTCCCAGGTTGATTTATCTAGGGCAGAGTCGACTCGCCGTTCTTTTCAAACATCCCAATCTCTCAAAATACTCTCTCCAAAATATCTCCAACCTTCCAAGTTCCCAAAATCACTGATTAATCCTTCCAATCGACCAATGGCACCCAAAACTCGAGGTTCCAATCTTGCTGCGGGCGGTGTGAAGAGGAAGAGAGCCGTGAGGAAGACGGTGAGGCGTCCGGTTCGTGAGCCTTCTCCAAGCACGGATTCTACTTCATCATCTTCAACCCCCAATGCTTCTCCAGCCATTGCTCCTTCTCAGGTAGATAGATTAGCAGATAGAATCATTACCACGGGAAGAAAAGTGGATTTTGAGTTATTTAAGGCAGAGGGATTTCTAGTAGGGAGACAATTGATAGAAATGGGTTGGGAGAAGATCTGTTCCCTGGATTGCCCTACTTATCCCGCTCTTGTAAAGGAGTTTTATAAGAACTTGTCTAGAGGAGATCATGGTCTCATAAGCACTGTGAGAGGAAATAGGATCTCAGTGACTGTAGAGCTTCTGTCAAGACTATTGGATCTACCCATGTCAGGGACTGCTACATTTTCTTCTGAAGACCGAAGCCCTGCTCTGTCTAGATTACTTAACCGAGAAGTTGTCGGTTTGAGGAAGTTTTTGCCAACCAATTGTCCCTAGAACTAAGATTGCTTCATAACATATGTAGTAGGATTCTTTTTCCCAAAATAGGAAGATTCGATTATGTATCTGAAAGGGATATTTTTGTGATGGATGCTATTATTACGGGCAAACCAATCAACCTTCCCAGTATGATTCTTTGGTATATTGCTGACTATGGAGGAAAGAGGAAATCAAGCTTGCCCTATGGTATGATCCTCACCAAAATCTTCCAGAATCAGGGGATTGTTATTTCTGATAGTGAGCCCATGAGGAACCTGAGGCATACAGACTTTTACAGCTTGGCCACCATTCATCGGATGGGTTTTATTAAGAGAAACGGGAGATGGGAGAGAAAAGGATTAGTAGAAGATAGAGCTGAGGATGTTGAGGCACCAGGTCCATCAGTTAGACACTCTTCACCTGCACCTCCGAGCCCTCCTACTTCTGCACCTGCTCCTACCCCCGCTCAGTCATTTGATCAAGCTTCATCCTCTTCTGCTGGCTTCTCAGAACTACAATTAAAGCAACTCAAAGGACTTTTGGATGATCAGTCAGAGAAATTAAAGTCAGAGTTTGAACATAAGTTCATGAATCTTAAGGAAACTCTATATTCTTTGGATGATAGAATCACTAAAATTGAGTCTACTCTCAGCACTTCTTCAGAATTTTAAGTGGAGATCTCAAGAACATATTTGATGAGCTTAAAGATATCTGCGGAGATGGAGAAACCTACTCTAAGTGCAATGCGGAGCTACAAGACAAAATTTTGACTGCTTGCACCTTTGTGGATGAGAGGCTAAAAGACTATGTAAAAATCCAATCAGATGGAATAAAGAATATAATAGATCATTTGACTAGGATTGTTAGAACTCATTTCTAATGTATTAAATACTCAATCCTTGCTATGTATTGAAGTTATTATTATGTTTTACATTTTGGTATCAATGTATTAGACACTTTGATGTATTAGACTCTTTGATGAAATGAAATATCAATTTTGTTTACTCAATGTATTTCTTTCTATCAACGAATGAATGAATGTTTATGCTTCTCTACCTTTTTGTTGATAACAAAAAAGGGGGAGAGTTTTATAGTTTTATGATTGAATATGCATATGAAAAATCAAATTAATCAATGAGATAATTAATTGAATGATTAAGTTTCATAGGGGGAGCTAATGCATATGAGAAAATAAATTAATCAATGAGATAATTAATTGAATGATTAAGTTTCATAGGGGGAGCTACCTCATTCAGGGGGAGCCTAAGCCTATCTATGAAAACAAAATAAATTCACAAATCAATCATGCATAAACTCAATGTTTTTGTCATCATCAAAAAGGAGGAGATTGTTGGAAGATTATTGAAAAATTATATGCCCCAATCCTTTTGATTTTGATGATTACCAAAAGCCATGAGTACTGTAAAAGATGTGATATGTTTATTTACATGTGCAATGAATTTATCTTGAACAATCAATGAGAATGTTAAAGTTTGACATTAATCATTTTGAAAGTAACTTTAAGCTCAATGTTTAAGCTTTCAAAAAGAAATTTTATAATTCATAGATTAATCAATGAGTTTTTGGAATACTTCTTGAATTAATTCTTAATGTCAATTTTATTGAATTCAAGTCAAAACAATGATTTAAAATGAATCTGGAACGATTTTAAAGTCAATCAGAAAACTTTCTGATTTTTGATACGTTCCGGAGCCGACTCTTGAGTTTCAGAGTCGACTCCCCTCAGAGAACAGAAATGTCTATCTGTCTCGAGTCGACCCACGTAATTTCACGAGTCGACCCCCGATTTTGTCGAGCCGACTCCATGACTGTGCGAGTCGACTCCGCTCAGACACCAGAGGTGTGTTTTTCTGAGCACTTCGCGAGTCGACCCCAACTTTTCATGAGTCGACCCCGACTTTCAGGAGTCGATACTTTACTTTTCATGAGTCGACCCTTTGACTTTCTAAACATTTCTATTTTTAGTATCACGACCTCGAGCCGACTCGGAAAAGCATGAGTCAACTCCAGCAAATCTGGGCGAGATTTTTTCGGATGCCAACTCAGCGTCAACGGTAAGTTTTTTGATTAACGGCTATTTTTCTTTGTCTCTAACGGCTATATTCTTGCAGAATCTATAAATAGAGAAGCCGTTTTCAAATCAAAGAGAGACGAATAGAGAGATATTTATTTCAAAGAAAAAGAAGAGAAAAATCGGAAAAACAGAGCTTCAGTTGAAAAAATCCGTGATTCAAAATAGAGTGAAAGAAAGAGTGTGAAATCAAAGGAAGTTCCTTCTGTGTTCAAGCTCAAATCCAAGGAAGCTTCAGAAGAAAATCCAAGTGCTATTCAAGAGCATCTCAAGAGATTTCCAACACTCAAAGAAAAGAGAAAAAGCCCAAATCAACTCCAACACATATTCCGTGAAGAATCCAAGCTGAGGGCTGGTTCTACACTTCAAAGGAGTTGAAGAAAAGAAGAAAAGCTCAAAGCCAACCAACTGCAAATCAGGCTTATCTAAACTCTATTCTTACATTTGTTTATCTGCTCATTAAGGAGCCTTGTAACTAAACAAACAATATTTCTATTCTTTGTGTCTAGCTCAATCTGGAGGATTGAACTAGAGAGGTAGTCTTACCTCATTTCAAGCTTGGTTAAGCTTGGGTTAAGGGTTTTTGTGCTGGTGAGCCCTTGAAAACCAGCTGGGTTCGTTGTGCGCCCGGGAAAACAATAAGTTTGAGTTGTGAGCTTGTAAAACAACTCTGCTGTAATCTAGGGTGATTATAGTGTGGACCCAAGTGAATCTTGGGAGTGGACGTAGGTGTTGGATACACCGAACCACTATAAAATCTTTTGTGTTTGCCGTGTTCTATTGTCTCTTCTCTATCTCTGTTTTATTCACTGCAATTTATATTTACTTTGCATTTGCTTCATTCATCTCAAGCTAAACAATTTAAAAGGCTAATTTTTAAAGAACCCAATTCACCCCCCCTCTTGGGTTATCATCTGGGCCAACATCTTTATTGTAGAGGAATAAATTGTAGCTTTTATTATTATTATTATTATCATAGAAGTTTTCTTAATCCAATCAACATATATGATGGTCGGAATAGAGTTGGAGGTTTTCTTGACTTCCTAGTATATAATAGTGGTTTGCTACTAGGTTTGACGTTAAGGACATTGAGATCGAAGTTATGTTTGGACAAAGTGAGGCCACATATTTTTGCATCTCATAACAATTTTGGATTAAAGAATGATGTCTTTTAAATAATTTGAGCTATTTTTGAAATAGTGTTATTTGACATCAATTTTATGGATTTAATATTAAAATCAAATATTTTATTAAAAAATTTAAAATAAAAAATATCATTTTAAATGATCAATATGCGATGGATGGATATTTGAAAAGCGCTATTTTAAAATGACTCTTTTAATAAGCGCCGCATGACCCACTACTTCAAGTTAAAAAAAAAGCTCAAAAAAAAATGAAAATGGCTTAGCGAAGCACCACTTCAAGAAGTACTTCTAAAAAGTGTCATAATGAAAATAAAAAAATATTATTTAAAATAATATTTTTATTTAATTTTTTATAAAATATTTAATTTTAATATTAAATCTATAAAACTGGTGTTAAATAACATCGTTTTAAAAACAGCTCTCTCTTGCTGCCACCAACGTCTACACTGCTGGATTATTCCAAAGGGAAAGGGTTGGGACTTGGGAGACGGGAATCCAAAGCTTTTGCAGTACACGAGAATTGGACAACATATTCTCTCTGGTCAGCTTTTTGCATCACCTTGTTATACTTTGAAAAAAAAAAGTACCAGTTGGATACCTTTCCTTTCACCTAATCTAGCCGGCCATAAAGAAAACAAGGTTCCCTGGGCCCCAGGCTAACAGGACTGCAAGATTTCTAGAGATACCATTTAATTTTATATAATTAGGGAGAAGGCCATTTGATTTCTAATACAAAAGGAAAAACCAAAAAAAAAAAAATAGTTTCTTCTTGTTTTTTTTGAAAAATTTGTCTGACCTCCATTCCAAACCAAATTAAAGTAGGAATATATTTCAGGCTAAAGGCTCTTGAAATACATATGAAATATGATGGACAATAAACATTTCATGCAGAAGAGTAGTAATGATAACAAATAAACATTAATTATTGAATGTTTCTTAAATAATTTTAATTATAAACATAAATCTTCATATTTACGGCATTTTTATAAACTTTTTATCATGGATCAAAGACCGGTTCAGATTAGCATAGCCTCCCTTCCCACAAATCAAATACACAGGCCAAGCTATTTGTTTTCAACCAATGAAAAACAAATATTATGTGTTTTTGTTACATTCATCTTCAACATATGTTGAACCATATGATTGCATTAGAATTCAATTTAAAACTTGAGCTTGTTTTCTAAATGGGCGATCAAATTTGATGATTCGTTATCAATAATGCCGATGAATGATATGTGAATAGTTTAAAGAATTATTGGATATAGTACTAAGTCCATAAGCAGGTGGACTAATTTGAACATTATTATGAATCATTCAACCAATGAAAAACTATGAATGGCTTTCAAATACTATCAATAATTCAAAGAGTATTCTGACATGATTTGCTGTCAGATGGCATGTAACCAGTCAGATTTGAGTGATTTGGGCTAAGTAAGCCTTGTTGTCCATCATATGAATGTATGATATTTGTCATATAATTCTTTCTTCAAAATTCAAGTCAAAAGAGGATTTCTAATAAACCTAAAGTTCCACAATACTCCAACTAGTTGTTCTTTTTACTCAATCCGTAGGGAAAAAATAGATTTGTTACTTTTAAAATTCATAAGACTTTAACTCTAAAATTATGCTTAAAAAAATGGTAAAGACTTTTATTCATTTACTCTAGACTAGTAGGATTTGTCAAGGCCTGAAAAAATTGCCACCATTCATATTTCTTACACTGGTCGAGCTGAATTGTTTCTTCTTTTAATCTCACAAAGATTCATTTGAAGCTATGCGACTCCTTGAATCCATGGTTTATAGCTTCAGTTTAGCATAAACAAAGACATGTGCTTCCATAGTTGTTATCACCAGTTTAAAAGCCAACAATGCATTGCATCATTGTCCAGTTGGCCACTATCATCAGCTTCTTTATTTATTTTGAGTTGCATTATTATAGCTTTTATTGTCTAGCTTTCACCACTGGCCCTTTCTAAGTCTCAAATAAAGTAGATTAGAGTCATTAGACAGAGCAATCATGGAAGCTCCAAGCCTATTAATGAGACAGCTATCTCTTCAGGAGGATTCGGGACAACTTAGGTCAGTTGAGTGATAATCTCAAATGATTTTGTTTGGATTGAGAGCACTGTCAATGGGTCATGCTCTGTTAGCTCTCCACCAGGCTTATGGTGGACCAAGATGTTGTTACTTGTCAGAGCCTTGCAGGAGAATCAACTTGGTTGCGCAGGAGTAATGCTTAATATCTCCATTATTAAATTCATCTATTTGTATCTTTGGAGTTTTGATGATGAGGCTAATTCTTGGGTTAGTTTTCCAGAGAATATTCTGGGGTGATATCAATATCCTTTAAAAAGTTCATGGGACCACCTTGGAAATCCCTTGTTTAATAGGTCATTTTCTAAATGTATCTCAGAAGAATTTGGTCAATCTGATCTGAAAGTGGGGTTAAATACTCCAATTAAGCTGGCAATGGGCCTTTGTTAGGGATGGTGAACTGCAGATGTCTCTGATCACATCATCTCAAGCATTATATGGAACATGGACTTCATCAGTGATCAAACTTTGGAAACCATACTTACCATGTTCCTGTCATTTTGTTGAACCTCTGGAATTCCCAATGAATTAAGTCATTCATCAACATCTTGAGCTCACTTGATGAGGAAAAGAACCAGAGTTCAAGCATAACTGAAAACTAAGCTCATAAACAAACTAAACCTGGAAACCCTGTGCCTGCTAAAGTGATTAAAAGCTCAGCCATGGCTTGCTAACAAGCTTGCTCAAGCTAGTTCTTTTTAACAGAAGAGCCAAGCTTGAATGGCTGTTATCAAGCTCAGCTGAAGCTCAATTATCACTTGCATGCAATGAGCTAAGACTGAAGAGCTCAGTATACTTGGCTTGGCTCAGTTTCTTGAATTCTAGTTGTCGTGACTATTTGAAAGGGTGAAGACTGCATCACTCTCACAGAAAGCTCATACTGCTGAGGTCTCTCATTTTCCCCATCAAGCCAAATAATGTACATGTTGGTCAGCAAATATAGGTAGACTCAGAAACTCCTTGGATTGTTTAGATGCATCTCTGGAGCCTTTCCAAGTTTTGTTTAGAATGAGAAAGAGCAAAAGAATCTGGTCAAGTGATTGATGAAGATATTCACTATGTTATAACTAGGAATGGAAGGGCAACAGCCTGCAGGCCAATTTGGCCTATTATAATTTGGACCAGAATTTTGGTTCACTCCCAGAAAAAATTTGTGATTGTATCATCCATTGCCTACCTGCAAGGCTAACATTGAAAATTTTTGGTGGTCTGAAATCTTGTAACAAGGCCAAGGAAAAAAAAATCAGGAACGGCTTTAATAAAGAAGAATGTCTGGATTGGGGATTGGTCATACAAGTTGCTGCATTAAATAAGAACTGACCTATTGGAAATATTTAGAGATGGCCTGTGAATTTAGAAACCATTGAAAGAGCAATCTGGAAAATGAAATCACAAACTACAGGTACATTACAAAAGGGAAGGTAGGGAAGCAATCTTAAATAAGAAAATAAGTAACAAGTCTCATGTAAACAGATGGTCACATGCATCCCACTATGCAGTGATCATTATATTCTATTCAATTTGGTTGATTAAGAAATGAATCCCGGCTGAATATTAAAAGAAAGGGTAAAAAAACAAAGAAGTTAACAGCTCAGCTAACAAGGAGATGGATTCCTGATCATCATTTTGTTTATTGCATGCAGATAAACTCAAAAAGATAGAGATATATAAGGTGGGATGCCTCAGTCAAGGTATCAATATGCAGATAATTCATGAACATCACATCCCACTAGATATGGTTGTTTCTGTTTTGGTAGAAACAACAGCCATAATTTGCCAATCAAACTTCAATTCCTTTGGCCAGCACAAATCGTCCACGCCTGTTGCATGAAAACCTGAGCATATCGCATCAAAAGCCGCAGGTTGAGGCCGCTGAAATCGTCATTTGGGGTGACGAAAGCACAACATCTTTTCGTTCTCACTCTCTTCTCACAATATCTTTTCGTTCTCACTCTATTCTTTTAAAACTGATACTTTTTTTTGCACATTTTTAAAAAACGATCCGTGCCATGCACATAGCTACTAGAACCAACAATTATTTCTATTTTAAAATTCACAACAAATGCCAACAATGCCATCGTCACTTTAAAAAGTATATATATATATAATTGGAGGAAGCATCAAAACTTTATGGTGAATGACTTTCTTTAGTTTTGAAAATTTTGGAAACAGAGAGGTTTCCTATTCAGCTCCACTCAAATAATATACAAATAAATATTGTGATCTAAAATCAATCATCAGCACTGGGAGACAGCGTAAAAATTAGATGAAACATGAAATAGTTGTAGTCTGACACTGCAATGTTGCTGATAAGCCCTTCAAACTCTGCCTCACCCTCATTCATCTCCTCTTTTTGTGGGCCACCTACTGGAACGGCAACGCAGGTTTCATCATATGCTGATAAGAGAAGGTTGCTAATGATTCACAGACTATCAAGACTGGTGCCTCTATGATTACATCCCGCAAATATACTTTTTAAAATAATAACTGATTTAACCAGTGAACAAAACCAAACGATAGACAAGCTTGTACACTACAAGAGCAACTACTTGCTAAAGAAATGGTTCAACAAAGAACCACCATCAATTGTTGAGGTAGATTCAGTCAAAAGCTTGAACTCCTAGATGTACGAATCAATTCTAAACAGCTAAAATCCTCCTCAACTACCAAGCAGAGAATAGAAGATGCTCAAAAAACTTTTGAGATCTGCTGAATGTGGCATGCCCCAAAAATCACAAACTAAACACCAGGCAAATAGAAGATCTAATATCAGGCTCCTGTTACATGTGCAGTTGTTCCAATTCTGTGTGAATGCGGCGGTTGCCTTTTGCCTGTTAAGGACCAAGCACAGAAGGGAGCCACATAATTAGAAGATTTACAATGTCAGAGCAAGTAGTAATTAGCACAACACAGCAAGAAGAAATTCCATATAGACAGGAGAATGCAGCCAAAGAAATGTAGTTGAGAACCAGACACCCTCAATCCTTACCAATTCTCAGGCCTACATTGACGTAACTGTGAAGGAGCTGGGCTCATAGCCATGCACTCTAATGCGGTAGATGCATGTCAGAGAAGAGCTCCCATGGTTGGAGGAAAAATCTAGCCGGACCATATTGACGGGTCGTGAATAGATTGTCTCAACATTAAAGGTCTGAGCATTGCTCTTCTCAAGGTCGTAAGAGAACTCTGTCAAAGGAAATATCTTCTTGGATCGGTCAGACGGATCATCATTAGGCCCTTCAAACCATGCAGAGACCTGACAATCCTTCGGAGCACTAGACCGGTCATAAGCCACGCTCTGCATGTTATACATCCATACAGATGTTAGAGGCTGCTTAAACAAAAAGAAGTCCCAATAAGAATTGAAGAAGACCAACAAAAATAATAAACTTCACGCAGCAAAATGGAGTGTCTATTCATCTACTTTGTTTTACATGACCTAGATCCTAGGGGCAGATTTCAACTAGATATATTGCCTCTTCCTAAAACATAATATGGGTTTTCTTCAGAACTCAACTCAACTCATCTAAGCCTTTTCCCAACTACATGGGGTCGGCTACATAAATCTACTTCCTCCACTCTGCTCTATTCAGGACCAAGTCAACATTCAAATCGCAAATAGTTATATCTTTTTTAATTATTTCTGTCCATGTTAATTTAGGTCTACCTCTACCTCTATCCTTACTATGGATTGTTAAAAGATCACTCTTTCTAAAATGAAGCATCTAAAGGTCTACGTTGTATACATATAAAGGTTTTCTTCAAAATAATTATAAAAATAATTTGAAGGTCATGGTTGAGAGAATTTTGTGTAAAAGTTGGCCTTCTCTGCACTTATAATCTCAAATTATTCTTCTTTCACTGTTAGACCTTTGTCTTGAATCCAACTACCCTTTCTTGCTACATTCTCTGTATAACTGTATTAGCTATAATCCTCTCTCTCTCCCCCCCCCCCCCATTTGTGCTCCAGCTCCTCACCGTAGTTTAAATCAAAAATGATTTTGGCGCTGGAGAGGGGTGAAAAATAAAATATATTGGCAAATTGGTCTTTTGCATAAAGTGAAGAAAGGGGACTCTGTTGTTTGCTTAGGACTATAATCTTTTCACCACATAAACTCAACTCAACTCATCTAAGCCTTTTCCCAACTACAATTTTTTCACCACATAATCATATATAAATCAAATAAATCATGTTTCTTTTACCCAATATGCTGTCCTTTTCCAGCTCTCCAATCAGATTAAGTCACCACTCCTACACAACATGAAACTCATACAATTTTTTGCCCAGATTTTGGCCTCCTAATTCTTTGAGTTCATTTGGTTCCATAAATAAACCATCCTTTCCTGTCAACAATGAAGCTACAAAATAATTTCCATAAACGTTTTAACCATCAGTTATATTAGAGATAGTCAAAGAAACCTGTCTCTGTTGTCGTCGATGTGATCTATGATGGTGTGAAATGTTTCTTGCAGGCATCAAAAGAGAACTCCCTAAGGAGCTGATATTTGATGTGGTAAGATATTTCTAGCACATGTGTCACGAATATTATAAATAATAATCTAAAACTTTCTGATTAGTCTTACTCCAAGTGCTGTCATATACAAGTACCAGTAGCAGTAGGCATTTATTGCCATAGGCATTGACAGACTCCCTCAAGATCAAGTTTATTTTATAATATGACAACTATAGTGTTAGAATGAAACGGAGCTTTTAAATCCTATGGTTTCTCCATGGCATTAATATGTCTTACTATCCTGCCCTATCCCAACAACCATCCTAGTTGAGCATCCTAAAAGCTACCCTCTTTCTCTCTCCCTTCTTCTTTCCTTCCTTTCTATTTTTTTTTTTTCTTTTTCTCTTTTTTTCTTCTCAAGCCAAGACATCCCTCATCCCCTGGACACTTAAACCTTGAATGAAACCCACAATAATAGCGATGGATTGCTTATTTAAATTCTTGACTACTTAGCAGTTTACTCTTCTGATGCCCTAATTGAGTAAGTAAAACCTAACAGAAGACATAATCACCTACATTGACCACATTTCAATTGAAATGTTTATCATTATAGAATGCCATAAAAGCATGTAGAAGGATATTAAAAGAAAAAATAATGAACAGTATGTAATTGCAGTAAACATATTAAGCTCAAAAAAAAAAAAAAAATTCACCTTAGAAACATGCTCTAATGTAACAGCCTCAGGAATTATCCCTGTTCTTAGCCTGATCTCAACAAAACCACTGCTACCTTGCAAGGCAAAACACTGGCCAGGCTCTCCAAAACTTGGCTCCAGCATTTTTTGAGCATTAGAATGAACTCTATTTTGACCTTTGCCAATGGGAAGCCAATGAACTCCATTTTGACCTTTGCCAATGGGAAGCCAGCCAATGGGAAGCCAATTCCTAGACTTCCTCTTCCTCAAAACATAGGACTCTGAATGCCTAACAACCCTTGCCCCACCAGAGGCCAAAGCATAATCCACCCTTCCTAACCCATCAGCAGCATGCTTCTCAATCTCCTTCTCAACAATCTCCTTTGCAAAATTCATAATATAATCCAAACTCAGATCCTGATTACTACCATCAAAGCTTCTACTCTTCTTCAGCTCATTCAAGAAACTTTGGAATTCTTCCTTTGACAAGAAGCCTGTGTCCCGCAACTCTCTCAAAGACTTGTCCAAGTTATCCATTCTGCCAACCAACCTCATCAATTCCCTCTCCAACAGTGCACCTTTCTCTTTTATTTGCTTCTCCAAATCCCTTGTCACAGTCCCTATCTCACGCCCTATCTTTCTATCCACAAGTTCCACCTGAAGCTGCAACATCCTTGCTACTTTCTTCAAAGATACCTCCACTTCTGATAATCTTCCCTCATAATCTAAAGCAGCCAATGGGGAATCCCTTCTACTATATGCAAGCAACTCATACCATTTCCAACTCAACTGGCCCAACCACAAAAGAGCCCCAAGAAGCAGACAGAGCTTTGTCAGAATGCCAAGAAGTTGCCACTTGCGTTTCACTGGTTTTGATATGCCTTTCTTATGCCGTGAACCAATGCTGGGAGAAACTAATCCTTTCCTCACTTTTGAAGAGTCTTTTGGTCTCTTAACCACAAACTCCCCCCTGATGGTATGACTTGAGTCCTTCTCACCAACAGTCATCTTGTCACTGCTAACCCCATTTATTCCTCCTTCCACAGCCATTTCTGACTAAATACTCCAGATATGAGAAAGAGAAACCCAATTAAAAACATAAATTATCAAATGGAACTATTAACAAAATAACGCAACAAAGAAATTCTTTGCAATGTTCAACAATAAAGATGCTCTTAAACCATATATTCAAAGAATATAATAGAAAAACACAACCAAAGAATCACCCAAGACACGACTTATAATATTCACTCGGGATACGAGATACAAAAAAAATTTAAAAGTACCGAAAGAATGTCGAATAGAACGCGCCCCCACCCCAACCCCCGAAAAAAAAAAAAAAACCAAAATAAGAGTTTTTAACGAATACTCTCGAAGAATATAATCAAAAAAAAAAAAATCAACAATTGCCCGAACGCGCCTAATTCGCAAAGAAAAACACATCCTCCAAAGAGATTTGCCGCAGTGAACTCAGCTAGACGCGGAAAGGTAGTTAAATTTAAAACCCTAAACCCAGTAAAATCCAAAAAACTCAACCAAGCAGCAAGAATCATCACAACAAGAACCACAAGAGTTGTCAAAACCAATCTATGGACCAAGACGACTGCTGAAAAACTTTCAGAGACTACAACGACAATACAATACGATACTGAAACCCTCAATTTCCAGGAAAAGAACGAAAATCCACCATTTGAATCCCACAAAGAAGGCCAGAACCACTCCAGGAAATGATCTTGGAAGGCACGAGAGGTATACCGTATGCGCACGGTCTCGCATACGCCGTCTCGGATTTCGTGCGCGGTCGAGGAGAAGCTTGAGCGCCAACAGCTTATTTCCCGTCGGCGGCCAGGTCAAAAGATCACAGAGAAAGAAAGAGAGAGGGGACTTCTTTTAAAGGAAGAAAAGAAAAGAAAGGATTATTTTTTTTTATTTGAAAAGAATAAAAGGAAAAAAGAAGATGGTTTCTATTAGGACTTTGGAGGGGAAGGAAGGGGGAAAGTAAAACCAAGAGGAACTAAAGAGAAAGAAAAAGGAAAGAAAGAGTTATTATTTTTTATTTAGAAAGAATAAAAGGAAAAAAAGAAGATTGTCTCTTAGGACTTTTGAGGGGAAGGAAGGGGCAAAGTAAAACCAACGAGGAACTAAAGAGAAAGAAAAGGAAAGAAAGGATTTTTTTTATTTGAAAGGGATAAAAGGAAAAAAAAAGATTGTTTCTGTTTTTTTGTTTGAATAGAAGGAAAGAAAAGAAAGGAAAAAAATTTTGTAACAATTATAGATATTTTGATCTTTTATTAGAGTACAAGCGGGCATGAAGAGAAGGCTTTAACCTCTCTTCCATGGCTGGAATAACGGCCGTCATATGCTGCAACTTATTGTTTTTATTAAATTATGATCAAAATAAAAAATTATATTTAAAAAATCTTATTTATCGACGGTTCATTGGTTAGCATTTTTGAATTTTTTTTAAATAAAATTATATTATTATAGATGTTATCTGCTATTAAAATAAAATTAATATTTTTATTTGGATAGAGCGACTATTCACAAATTATCAATCCATCGTACCAATATTTTGTTCATGCTTATAAGAACTATTTAGTTGATAACAATGTGCAATCTAAGATCCTAATGAGAGATTGTTATTTAGATATATATAATATCAATATAATTATAAATTAATTTATAAAATTATTATTATATTAGCATCAAATCCTCGCTTAGATAATAGATAGTGATACTCGAAGCTGATGAGAATTTAATTGTGATTATATGTGGGGACTTAATTCCGATTAAAGTCATGGTAGGTAGGCTTAGATTGAAGGCTAGAGTTATAAAATAGTATTTTTAAATTATAATATACTTCTTCATAAAATTAATTTATAGTGTTCTCAATGTTATGCGTCCATGAAACCATTAACCAATAAGCTAATAATTTTTTGAATATCAATTTTACTTTTAATAGTATTTTATAATTTATTAAGTGAAAATATATAGATAGATGAAGATATATTTAGTGGAATTAAAGCAGAAAGTGCTTTTAAAGCATTATATAAAATACATACATTAGGTTTTTAAATAAAACTTTTACCAAATAACAAACCATTAATTAAACCGTGCCAAGTTCAAAATAATGGAGAATTAAAAGAAATAATTAAATTGAGTTTAAAAGAAACTTAAATATTAAAATAAATGTACGATAAAATGAAAAAGAATGAATCAAAAATAAATATATTAAAAATTATAAAAGTTATATGTATTAAAATAAAAATAATTATATATACAGTTATACGGTGTCCATGATGAATGGCACGTGAACCGTGGACTGAGGTACATCTGCCACGTGGCTACCTGTAACTTCTCTTTTGCTGGAGGAGCGAAGCCAACCGCCTCGTTTGCATGCTCTCTCGGCGGATATGCCGAGAAATGCCGGCAAATGCGGGATGGTAGCAGCTACCCTTGCCGTGGCACCGATTCCACCACCTCAAACCTAAATTTGCGCCTTCATTCGAACCCTTCATTCCCTCCCGCCTCTCTCCACCGCGTCCGTCGTCACCGTCGCCACCTCCGCCACTGCTTAGCCGTCGTCTAGGGTTTGGGGTCGATGGAAGGGAATTCTAGGGTTTCCAAGGGGGTTTTGGGGGCCGTCATTCCGGTCGGCGTCTACTGGCTCTACTCCGGCTGCTACTGCCTCCTCCATCGCCTTGATCGGTTCCGGATGCACTCCTGGAACGAGGAGGCTGCCAAGAACTCCATCTCCAAGTTCATCATCGTCAAAGTGGTCCTCCTTCAGCAGTCGATCCAGGCCGCGGTCTCTGTTGCCTGTTCATGCTGAGCCCCTCTCTGATCTCTTAATTCGCCTCCGCTCCATTTTTTGGATATTTGGCACTTGAGTTTTTATCATGTTAATAGGCGACATCGTTTGTGGATTTTGTTGCTGGTATATCTATGAATGATAATTCGTGCAAAAAATTGGATTTTTTTTTTTTGTTTTTCGGGTTTCCATAGATTTAGATAGAATTTAAGGCTGTTAATTATCATATTTTAAGCATTGTTTTTTTAAAGAAAATTGTGATGAGGGGTAAAATCGTCATTGCATTATTGATCACTCACATTGGCGATGGGGTCGCGCCCGATCCAAACGCTTTGCTTGCCAGCTGGCCTGCTTGCGCAACATTCTAGTAACGAGCATCTCGTCATAATAAAGAAAGAGAACAAGAAGGAAAAAGGGCCACGTGTGGGTTCTCTCAAAGGGCCCCTCATTAATATCTGGCAGTCAAGTCAATAGGCTGAAGCATTTAATGGTGCAGAAACGGTCATAATGACTTTGCCAGCATTTAATGGAATAAAAAGAAAGGAGAAAGCATGCTGCACTCAAGCCTCGCTTCATTTAGGCGAGCCATGCCTTGGCGCTCTCATTCAAGCCAACTCCAACATAGCTCGGCCAACATAGCTCGGCCAGCCTCAAGTCTCTCAGGTACGGCTATTCTATGCCCATTTTTCATTCACAGTTCTCACACTTCGCCATAAAAGCTCCCACGAGAGCTCGGAGGAACTCTTCCTTAGGGATCCTTCTTCCCATATTTGTTGATTGCTGGTCTCCACTGACTTGAGCGTCGGAGGATCTTTCGCAGAGGGCCACCCCCAACGCCTCTCACGTGAGGACTGTCTTGCAGGTCCGTCCAGGAGGGAGCCCACGCTGCAGCCCGATCGCGCCTGAGCCAAAGGACAGATTTCAGCAGCAACAGATTGGCGCTAGAGGAAGGGCCTCAAGTTCCATTAAAACTTGAAGAAAGGAGACAAGGATCTCGATCCGGGAGAGAACCTCTCCAATGGCTAATCGGAGAAGGGCAACTTCTGAAGCCCAGGACCAGGTCGCCTCCCAGAGACCTGATCCGGTGAGCAGCGTGGCGCCACTGCCGCCACCAGCTGAGACTCCGTTGCCACCAGCTGTCCCGATGACCCAGGACCAGTTCGCCACACTGGTCCAACAGTCCAAGCCTGACCCATTTGATTCAGGGACGCCATTAAGCTCCCCGTCTAGCTGCTCCTGCTCTGCATCTTTTTGAGGGAGCCGCGGACCCCCCTCATCGTCCTGAGGGAGCTGGGCCAGCCCTTCAAGTGGTATGCGACAAGGATCTCCCAAGATCTTGGCAGGTCCGATCCCTCTCTCTGGTGTCCTCTCGCCACGACTCGATGCCATCTCCGCCTTCTCCCTGCCACAGCACAATAGATCGGCTTCCATAGCTGCCCTATGCGCACCAAGGCATTTATGGCCTCATAAATGCCATATGCATCTACCTGCTTTAAGGCATTTAATGCCTTATCTCCTTCCATCATTAAGGCATTTATGGTTGCCACGTTGCCCCCTTGGCACCTTTTGCGTGAGGAAGGATGACGTCATAAAGCTGAGACAAGGAGTTCTTGACTCCATGCTTCACAGAAGTCTGACGGCCAGCTTCAGCCTCAGCCAGTGGGCCTACCGCACTACCCAGAGAGTTCCGATAGGCAGGACCCCATTTTGGATGGCCTTCGGTGTGGAAGCTATCATCCCCGTGGAGATAGGACTTCCCTCTCTGTGGGTGCTATCACGCTTCCAGAGTCAAAGAGAAATCTTTCTCGTCCGGTGATCTTGTCCTCCGGAGAGCATCCGTCTCCAAACCGCTAGAGCAAGGAAAGCTGGCTCCGAACTGGGAAGGCCCCTATCAAGTGACGGAAGTCATCGGACCTGGCACCTATAAGCTCTAGGATCTGAATGGGAAATTCATTCCTCGGACGTGGAATTCAGACAACCTCCGCAGATATCATCAGTAGGGTACGCCTTCTACGGGCCCGCCTCGTTAATTTTGTTGGCATATTGCTTTTATGATTTATGGCATGGTCACCACAATCACTTCTCCAAAAAAATCATAATGAAAAAAGATGCCACTTGCTAACTCTTGGCACACCGAGCTGTCTCCTCGACCAGAAAATCTCTGAACCTCGGCTGGGCCGAGTCCTTATCTCCGTACCTCGGCAGGGCCGAGTCCTTATCTCCGAATCTCGGCAGGGCCGAGCCTTAATCTCTGAACCTCGGCAGAGCCGAGTCTTTATCTCCAAACCTCGGCTATGCCGAGTCCCTGATCTTCGAGCCCCGGTCAAAGCCGGAGTGCATCTCTTATTATCATAAGCCCTGGCCAGTGCAGGAGTGCATCTCTTATTATCGGAAGCCCCAGCCATAACTAGAGTGCATCTCTTATTACCGGAAGCCCCGGCTAGAGCCGAAATGCATAAGCCTCGGCCAGAGCCGGAGTGCATCTCTTATTATCGGAAGCCACGGCCAGAGCCGAGTGCATCTCTTATTACCGGAAGCCTCGACCAGAGCCAAAGTGCAAAAGCCCTGGCCAGAGCTGGAGTGCATCTCTTATTATCGGAAGCCCCGGCCAGAGCGGAGTGCATCTCTTATTACTGGAAGCCCCGCCAGAGCCGGAGTGCATCTCTTATTATCATAAGCCCCGCCAGTGCTAGAGTGCATCTCTTGTTATCGGAAGCCCCGGCCAGAACAGGAGTGCATCTCTTATTACCGAAAGCCCCGGCCAGAGCCGAAGTGCATAAGCCCCGGCCAGAGCCGGAGTGCATCTCTTATTATCGGAAGCCCCGGCCAGAGCCGGAGTGCATCTCTTATTACCAGAAGCCCTAGCCATAGCCAAAGTGCATAAGCCCCGGCCAGAACCGGAGTGCATCTCTTATTATCGGAAGCCCCGGCCAGAGCCAGAGTGCATCTCTTATTACCGGAAGCCCGGCCAGAGCCGAAGTGCATCTCTTATTATCGGAAGCCCCGGTCAGAGCCGGAGTGCATCTCTTATTACCGGGAGCCCCGGGCAGAGCCAAAGTGTGTAAGCCCCGGCTAGAGCCGGAGTGCATCTCTTATTATCGAAAGCCCGGCCAGAGCTAGAGTGCATCTCCTATTTATCTAAAACCTCAGCCAAGACTGAGTGACATATCAGAACCCTCGGCTAAAAGCCAGAGGAAGTTTGTTATTAATCTTGAAGGCTCGGCAACACCAAGTAATTTATTATTTGAAGGCTCAGCAATATCGAGTAATTTATTATTTGGAAGACTCGGTTACAACCGAGTAGCATCTTGGGAAGGCTCGCAACACCGAGTAATTTATTATTTTGAAGCCTCGGCTACAACCGAGTAGCATCTTGGGAAGGCTCGGCAACAACCGAGCAATAAATATAATATTGAAGGCTCGGCAACAACCGAGTAATAAATTTCTTGAAGGCTCGGCAACAACCGAGTAATATATTCATGAAGACTCGGCAACAACCGAGTAATAAATTTCCTGAAAAAAGTATGCCCTTACTAAACTCATTCTTGTTCATTGAATTAAATTTAGCTTCTGAAGAATTCTTATAACTCTCCTTGAAAGCTGCAATAAGAAGCAGGTCATATAAATCCTTGGCCGGGCCAAGCGATCTCGTACTTTGGCAGCGCCAAGTAAAATATAATCTTTATAATCCTCGGCTGGACCGAGTGATCTCCGTACCTTGGCAGCGCCAAGTAAAATATAATGTTGAAGGCTCGGCAACACCGAGTAATTTATTATTTGAAGGCTCGGCAACACCGAGTAAATTAATATTTGGAAGCCTCGGTTACAACCGAGTAGCATCGTGGGAAGGCTCGGCAACACCAAGTAATTTATTATTTGAAGGCTCGACAACTGAGTAATTTATTATTTGGAAGACTCGGTTACAACCGAGTAACATTTTGGAAAGGCTCGGCAATACCGAGTAATTTATTATTTGAAGGCTCGGCAACACCGAGTAATTTATTATTTTGAAGCCTCGGTTACAACCGAGTAGCATCTTGGAAGGCTCGGCAACAACCGAGCAATAAATATAATATTGAAGGCTTGGCAACAACAGAGTAATAAATTTCTTGAAGGCTCGGCAACAACCGAGTAATATATTCATAAAGACTCGCAACAACAGAGTAATAAATTTATTAAAAAAAGTACGCCTTACTAAACTCATTCTTGTTCATTGAATTAAATTTAGCTTTTGAAGGCCTGCAAAATTCTTATAACTCTCCTTGAAAGCTGCAATAAGAAGCAGGTCATATAAATCCTCGGCCAGGCGAACGGTTCTGTACCTTGGTAGCGCCAAGTAAAATATAATGTTGAAGGCTCGGCAACACCGACTAATTTATTATTTGAAGGCTCGACAACACCGAGTAATTTATTATTTGGAAGGCTCAACAACACCGAGTAATTTAT
Organism: Calamus simplicifolius; assembly: GCA_900491605.1. NCBI lineage: Eukaryota > Viridiplantae > Streptophyta > Magnoliopsida > Arecales > Arecaceae > Calamus > Calamus simplicifolius. Next base: position 173,936 of record UESW01002158.1, read on the forward strand.
TATTTGAAGGCTCGGCAACACGAGTAATTCATTATTTTGAAGCCTCGGCTACAACTGAGTAACATCTTGGGAAGGCTCGGCAACACTGAGTAATTTATTATTTGAAGGCTCGGCAACACCGAGTAATTTATTATTTTGAACCCTCAGCTACAATCGAGTGGCATTTTTGGAAGCCTCGGCTACAACCGAGTGGCATCTTGGGAAGGCTCGGCAACACCGAGCAATTTATTATTTGAAGCCTCGGCTACAATCGAGTGGCATATTTGGAAGGCTCGGCAACACTGAGTAATTTATTATTTGAAAGCCTTGGTTACAATTGAGTAGCATCTTGGGAAGGCTCGGCAATACCGAGTAATTTATTATTTGAAGGCTCGGTAATACCGAGTAATTTATTATTTGAAGCCTTGGTTACAACCGAGTGGCATATTTGGAAGCCTCGGCTACAACCGAGTAGCATCTTGGGAAGGCTCGGCAACACGAGTATTTATTATTTGAAGCCTCGTCTACAACCGAGTGGCATATTTGAAAGGCTTGAAGCCTCGGCTACAACCGAGTGGCATATTTGGAAGGCTCGGCAACACCGAGTAATTTATTATTTGAAAGCCTTGGTTACAATCGAGTAGCATCTTAGGAAGGCTCGGCAACATAGAGTAATTTATTATTTGAAGGCTCGGCAACACCGAGTAATTTATTATTTGAAGCCTCGGCTACAACCGAGTGGCATATTGGAAGCCTCGGCACAACCGAGTAGCATCTTGGGAAGGCTCGGCAATACCGAGTAATTTATTATTTGAAGCCTCGACTACAACCGAGTGGTATATTTGGAAGGCTTGGCAACACCGAGTAATTTATTATTTGAAAGCCTCGGTTACGATTGAGTAGCATCTTGGGAAGGCTCGGCAACAACCGAGCAATAAATTTCTTGAAGACTCGGCAACAACCGAGTAATATATTTCTTGAAGACTCGGCAACAACCGAGTAACAAATTTCTTGAAGACTCGGCAACAACCGAGTAACAAATTTCTTGAAGATTCGGTAACAACCGAATAATAAATTTCCAAAGCCTCGGCTACAGCCGAGTGATATATTTCTAAAGCCTCGGCCAATCCGAGTGATACAGCACTAAAGCTTCGTCCCAACCGGATAATTTCTCGGACACTCTAGAAAAATAAAGCACCTTATTTTACTTCAGCAAGAGGGCCCCTAGGCATTTCTCTAACCTACACAGAGATAAACACTTCCTCCACAGAGGATCGAATGACATGTCCCCCAAATAAGATTGCTTTGGAATTCTACTCCCTATATCCGAAATTACACTTCGGACTAGGGAGTGGGGGGCATGTGATGAGGGGTAAAATCGTTATTGCATTATTGATCGCTCACATTGGCGATGGGGTCGCGCCCGATCCAAACGCTCTGCTTGCCAGCAACGAGTATCTCCTCATAATGAAGAAAGAGAACAAGAGAGAAAAAGGGCCACGTCATGTGCGTGGGTTCTCCCAAGGGGCCCCTCATTGATATCCGGCAGTCAAGTCAATAGGCTGGAGCATTTAATGGTGTAGAAACGGTCATAATGACTTGGCCAGCATTTAATGGAATAAAAAGAAAGGAGAAAGCATGCCTTGGCACTCAAGCCCCGCTTTATTTAGGCCGAGCCATGCCTTGGCACTCTCATTCAAGCCAACTCCAACAAGCTCGGCCAACATAGCTCGGCCAACTTCAAGCCTCTCAGGTACGATATTCTATGCCCATTTTTCATTCACAGTTCTCACACTCCGCCATAAAAGCTCCCACGAGAGCTCGGAGGAACTCTTCCTCAGGGATCCTTCTCCCCATATTTGTTGATTGTTGGTCTCCACTGACTTGAGCATCGGAGGGTCTTCCGCAGAGGGCCACCCCAACTCCTCTCGCGTGAGGACTGTCTTGGAGGTCTGCCCAGGAGGGAGCCCACGCTGCAGCCCGATCGTGCCCGAGCCGGAGGACAAATTTCAGCATCAACAAATTGGATCCTTTTTTATTAGTTGCTAGTTTTTGTTTGTATTTTGAATTGATTAGGTTATGTTTAATTAATTTAGTTGTTTCTATAGAAAGCTTGTAAATTTGAGGGTTCTGTTGTTCTATCTTTCAATGCCAGTTGGTCGGTTGCATAGCACTTCATGTCTGCAATGGTCTTGTTAAAATTTTGGTTTGATTTCATAAGTTTGGGTTTTGAATTTGATTCATACTGATTGATTGAAGATGATTTTGGTGCTATTGCCGCCAGGATCTAACCTCCGACTCGGGCACGATTGGTCTCCTGATCGGGCTTCCTCCTGGGCAAACCTGCACAGAAGTCCTCACGCGAGAGGCATTGGGGGTGGCCCTCCGGAAGACCCTCCGACGCTCAAGTCAGTGGGGATCGACGATCAATAGAAATGAGGAGAATGATATCTCTGGGGAGTCCCTCCAGGGGCAGCCAATTAGGAGCTCATGGGGAGCGCCAACGGTGGAGAAGGAGGAGGATGAGCAGTGAGTGAGAGTGAGAGTAAGCCAAGAGCTATATGCGGTGGCTCATGTGCGCGTACCTGAGAGAATCTGGGAGTGTCATATTTATAGGCAATCACTGAATTTTGAGCGCCTTCTGGAAGGTTCGAAGGTTGTTGGGATACGGAGATGATTCGAATCAAGCTATTGTGAGGCCGGTGGGATCCGTATCTTGTCCGTTGGAGGATCGACGGCTGGGAGAGCTCTTTGATGGCCTAAGATCTGGTGACTGCATAGGTCCTAGGCCGTTATTGTAGATCCTAGATCACTCCTCGATATGATTCTTTGTTTAATTCTGTTACACCAGACTTGGGCTCTCCTGCGCCAGGTTCCGCGGGGGTGTATGTCGAGCCATGGATTGCTCGGGGAAGCCGAGCTATGGGTTGCTGGGGAAGCTGAGCTATCGGTTGCTCGGGGAAGACCGAGCTATGTTGCTCGGGGAAAACCGAGCTATGGATGGCCCGGGGAAGCCGAGCTACGGGTTGCTCAGGGAAGTCGAGCTATGGGTTGCTCGGGAAGCCGAGCTATGGATGGCTCGGGGAAGCCGAGCTACGGGTTGCTCAGGGAAGCCTCGGGGAAGACCGAGCTATGGATGGCCCGGGGAAGCCGAGCTATGGATGGCTCGGGGAAGCTGAGCTACGGGTTGCTCGGGGAAGACCGAGCTATGGATGGCTCGGGGAAATCGAGCTACTGATTGCTTGGGGAAGCCGAGCTATGGGTTGCTCGGGGAAGACTGAGCTACGGGTTACCCGGGGAAGCCGAGCTACGGGTTGCTCGGGGAAGCTGAGCTAAGGATGGCCCGGGAAACTGAGCTATGGGTGGTCCGTGGAAACCGAGCTATGGGTGGTTCAGGGAAACCGAGCTATGGGTTGCTCGCCTTGCCGGACTAGTCAGCTCGTTCTTCGAGGGTGCAATGTGGCGGATGGGGGACGGGGCTGATCTTAGCCCCTTCGCACGGTTATCAATGCAATGGTAATTTTACCCCTCAACACATGCCCCCCACTCCCTAGTTCGAAGCGTAGGTTCGGACGTAGGGAGTATAGACTTAGGTGGCACAATCCGAACGGGGGGACATGTATTTGACAGCCCACGCAATGATGCCCTAATTAATGATGCGTGGCCGTCTTGCCTTCTCAAGGTGGATCCATCGTTCCTTAGGAGCGAAGGCAATAGTTGGGGAAGCGCCACGTAGGAGATCTCGATTTTCACAGTGCCTGTAGTGGCGGTTCCGGATGTCTTGGTTGAGATGTCTCATCTTTACCCTGAGGCGGTTTCCCTTGGGAAAAATGGAGTCGTGGCGGCGCCATCCCTATTTGTAGCGCTCTTTCGCTTTCCCTTAGAGAACTTCGTCTTTCCGTTTTCTCAGCATCTTGCTCAGCGTCTCTTTCGATCGAAGACATGGTGAGTCCGAGTGATCAAGCTTCGGAGGTGACCTTAGCAGATCTGGAATGGATACGCCGCCTGTACAAGATTCCCCAGGATGTTACCTTGTTGCTTCCGACGGCTGAGGACAGGGTGACATCCAGATTAGGGGACGGGGCATTCTGCTATGAGGAAAGTTTGAGGGCAGGTCTCCGGTTCCCTCTTCATCCACTGGTGCGGGAGGTGATGAGGTTCTACAACATATGCTTCACCATGGTGGCTTCCAACAGCTGGCGCAACCTCATCAGATTCATTTCGTTGTGCAGTCATGTCGGGGTGACCGCGACCCTTCCGATGTTCAGGGTGTGCTACAATCTGGTTTCCGAGAGGGCCTCAGAGTGGCCTTACATCGGTCCCCGGAGGTCCTTCAAGATGATTTCAGATAACCCGTCGTCGATAAAGGAATGGAAGTCGCGATTCTTTATAGTCAAGGGAGATATTGGTTCAAATTTCCCTCGGGTGTGGGAACAATACGTAAAGGATCCAGAAGCGCACCTGAAGTTAACCGAGCAGGAGAAAAGAGATTTGATCGTGTTATGCGGCAGTCGAGCGCTTCCAGCCAGTGCCCTTCTATCGGAGGATGCTCTCTTCGCAGCCGGATTGAGTCCTGTGGATCCTCGCGGTGAGTATCACTTCACAGCCAATAGCTTACTGTGATTCCATCTTTGATTTTTGTGCATGCTAACGGGAGAATCTTATTGCCCCTACAGCCGAAAGGTCGGCGTTCGTAGATCAGATGAGGGAGGAGTTGGGCAAGTGCCGCAGGAGATCCGGCTCCAGCAGCAAGCATAGGGCTGAGAAGAGGTCTCGCCCTTCAGCTCCCGCCCTAGGGGGATCAGGAGAGATGGTGATGATCGGCGCTCTTCATCGCCGCAGGCCAAAACTATCGAAGCTCCGGCGTGCATGATCTTTAGGCACCGGAGGAGGGTTTGTCAGGAGGCGAAGATCAGGATGCTGCAGGGGTTTTGGAGGAGGCTGCCGAAATTTCCTCTCCGCCCGTTGTCGTTTTATCCGACGATGGCGAGGGAACGACGTCAGTTCACTTGGAGACCCCCGCGGTCGGGGCGGCTCGGTCTCCCTCATTGGGGGCCGGTGGCTCGAGAGGTTGCAGGTGGAGGTGGGAGCGGCCTCCGCTTCGATCGAGGTGGGAGAAGTGTTACAGCTGCCGAGGTTTGGCTGTGCTGCTGGTGGGAGAGCCAGCGGGCGACGAAGGGGTGGCCGAACCCGCCGAACCAGCGATCGAATCTCACGGGGTTTTTTCTGGTGAAGGGCCTTCCGCCGAGGCACAGGAGGCCCCGGGGGAAGCCGAAGTTCCAGAGGAGTCTGTTGGGGGTAGGGGAATGTTCGAGGAGGCAGAAGCAGACAAGGAGGAAGAAGGAGAAGGAGGGAGCCGTCGAGCGAAGGGGATGTTCGGGCCGGGGCTCCCCTTACCGGAGCCAAAATGCCCGAGGCCTCTCAAATGAGGGCTCTGTGGAGGAGGCTGGCCAACCGAGGGCCTCATGGGCCGCGGGTTCCCAAGTTGGCTCCCTAAGCGCAGATTTCCACTCGCGCGATCCGAAGGTGAGCGCCATGTTCTCCGGTTTGATGCGGTCTGCGTTCCAAGGGGGAGAGAGTTCCTCGACAGGAGGGAATTATCCGGAGGACCTTGTCGAGATGGCCTTTAGGTACACTGTGGTGCCGAATGAGGCTTTCCTTCTTCCTGAGATTGACAATCTGGCTCTCACAAGGATTGCTACGGATTACGTGTCTCGGGTAAGTCGTCGCATCGAAGTAGGTTTTTAGTCAGTTAGTTCGACTGTGTTCCTTATATGTGCCATCCTTTTTGCAGAATGCCCTGATCATGAGGGCGCTAAAATGGTGCTTGCATCTGGTCGTTGGAGCTTGGGCTCGGGCCCGCCAAGTGGTTGATCACCTCAAGGAGAGGGTGGATTCTACAGCTAAACTCTCCAGAGCCTTGGCGGTCCTCCAAAGGGAGCTCGAGGAGGCTCGCAGGGTTCACGCAGTTGAGAGAGAAAGGGCCTCTCGACTCGCAACGCAGGTCAACGAGCTTCAAGGCCTCCGCGAGTAGTCCGAGAAGCTCAGTCTGGAGCTATCTCATATCAAAGCGGAGCACGAGAGCAAGGTCAGTTCCATGCAGCAGTTTTTTTGATAAGAGGTGGGACCAGTTGAAAGCCAGCCATGCTGAAGATAAGGGCAACTGGAGCAAGAGGCTCGAGGAGGAAGAGCATAGGTGTCGGCGGCAGCAGGACCACCTCACCCGTCTGAATAAAGAGCTCGCCGACACAAAGGATCGGCTAAAGTGGTCGGACAAACGAGCTGCCCGACTTTTGACGAGCTCGACTATGCCCGTAAAGAAATTGAGACACCCAGTCCCGGGTGGACGAACTCAAAGAGAGCCTTCGCCAAAATCAATCGGCTAAGTCTAGGGCTCTCAATAGGGTCCAAGTGCTGGACGGTGAACTGGCCCGGCAGGACGATCAGGTAGGGCGCTATTTGTTTTATCCATTTTGGTTTTTCGGCTTCCGCTTTACTTGGCTTTTTGTCTGCAGTTGAACAAGATGAGCCAGGAGTTTTAGGAGCGGTTGACGGCCTTCGAAGAGGAGGCGGCCTCGAGGCACCGAAGGATCTCCGAATTGGAGAAGCAATTGGCCGAGGCGAACGCGCGGGCCTCTTCAGCGGTAGAGGAGTACAAGAAATCCATTGAATTTGCCGAGAAACGCTGGGCGGTCTGTGCCGATGCATTCCGGTTCGGCGAGGAGGAGGCGCGGGCTAAGATTGCTCAAGCTTATCCTGACCTGGACTTGTCTTGCTTGGAAGCCGAGTATTTCGAGACACGCACCCCGGGGGCCAAGGAAGATGAATATGAAGAGATTTCTGATGTCGACCTTGAAGCTGTTCTGGGCGTCGATGTTGCTGCCGAGGTATCTCGGCGAGACACCGTCGGAAAGGGGGGGCTAAGCGACGTTCCCACTGATGCTGCTGCAGGAGATGCCGGGTCTGATCCCAAGTCTTGACCATTTGGGGGGCCATATGTATTTTCTATTTCTTTTCTTTTGTAGTTTGACCGAAAATGAATAAACGGGTCAGTTGTTTTCATTTGTTTATCTTTCTCTTGTCTTAAATTTTTGTCCCAACTGCGAGCGCCGCTTGGTTGGTTTTCTGGCTCGAATTTGAAGGAACATCTTGGTCGAGGCCAAGGCATAAGGATAGCCCCAACGAAAGAGTCGAGCGACAACACAGCTTGGTACAAAAGGAGGTTGAGAGATGATTCAATTCGGCTTAAGCCGAATGACACAGTGGTTCGGCCAGGGCCGAAGAATAAATAGCTCGGCTAGGGCCAAGGGATGAAGTGACTCGGCTAGGGCCGAGGGACAAAATAGCTCAGCTAGGGCCGAGGGACGGAGTAGGTCGGCTAGGGCCGAGGGATGAAGTAGCTCGGCTAGGGCCGAGGGACAAAGTAGCTCGGCTAGGGCCGAGGTAGTCCACCTTACCAGTGGCCAAACTGTGATCGTGCCTTCGACGAAAAGAGGGGAATTTGTCCCCGAGCAGGGGGTTTGTTGAACCTTCGCTGTCACCCCTTTATTCTTTTTGGTAAAGAGAGGGTTTGGCCTTCACATCTATTTATTACCCCTGTCAGTGCTTTGTCTTTTCCAAGGCAGGTCGATTTTTGTGGTGTAAGTGCTTATTTGCCATTAGAGGATGTCATTTTTGCGGGGCATCTCCCAGGTCTGCTAGTACCTGTAAGATCGGCGAACGATTTTCTGTATTTAAAGCTCATGATCCAGGATCAGAGATAATCTTTTGGCATGCATCATGGCTCGGGCGACGTGCTTGGCGCGCAATGTGGGGCGCTGTTTTCATTTCAGGAGGCCACGTGGTGGCGTGGGTTAGGCGTTTTAACTCTCGGGGCTTTCTGTTCTGATAGCTGTTCCCGGTTTGTCTCCGTCTATAAAAAGGGAAAGGAGGGCTGTGTTGAGCCATCCCAAAGTTTTCTTTTCTGTAAATTGTGAAGGTATACACAATGCCTGTCTCTCTGGGGCTTAGAGCGGGAGGACCAAGCTTTCCTCCTGCAAGTCATCATCGTCCTCTGGACAGTTGGGGTGATGAAGGAGCCACCGGGAGGTGGCTTGCCCTCAAGAAAGGAGCTCCGGAGATCGTATGGAAAGCGCACAGGAGGTTCGCAGAGATCGCATGGAGAGTGCACATATACGCTTCCTGTGTGACCTTTGCGGTTCACCTTTGGGGACGTAGGGTAGGAAGTGTATGCGTGCTCCCCATGACTTGCATGAACTTCTCCTCCTCCCCTGGTCCGGATTCCTGGGCTCGTCCGCCCAAAATCTTTTGCCACGTGAGGAGGGGGTGATGGTGTGTCGCCCGCTAGTACATTGCCTTTTGACTTGGGCAATGGCTAGCGGTACACACTAGATTTGGGGGAGTGTCCCGGCATCAGGGTCCACGAGCTTTCTTCCTACTCGTCGGAGGGCCCTTCGGTTGGGTGGTTTGGGGCAAAAGCCCATCCACCCTTTCTGATTTCTCTGATATCTCAGGTTGGACGCCGAGATATCATTATTAACCGAAGCTGGTCGCAACGGTCGGGCCGAGTCGTCTGCTCATTATCAGCGCGAGCTGATTGGTTCGTGGCTCGCCTGATTTGTTGGACCGGATGCCGAAGCATCATAGTCACCCGAAGCTGTTTTGGAGCAGTTTGCCCGAGCTATGTACTCATTTTATTTCATGCATTTCAATGCACTTGTAACGCCTCTTAGGCGGTTGTAATTTGTTTCGATGGCAATGAAATAAAGAACGTTTTGTTCTTTCTCCTAGTTTCTATTTCTTTTGTGCCGAGAGTTGTTGCTCCCGTGTCGTAACATACTTCGCCGCTTTGTTTTTTGCCTGAATCGAGGCTTAGTTCTCAGTATGGAAGACCGTCTGTCCTTGTTTGAGGGGAGACCTGGGCGGTCGTGCGGACTTACATGGTAAGCATGGTTTTGAAACAGGCGTTTCTTCGAAGAGAGCTCGTATGTCTCTTTTGGGCAAGGGGAGGTCCTTTACCTCTACCGAAGCACCGCGAGGTGCTAACCTTGTTTTGGTGTTTAAGAAGCTGCTTGGATTGTCCGAGCTTTCAGATAGTGTTTTACTTGGCGCGGGACAAGTTCCGGAGGTATTGCTCTTCTTGGCCGAGGATTTTGCGCTTCCCGACCTGATCGGGGCTTATAAGCTGCCCGAATTCAGATAGAACTTTGGAGATTGTTTGGTAGTAGAACATATTCCTTGACTTTGTCCGAAGCTCAGAGACTTATTGCTCGGCCCTGCCGAGGTTCAGAGATCTATTGCTCGGCCCAGCCGAGGTTCGAGATTTATGACTCGGCTCTGCCGAGGTTCGGAGATTTATGACTCGGCCCTGCCGAGGTTCGGAGACTTATTGCTCAGCCCAGCCGAGGTTTGGAGTTTCATTACTCGGCCCAACTGAGGTTCAGAGATTTATGGCTCGGCCCTGCCGAGGTTCAGAGACTCATTGCTCGGAGGGATGACTCGGTCGTCGCCGAGACTCCTGATGTTTGGTTCCTATGAGATTCGGCGGGGACCGCCAAAGTGGAACTGGCGGTGCATGGGGACGCCCGATATTTATGTTTTGGTGGTTTTCGAGGGAAGCGAGCTAGCGTCAGCTGCTGACGCGCCTTTTCATTCCCTTGCGCTTCTCAAAGGTGGCTGATTCGAGGAGATCCGATGGGGTTTCGGGAACATTTACTCCGTGAGGGCCCGGCAGATCGGAAGGAACCCAGTTTCTAGAGAAGGAGGGGGGTTCCCGAGTAATTCATCGACATTTACCGATTTTCTCGGGAGGGGGCATGACTCTTCATTTCCTGTGGGCGCCAGCCAAAGTGGCGACACGTGGCAGATTCTCATGGGTCGGGATTTATGACCTGACTGCTCGAGATATTCGCCTGGGAGGTATAAATATGGATGAGAGGGATGCCAGCATTTACCATCCTTTCGGTTAGCCTCTCAACAGCTTCTGAGAGCGGGTATGGCTTCTCAGGGTGAAGGGCAATCGTCCGAAGAATCAGGCGTAGTTAGCAGTGGCCACAGGGGCTCCCAGGGGAGCCGTTCCTCCATGACTGTTGATGGCATGGCCCTGGCGTCAGCTCTGGCAGGCCACGAGCAGCTTGAGAAGTCGGTTGAGGAATTTCTCGCCGTTTCTGTGAGGGAGGCCGAGGCTCTTCGTCGGGTCATTGACCAGCAGGAGGGGGTGATAGCATCCCTCCGTCAACAATTTGCCGAGCTGACTCGGCATGTGGAAGACTTGGTAGCTCCTGAGTCTGCATGGCTTGCTTGATAAGATTGGATCTCATGATGATCCATGACTTTTACAGATAGAATGTCAGAACCAGTGGGATTGAGTGCCCCCCTAGTGATTGGTATCTCATGGCAGACGATTACCTTTTTGAGGCTTATTTGGTCAGAGTCATTAAATCTTCTTGATGACTTTTTGGGCCTCATTAGATTAGAGATTTGTAACCTCATGATGGATTGTGACCTTTGAGGCTTTATCTGATCAAGGTAATTAATGCCATATTATGGATTTGACTTTTGGGGCCTCATCTGGTTAGAGTCATTAATGTTGCCTAACGGGTTATGACTTTTGGAGCTTATGCTGGAACTAATGATTCGTGTCTTTTTGGACCGACGTGGATCAAGGATGGTTGGTAGGCTCGGTTTTGTAGAAGGCAGAGGCTTGCTTGGAAAGTCGAGATGAGTTTTGAAGATAAAGCAAAATGTTAGCCGCTCAAGACCCAAGGCCAATGAAGAAACTCCCGCAGATAGGGGCCGCCTAGGAGTCGCCTCGAGGCTGCCTAGGAGCCACCTCGGGGCTTCCTAGGAGCCGCCTCGAGGCCGCCTAAGGACTGCTCTTGCCGGGGCCATTGACTCTTCAAATATCTCTCACTGTCAGGTAATTTTAGCCGTCAACTTATACGTACCAGCCACATCAAAAGTCATTAAAATAAAACCAAAAGATCACATCAATGTAGAGCGTTACACAATAAACCAATGTTTAGCTCACATTTCTAAGACTGCAAAATTAATTACAAAATTACTACATGGTAATCTGATTATCATATTCTCTAATTCTACTTTTGTAGGTAAAAAGATAAGAATTCTTTAAAAATTATTTTAAAATATTATATATTTTAATACTCTATTTTTAATGTTATATATTTAATAATATCTTATATTTTTAAAAATATATTCAATAATATTTAAATAATATAAATTATTTAATGCATATTATGTTATATTAATATTAAATTTAATGTTATTATATTATATTATATTATATTTATTACTAAATATTTATCTATGAGTTAAGAGTCTAATATGAGATTATCAGTCTTTGGTAATCTAAAATACTTGATGCAATCTGATTATTATATTTGGTGATAAAATACTTGAACTCATTCATGATCTCTCATGATTCTGGGCTAAATAAAAAATAATTAGAATGAGTCATATAATAATCATGGGATCTAAATAAATAATCAATATGGAGGGGTGACTCAAACTTATAATCTCTAACAAATTTGTCTTTAATACTATATCGAGCAATCAATTAACTCTAAAAGCTTAAGTTGATAAAAAAAAGTATCAACAAGATATAATTGTATTAATATTAATTACTGATAACGAAGAAATAATTCTACAAACTTTACTAACTAATGACGGCTTAAAGGATGAAACAACCATAATTAAGTAGTTCATGTGAAATGGTGTACTTGCTTTGATGATAAAGATGACTATCATGCAATTGTGCTTAGTTTGAAGCAATGGAATTTTTAAGAGCTAATGTTCAAAAGATAACAAAGTAAGAGGAACTGCAAGAGTTCTATTTGGATACAATAAAACGCTATATTATTAATACATTTTAAGAATAAATGCAATATAGATATACTTTTGTTTATTAAAAGCTTTTACATAAAAAAATAACGAGTCCTCTATGTAGGGTACATGTAACAATATATGAATTTAGCAAAGGAGTATAGAAAAAAAAATTAAAAAGAAATATTCTAAACCAAAACAGGCCATCTCGTGCATTTGATATATCTCATGCCTATCAACTTAAATTCTTCTAATGCATGCTATGGGTGGGTGGCAAGTAAAAATTATATATATTAAATAAATTCACTTTAGTTTCAAAATAATATATTTTTTTAAATTCTTTTGGCCAGCGAAACAACCCTTCAGGGAACTATTGCTCCACCCCAATATTCTCGCACAAATCACGAACCCAACTGTCATGCTTCCTTTATTCTACATTAATTAACGTTACAAACTTTATTCTACATTGATTAACGTTACAAACCATATTTTAGTAAATTCCTTTGGCCAGCACAAATCGTCCACGCCTGTTGCATGGAAACCTGAGCATATCGCATCAAAAGCCGCAGGTTGAGGCCGCAGAAATCGCCATTTGGGTGACGAAAGCACAACATCTTTTCGTTCTCACTCTCTTCTCACAATATCTTTTCGTTCTCACTCTATTCTTTTAAAACCGATACTTTTTTTGCACCTTTTTAAAAAACGATTCAAATATTCTGTGCTAGTTCGTGCCATGCACATAGCTACTAGAACCAACAATTATTTCTATTTTAAAATTCACAACAAATGCCAACAATGCCATCTTCACTTTAAAAAGTATATATATATATATATATATATATATATATATATTGGAGGAAGCATCAAAACTTTATGGTGAATGACTTTCTTTAGTTTTGAAAATTTTGGAAACAGAGAGGTTTCCTATTCAGCTCCACTCAAATAATATACAAATAAATATTGTGATCTAAAATCAATCATCAGCACTGGGAGACAGCGTAAAAATTAGATGAAACATGAAATAGTTGTAGTCTGACACTGCAATGTTGCTGATAAGCCCTTCAAACTCTGCCTCACCCTCATTCATCTCCTCTTTTTGTGGGCCACCTACTGGAACGGCAACGCAGGTTTCATCATATGCTGATAAGAGAAGGTTGCTAATGATTCACAGACTATCAAGACTGGTGCCTCTATGATTACATCCCGCAAATATACTTTTAAAATAATAACTGATTTAACCAGTGAACAAAACCAAACGATAGACAAGCTTGTACACTACAAGAGCAACTACTTGCTAAAGAAATGGTTCAACAAAGAACCACCATCAATTGTTGAGGTAGATTCAGTCAAAAGCTTGAACTCCTAGATGTACGAATCAATTCTAAACAGCTAAAAGCCTCCTCAACTACCAAGCAGAGAATAGAAGATGCTCAAAAACTTTTGAGATCTGCTGAATGTGGCATGCCCCAAAAATCACAAACTAAACACCAGGCAAATAGAAGATCTAATATCAGGCTCCTGTTACATGTGCAGTTGTTCCAATTCTGTGTGAATGCGGCGGTTGCCTTTTGCCTGTTAAGGACCAAGCACAGAAGGGAGCCACATAATTAGAAGATTTACAATGTCAGAGCAAGTAATAATTAGCACAACACAGCAAGAAGAAATTCCATATAGACAGGAGAATGCAGCCAAAGAAATGTAGTTGAGAACCATACACCCTCAATCCTTACCAATTCTCATGCCTACATTGACGTAACTGTGAAGGAGCTGGGCTCATAGCCATGCACTCTAAAGCGGTAGATGCATGTCAGAGAAGAGCTCCCATGGTTGGAGGAAAAATCTAGCCGAACCATATTGACGGGTCGTGAATAGATTGTCTCAACATTAAAGGTCTGAGCATTGCTCTTCTCAAGGTCGTAAGAGAACTCTGTCAAAGGAAATATCTTCTTGGATCGGTCAGACGGATCATCATTAGGCCCTTCAAACCATGCAGAGACCTGACAATCCTTCGGAGCACTAGACCGGTCATAAGCCACGCTCTGCATGTTATACATCGAGACAGATGCTAGAGGCTGCTTAAAAAGTAGAATACTAATACAAAAGGGATTTGATAATAAAAATAATTTTTTAAGCACATATACAAAATGCATATATAGCAAGCAATCATTTTGTTTTAGTTTATTAAGATTTTATTATTCTTGAATCTTGATCTCCACTACCCAATCGGTTCTATTTTTCTCTTCGTTAAGGAATACCATAATGATGGATCAAAGGAGGTTTTAATTACCTAAACAAAGAAATGCAAACCTACTTAATCTATAATTTGACAACCTGCAAACGTATCCCAGATATGGCACAGGAGAATCTAGCCACTAATGTTGCATGGAAAATGAAACACGTTGAAGCATTTGACATGGCAAGAAGAAAATAAGGAAACATGAGGATGCGTAGATAAAAAAGAAAACTTTAACTTACTGTATACTTAAATATTATAGAGAAGATAATATTAGAAGATATTATTTATTTAGATTTCCCAATATGCAGGTTTCTTATCTAAACTTTCAAATTAGTTTCAAATTTTAGGAAAAAAATGAAGTTCTTAAAAATTATTCTTGATATCTACTTCTTGACCAATCTCTAAAAGGAACAAAAGCTAACAAAATATTACTATGGTAGGTTGAACCCATTATTGGAAGAATCCAACTATTGGACAATTTCTAAAAATTATGCAATTAACCAAAAAATGATAAGTGCCCCAACCGTTCGATGTCTATCTAATTCAGACATGCATCCAACACAAATTCCAGCTCCTTTAGTGTCAAAGCAGCACTCCCCTACCATATTTAACACCTTTTTTAAGAATAAATTGACACAGGTTGCATTGCTCCAAGGTTAATGAAGTTACTTTTTGTCACCATCAACAAGGTTTCCCTCCTGAAAAGGCTGTTCGTTGCCAAACTTTGCCCAAATATCTGTCCAATCAACTGTTATTAAAGTGCATTGGCTTGCATCAACCCATGATTTGGTCATGAAGGACCCAACCATATGCTAAAGATACAAGCACTCCAATGCAACACAAGCAATGACTCTAAGGTAAAATGGTGATGACAATCTAGACAAATCTATCCTTCTTTGATCCTATTTGAAGGCTGCTACTTTCATTGGGCTAACTTTCCAGCTATTATTCTAGCAACATCATGTGACTCCAAAGAAACATACATCCCTTCCCTTGCTTTCTCAAACTAGTGTCCAGATTGGTAGAAAAAATACTCTACTTAGGATTAGTGATTCAAGTCTCAATGGGACAGCGATCATGTTGGCCATCCTGTCCCATTTCAAAGAGATTTTAGGATCGATCTCGGTTGTCCTATCCCGTCTTAAGCCATAACACATTATAATGTTAATTTTTAATAAATCTAATTTATCATAAAAATATAACTTTTAATATTTAAATATATTAAAAATCAAATAAAATACTAAAGCTTTATAAATAATTTATAATTTTTAAAGAAAAAAAGAATTCTAAGCAAGTACGGGATGCTTGACCAAATTGGGAATTGGGATGGGATGTAAGGCATCTCGTTCTATGAAAAAACTGAGACGCTTTTGTTCCATAAGATTTAAAACCTTGCTTAGTATCCCTTATGAATAGTCCAGCAAAGCAATCTAGAGAATCCTATTTCAAGTATGAACACAATTATCTTTCATTGTCTTGTATATATTTGATATATTAATTTCTAATTTCAGTGCATATAAGTAAGTAACCCTAATCAGGATACAAGAAACCTAACATGCATTAAAACAACATAAATTATCTCCAGCGTTAAATGTTGAATCACCAACTTTGGTGTTGTGCCCCTGAAGGAAAAATACTATTATGGATCATTAACCAATTAAATGATGTCATCCTTCATGATATCCTGAAATTTAGGTCATCAAAAACTCTGGCCAGGTGTCTTTTCACCTCATGGTAAACGTGGAACTTCTAGTTTCAACTTCCAGCTTCAATGGCCAAGCATTACCAAAAGAAGTAAGCTTCCACTTAAAATCTCCAGCTCATCTTTTACTTTTATGAAGAAGGAAAAAATTCTCAGAATTCCTATAAATTCCTTTTATATCATACATTTGAACTCTGTATCTTTTGGCCACAAACTCATTATAATAGATGCATCTCTCCTCTAATTAGCTATGCAGGGTTACTAAACTGCTGGAAACATAGTGTATCAAAAATTGCTACACTTCATACCAGTTTGCAATACAGTTCATTGCAATTCAAATAAAGGAAAATTGAAGTTTACTTGGACAGAATGACATGGAATTAAAGTCCTTTGTTGCCTTATGCGGGGATGAGGAGGAGGAATTGGACTTCAATTTCAGCGTGGAATAGATGGCCTTTGGCTGCTTGGATATAAGGCATGCCATTACTTAAGAAACATGGGGAAGCGGTAGTTTGGTGGAAATAATCTCCCATCTCAAAATTTATCCAAAATATAAACTATGCAAATTTTATATAAAATTGAATGGTGTATAAGTTTGAAAGCTTATAACATATATGATGCTATGTTACTAGTATTCTATTATTTGATCAAAGGGCTTCAGTATTTTTCATTTGGAACTTGAAATAGAGTTGGATTTAAACAGCCACAAAGCCAATAAAGAATTAAATATTTTTAAATTTAGATTTGTAATTTCTAATCCAACTTCCATTGAATTGCATTAATAGAAGGATAATAAATTCTCATTACCAATCCAAACCCAGTCAAGTGGCCCAAGGAGTCAGATAACATAAAGTTAATGTCTAAGATGAAGTGTCTCTAAATTTTAAATTCTTCTCTTAACAAACCATTCTAGACCCTTTTATAGAAGTCCATTGCCCTTTCTCACTCTACTCTTTGCACCATCTTAGCAATTTTAATCCTCTCTATCACTCTATATCCCTTACTCTTCCACCAAAAATTTGAGATTCAAGCAAGGTTCTCTTCCACAACCACAAAGTAGGACTTCTGCTTGAATTTTATTTTATTTTTGAAGTAGTTTATATGTTCCTAAAAAAAAATAGAAACTTAGTTTTGCGCCCCAAATCCTTGCTTCTTCAAGTTTTGGCATTCTCCTTTTTTCAATTACTTCATAAGAAAATGGTGTTTTCAAGTTAACAACATTAGACCTTTGTCTTGAATCCAACTACCCTTTCTCGCTTCATTCTCTGTATGACTATATTAGCTATAATCCTCTCTCTCTCTCCCCCTCCCCCCACACAGTTCATGTATTTTATAAACAAGGTTTGCAATGTTAGCTCCAGATCACTTTTGTGCTCCAGCTCCTCACCGTAGTTTAAATCAAAAATGATTTTGGCGCTGGAGGGGGGTGAAAATAAAATATATTGGCAAATTGGTCTTTTGCATAAAGTGAAGAAAAGGGACTCTTGTTTGCTTAGGACTATAATCTTTTCACCACATAAACTCAACTCAACTCATCTAAGCCTTTTCCCAACTACAATTTTTTCACCACATAATCATATATAAATCAAATAAATCATGTTTCTTTTACCCAATATGCTGTCCTTTTCCAGCTCTCCAATCAGATTAAGTCACCACTCCTACACAACATGAAACTCATACAATTTTTTGCCCAGATTTTGCCTCCTAATTCTGTGAGTTCATTTGGTTCCATAAATAAACCATCCTTTCCTGTCAACAATGAAGCTACAAAATAATTTCCATTAACGTTTTAACCATCAGTTATATTAGAGATAGTCAAAGAAACCTGTCTCTGTTGTCGTCGATGTGATCTATGATGGTGTGAAATGTTTCTTATAGGCATCAAAAGAGAACTCCCTAAGGAGCTGATATTTGATGTGGTAAGATATTTCTAGCACATGTGTCACGAATATTATAAATAATAATCTAAAACTTTCTGATTAGTCTTACTCCAAGTGCTGTCATATACAAGTACCAATAGCAGTAGGCATTTATTGCCATAGGCATTGACAGACTCCCTCAAGATCAAGTTTATTTTCTAATATGACAACTATAGTGTTAGAATGAAACGGAGCTTTTAAATCCTATGGAACGGGTGTGTTCCAGTTTCTCCATGGCATTAATGTCTTACTATCCTGCCCTATCCCAACTACCATCCTAGTTGAGCATCCTAAAAGCTACCCTCTTTCTCTCTTCCCTTCTTCTTTCCTTCATTTCTATTTTTTTTCTTTTTCTTCTTTTTTTCTTCTCTTTCTTTCCTCCTCCTTTCTTTTCTATCCCTTTTTTAACCTTCTTCCTTGTTGTCCTTCCTTTCTTTTCCTTCTCCCTTCCTTTATTTCCCTTCTTCCTTCTCTCTTTCCTTTCCTTCTTTTCTTTTCTTTTTTTTTCTTCTCCTTTCCTTCCTTTTTTTTTACTGTTTTTCTTCTTTCCTTCCTTTCCTCCTCCTCCCTTTCTTTCTCAAGTGGATGGGTTTTGGACTCTTACCTCCATCCCCATCCCATTTTTCACAAGAACAAAATAAGGCAGCCAAGACATCCCTCATCCCCTGGACACTTAGAACCTTGAATGAAACCCACAATAATAGCGATGGATTGCTTATTTAAATTCTTGACTACTTAGCAGTTTACTCTTCTGAATGCCCTAATTGAGTAAGTAAAACCTAACAGAAGACATAATCACCTACATTGACCACATTTCAATTGAAATGTTTATCATTATAGAATGCCATAAAAGCATGTAGAAGGATATTAAAAGAAAAAAAATGAACAGTATGTAATTGCAGTAAACATATTAAGCTAAAAAAAAAAAAATATTCACCTTAGAAACATGCTCTAATGTAACAGCCTCAGGAATTATCCCTGTTCTTAGCCTGATCTCAACAAAACCACTGCTACCTTGCAAGGCAAAACACTGGCCAGGCTCTCCAAAACTTGGCTCCAGCATTTTTTGAGCATTAGAATGAACTCCATTTGACCTTTGCCAATGGGAAGCCAATGAACTCCATTTTGACCTTGGCCAATGGGAAGCCAATTCCTAGACTTCCTCTTCCTCAAAACATAGGACTCTGAATGCCTAACAACCCTTGCCCCACCAGAGGCCAAAGCATAATCCACCCTTCCTAACCCATCAGCAGCATGCTTCTCAATCTCCTTCTCAACAATCTCCTTTGCAAAATTCATAATATAATCCAAACTCAGATCCTGATTACTACCATCAAAGCTTCTACTCTTCTTCAGCTCATTCAAGAAACTTTGGAATTCTTCCTTTGACAAGAAGCCTGTGTCCCGCAACTCTCTCAAAGACTTGTCCAAGTTATCCATTCTGCCAACCAACCTCATCAATTCCCTCTCCAACAGTGCACCTTTCTCTTTTATTTGCTTCTCCAAATCCCTTGTCACAGTCCCTATCTCACGCCCTATCTTTCTATCCACAAGTTCCACCTGAAGCTGCAACATCCTTGCTACTTTCTTCAAAGATACCTCCACTTCTGATAATCTTCCCTCATAATCTAAAGCAGCCAATGGGGAATCCCTTCTACTATATGCAAGCAACTCATACCATTTCCAACTCAACTGGCCCAACCACAAAAGAGCCCCAAGAAGCAGACAGAGCTTTGTCAGAATGCCAAGAAGTTGCCACTTGCGTTTCACTGGTTTTGATATGCCTTTCTTATGCCGTGAACCAATGCTGGGAGAAACTAATCCTTTCCTCACTTTTGAAGAGTCTTTTGGTCTCTTAACCACAAACTCCCCCCTGATGGTATGACTTGAGTCCTTCTCACCAACAGTCATCTTGTCACTGCTAACCCCATTTATTCCTCCTTCCACAGCCATTTCTGACTAAATACTCCAGATATGAGAAAGAGAAACCCAATTAAAAACATAAATTATCAAATGGAACTATTAACAAAATAACGCAACAAAGAAATTCTTTGCAATGTTCAACAATAAAGATGCTCTTAAACCATATATTCAAAGAATATAATAGAAAAACACAACCAAAGAATCACCCAAGACACGACTTATAATATTCACTCGGGATACGAGATACAAAAAAAATTTAAAAGTACCGAAAGAATGTCGAATAGAACGCGCCCCCACCCCAACCCCCGAAAAAAAAAAAAAAACCAAAATAAGAGTTTTTAACGAATACTCTCGAAGAATATAATCAAAAAAAAAAAAAAAAATCAACAATTGCCCGAACGCGCCTAATTCGCAAAGAAAAACACATCCTCCAAAGAGATTTGCCGCAGTGAACTCAGCTAGACGCGGAAAGGTAGTTAAATTTAAAACCCTAAACCCAGTAAAATCCAAAAACTCAACCAAGCAGCAAGAATCATCACAACAAGAACCACAAGAGTTGTCAAAACCAATCTCCATATCCAAGACGACTGCTGAAAAATTTTCAGAGACTACAACGACAATACAATACGATACTGAAACCCTCAATTTCCAGGAAAAGAACGAAAATCCACCATTTGAATCCCACAAAGAAGGCCAGAACCACTCCAGGAAATGATCTTGGAAGGCACGAGAGGTATACCGTATGCGCACGGTCTCGCATACGCCGTCTCGGATTCCGTGCGCGGTCGAGGAGAAGCTTGAGCGCCAACAGTTTATTTCCCGTCGGCGGCCTGGTCAAAAGATCACAGAGAAAGAAAGAGAGAGGGGACTTCTTTTAAAGGAAGAAAAGAAAAGAAAGGATTATTTTTTTTTATTTGAAAAGAATAAAAGGAAAAAAAGAAGATGGTTTCTGTTAGGACTTTGAAGGGGAAGGAAGGAAAGTAAAACTAAAGAGGAACTAAAGAGAAAGAAAAAGGAAAGAAAGAGTTATTATTTTTTTATTTGGAAAGAATAAAAGGAAAAAAGAAAGATTGTTTTTTTTAGGACTCTTGAGGGGAAGGAAGGGGGAAAGTAAAACCAAGGTGAAACTAAGAGAAAGAAAAGGAAAGAAAGAATTTTTTTTTATTTGGAAAGGATAAAGGAAAAAAAAAAGATTGTTTTGTTTTTTTGTTTGGATAGAAAGAAGAAAAAGGAAAAAAATTTTGTAACAATTATAGATATTTTGATCTTACATAAGAGTACAAGCGGGCGTGAAAGAGAAGGCTTTAACCTTCTCTTCCATGGCTGGAATAACGGCCGTCATATGCGGCAACTCATTGTTTTTATTAAATTATGATCAAAATAAAAAATTATATTTAAAAATTATATTTATCGACGGTTCAATGGTTAGCATTTTTGAATTTTTTAAATAAAATTATATTATTATAGATGTTATCTGCTATTAAAATAAAATTAATATTTTTATTTGGATAGAGCGACTATTCACAAATTATCAATCCATCGTACCAACATTTTGTTCGTGCTTATAAGAACTATTTAGTTGATAACAATATGCAATCTAAGATCATAATGAAAGATTGTTATTTAGATATATATAATATCAATATAATTATAAATTAATTTATAAAATTATTATTATATTAGCATCAAATCCTCGCTTAGATAATAGATAGTGACACTCGAAGCTGATGAGAATTTAATTGTGATTATAGGTGGGGAGTTAATTCCGATTAAAGTCATGGTAGGTAGGCTTAGATTGAAGGCTAAAGTTATAAAATAGTATTTTTTAAATTATAATATATTCTTCAAAAAATTAATTTATAGTGTTCTCAATGTTATGCGTCCATGAAACCATTAACCAATAAGCTAATAATTTTTTGAATATCAATTTTACTTTTAATAGTATTTTATAATTTATTAAGTGAAAATATATAAGATACATGAAGATATATTTAGTGGAATTAAAGCAGAGAGTGCTTTTAAAGCATTATATAAAATACATACATTAGGTTTTTAAATAAAACTTTTACCAAATAACAAACCATTAATTAAACCGTGCCAAGTTCAAAATAATGGAGAATTAAAAGAAATAATTAAATCAAGTTTAAAAGAAACTTAAATATTAAAATAAATGTACGATAAAATGAAAAAGAATGAATCAAAAATAAATATATTAAAAATTATAAAAGTTATATGTATTGAAAATAAAAATAATTATATACAGTTATACGGTGTCCATGATGAATGGCACGTGAATCGTGGACTGAGGTACATCTGCCACGTGGCTACCTGTAACTTCTCTTTCGCTGGAGGAGCAAAGCCAACCGCCTCGTTTGCGTGATCTCTCGGCGGAGACGCCGAGAAATGCCGGCAAATGCGGGATGGTAGCAGCTACCCTTGCCGTGGCGCCGATTCCACCACCTCAAACCTAAATTTGCGCCTTCTTTCGAACCCTTCGTTCCCTCCCAACTCTCTCCACCGCGTCCGTCGTCACCGTCGCCACCTCCGCTGCTGCTTAGCCGTCGTCTAGGGTTTGGGGTCGATGGAAGGGAATTCTAGGGTTTCGAGGGGGTTTTGGGGGCCGTCGTTTCGGTCGGCGTCTACTGGCTCTACTCCGGCTGCTACTGCCTCCTCCATCGCCTTGATCGGTTCCGGATGCACTCCCGGAACGAGGAGGCTGCCAAGAACTCCATCTCCAAGTTCATCATCGTCAAAGTGGTCCTCCTTCAGCAGTCGATCCAGGCCGCGGTCTCTGTTGCCCTGTTCATGCTGAGCCCCTCTCTGATCTCTTAATTTGCCTCCGCTCCATTTTTGGATATTTGGCACTTGAGTTTTTATCATGTTAATAGGCGACATCGTTTGTAGATTTTGTTGCTGGTATATCTATGAATGATAATTCGTGCAAAAAATTGGATTTTTTTTTTGTTTTTTTGGGTTTCTGTAGATTTAGACAGAATTTAAGGCTGTTAATTATCATATTTTAAGCGTTGTTTTTTTAAAGAAAATTGTGATGAGGGGTAAATCATCATTGCATTATTGATCACTCACATTGGCGATGGGGTCGCGCCCGATCCAAACGCTCTGCTTGCCAGCTGGCCTGCTGGCACAACATTCTAGCAACGAGCATCTCGTCATAATAAAGAAAGAGAACAAGAGGAAAAAGGGCCACGTGTGGGTTCTCCCAAAGGGCCCCTCATTAATATCTGGCAGTCAAGTCAATAGGCTGGAGCATGGTGCAGAAACGGTCATAATGACTTTGCCAGCATTTAATGGAATAAAAAGGAAGGAGAAAGCATGCGGCACTCAAACCCCGCTTCATTAAGGCCGAGCCATGCCTTGGCGCTCTCATTCAAGCCAACTCCAACATAGCTCGGCCAACATAGCTCGGCAGCCTCAAGCCTCTCAGGTACGGCTATTCTATGCCTATTTTTCATTCACAATTCTCACACTTCGCCATAAAAGCTCCCACGAGAGCTCGGAGGAACTCTTCCTCAAGGATCCTTCTTCCATATTTGTTGATTGCTGGTCTCCACTGACTTGAGCTCGGAGGGTCTTTCGCAGAGGGCCACCCCCAACGCCTCTCACGTGAGGACTGTCTTGCAGGTCCGCCCAGGAGGGAGCCCATGCTGCAGCCCGATCGCGCCCGAGCCAAAGGACAGATTTCAGCAGCAACAGATTGGCGCTAGAGGAAGGGCCTCAAGTTCCATTAAAACTTGAAGAAAGGAGACAAGGATCTCGATCCGGGAGAGAACCTCTCCAATGGCTAATCGGAGAAGGGCAACTTCTGAAGCCCAGGACCAGGTCACCTCCCAGAGACCTGATCCGGTGAGCAGCGTGGCGCCATTGCCACCACCAGCTGAGACTTCGTCGCCACCAGTTGTCCCGGTGACCCAGGACCAGTTTGCCACACTGGTCCAACAGGTCCAAGCACTGACCCATTTGATTTAGGGACACCATTAAGCTCCCCGTCTAGCTGCTCCTGCTCTGCATCTTCCTGAGGGAGCCGCGGACCCCCATCGTCGTCTTGAGGGAGCTGGGCCAGCCCTTCAAGTGGAATGCGACAAGGATCTCCCCAGATCTTGGCGGGTCCGATCCCTCTCTCGGTGTCCTCTCACCACGACTTGATGCCGTCTCCGCCTTCTCCCTGCCACGGCACAATAGATCGGCTTCCATAGCCGCCCTATGCGCACCAAGGCATTTATGGCCTCATAAAGGCCATATGCATCTACCTGCTTTAAGGCATTTAATGCCTTATCTCCTTCCATCATTAAGGCATTTATGGCTCCTTTTGCGTGAGGAAGGATGGCGTCATAAAGTTGAGACAAGGAGTTCTTGAATCCATGCTTCACAGAAGTCTGACGGCCAGCTTCAGCCTCAGCCAATGGGCCTACCGCACTACCCAGAGAGTTCCCATAGGCAGGACCCTGTTTCGGATGGCCTTCGGTGCGGAAGCTATCATCTCCGTGGAGATAGGACTTCCCTCTCAGTGGGTGCTATCACGCTTCTAGAGTCAAAGAGAAATCTTTCTCGTTCGGTGATCTTGTCCTCCGGAGAGCATCCGTCTCCAAACCGCTAGAGCAAGGAAAGCTGGCTCCGAACTGGGAAGGCCCCTATCAAGTGACGGAAGTCATCAGACCTGGCACCTATAAGCTCCAGGATCTGAATGGGAAATCCATTCCTCAGACGTGGAATTTAGACAACCTCAGCAGATATCATCAGTAGGGTACGCCTTCTACGGGCCCGCCTCGTTAATTTTGTTGGCATATTGCTTTTATGATTTATGGCACGGTCACCACAATCACTTCTCCAAAAAAATCATAATGAAAAAACGGATGCCACTTGCTAACTCTCGGCACGACCAAGCTGTCTCCTCGACCAGGAAATCTCTGAACCTCGCTGGGCCGAGTCCTTATCTCCGTACCTCGGCAGGGCCGAGCCTTATCTCCGAACCTCGGCAGGGCCGAGCCTTAATCTCTGAACCTCGGCAGGGCCGAGCCTTTATCTCCAAACCTTGGCTATGCTGAGTCCCTGATCTCTGAGCCCCGGTCAAAGCCGAAGTGCATCTCTTATTATCATAAGCCCTGGCCAGTGCAGGAGTGCATCTCTTATTATCGGAAGCCCCAGCCATAACTAGAGTGCATCTCTTATTACCGGAAGCCCCGGCCAGAGCCGAAATGCATAAGCCCCGGCCAGAGCCGGAGTGCATCTCTTATTATCGGAAGCCACTGCCAGAGCCGGAGTGCATCTCTTATTACCGGAAGCCTCGGCCAGAGCCAAAGTGCATAAGCCCCGGCCAGAGCTGGAGTGCATCTCTTATTATCGGAAGCCCCGGCCAGAGCCGGAGTGCATCTCTTATTACTGGAAGCCCCGGCCAGAGCCGGAGTGCATCTCTTATTATCATAAGCCCCGACCAGTGCTTGAGTGCATCTCTTGTTATCAGAAGCCCCGGCCAGAAAGGAGTGCATCTCTTATTACCGGAAGCCCCGGCCAGAGCCGAAGTGCATAAGCCCCGGCCAGAGCCGGAGTGCATCTCTTATTATCGGAAGCCCCGGCCAGAGCCGAGTGCATCTCTTATTACCAGAAGCCCTAGCCTGAGCCAAAGTGCATAAGCCCCGGCCAGAGTCGGAGTGCATCTCTTATTATCGGAAGCCCAGGCCAGAGCCAGAGTGCATCTCTTATTACCGGAAGCCCCGGCCAGAGCCGAAGTGCATCTCTTATTATCGAAGCCCCGGCCAGAGCCGGAGTGCATCTCTTATTACCGGGAGCCCCGGCCAGAGCCGAAGTGCGTAAGCCCCGGCCAGAGCCGGAGTGCATCTCTTATTATCGAAAGCCCGGCCAGAGCCAGAGTGCATCTCCTATTTATCTAAAACCTCGGCCAAGACCGAGTGACATATCAGAACCCTCGGCTAAAAGCCGGAGGAAGTTTGTTATTAATCTTGAAGGCTCAGCAACACCAAGTAATTTATTATTTGAAGGCTCGGTAATACCGAGTAATTTATTATTTGGAAGACTCGGTTACAGCCGAGTAGCATCTTGGGAAGGCTCGGCAACACCGAGTAATTTATTATTTGAAGGCTCGGCAACACCGAGTAATTTATTATTTTGAAGCCTCGGCTACAACCGAGTAGCATCTTGGGAAGGCTCAGCAACAACCGAGCAATAAATATAATATTGAAGGCTCGGCAACAACCGAGTAATAAATTTCTTGAAGGCTCGGCAAAAAACCGAGTAATATATTCATGAAGACTCGGCAACAACCGAGTAATAAATTTCATGAAAAAAGTATGCCCTTACTAAACTCATTCTTGTTCATTGAATTAAATTTAGCTTCTAAAGGCTTGCAAAATTCTTATAACTCTCTTGAAAGCTGCAATAAGAAGCAGGTCATATAAATCCTCGGCCGGGCCAAGCGATCTCCGTACCTTGGCAGTGCCAAGTAAAATATAATCTTTATAATCCTCGGCTGGGTTATTATTTGAAAGCCTTGTTTACAATTGAGTAGCATCTTGGGAAGGCTCGGCAATACCGAGTAATTTATTATTTGAAGGCTCGGTAATACCGAGTAATTTATTATTTGAAGCCTCGGTTACAATCGAGTGGCATATTTGGAAGCCTCGGCTACAACCGAGTAGCATCTTGGGAAGGCTCGGCAACACCGAGCATTTATTATTTGAAGCCTCGGCTACAACCGAGTGGCATATTTGGAAGGCTCGGCAACACCGAGTAATTTATTATTTGAAAGCCTCGGTTACAATCGAGTAGCATCTTGGGAAGGCTCGGCAACATAGAGTAATTTATTATTTGAAGGCTCGGCAACACCGAGTAATTTATTATTTGAAGCCTCGGCTACAACCGAGTGGCATATTTGGAAGCCTCGGCACAACCGATTAGCATCTTAGGAAGGCTCGGCAACACCGAGTAATTTATTATTTGAAGCCTCGGCTACAACCGAGTGGTATATTTGGAAGGCTTGGCAACACCGAGTAATTTATTATTTGAAAGCCTCAGTTACGATTGAGTAGCATCTTGGGAAGGCTCGGCAACAACCGAGCAATAAATTTCTTGAAGACTCGGTAACAACCGAGTAATATATTTCTTGAAGACTCGGCAACAACCGAGTAACAAATTTCTTGAAGACTCGGCAACAACCGAGTAACAAATTTCTTGAAGATTCGGTAACAACCGAATAATAAATTTCTAAAGCCTCGAATACAGCCGAGTGATATATTTCTAAAGCCTCGGCCAATCCGAGTGATACAGCACTAAAGCTTCATCCCAGCCGGATAATTTCTCGGACACTCTAGCGAAATAAAGCGCCTTATTTTACTTCAGCAAGAGGACCGCCCAGGCATTTCTCTAACCTACACAGAGATAAACACTTCCTCCACAGAGGATCGAATGACATGTCCCCCAAATAAGATTGCTCCAGAATTCTACTCCCTATATCCGAAATTACACTTCGGACTAGGAGTGGGGGGCATGTGATGAGGGGTAAAATCGTCATTGCATTATTGATCGCTCACATTGGTGATGGGGTCGCGCCCGATCCAAACGCTCTGCTTGCCAGCTGGCCTACTGGCGCAACATTCTAGCAACGAGCGTCTCCTCATAATAAAGAAAGAGAACAAGAGGGAAAAAGGGCCACGTCATGTGCGTGGGTTCTCCTAAGGGGCTCCTCATTAATATCAATAGGCTAGAGCATTTAATGGTGTAGAAACGGTCATAATGACTTGGCCAGCATTTAATGGAATAAAAAGAAAGGAGAAAGCATGCCTTGGCACTCAAGCCCCGCTTTATTTAGGCCGAGCCATGCCTTGGCGCTCTCATTCAAGCCAACTCCAACATAGCTCGGCCAACCTCAAGCCTCTCAGGTACGACTATTCTATGCCCATTTTTCATTCACAGTTCTCACACTCCGCCATAAAAGCTCCCACGAGAGCTCGGAGGAACTATTCCTCAGGGATCCTTCTCCCCATATTTGTTGATTGCTGGTCTTCATTGACTTGAGCATCGTAGGGTCTTTCGCAGAGGGCCACCCCCAACGCCTCTCGCGTGAGGACTGTCTTGCAGGTCTGCCCAGGAGGGATCCCACACTGTAGTCCGATCGTGCCCGAGCCGGAGGACAGATTTCAGTAGCAACAAATTGGATCCCTTTTTATTAGTTGCTGGTTTTTGTTTGTATTTTGAATTGATTAGGTTATGTTTAATTAATTTAGTTGTTTCTATAGAAAGCTTGTAAATTTGAGGGTTCTGTTGTTCTATCTTTCAATGCTAGTTGGTCGGTTGCATAGCACTTCATGTCTGCAATGGTCTTATTAAAATTTTGGTTTGATTTCATAAGTTTGGGTTTTGAATTTGATTCATACTGATTGATTGAAGATGATTTTGGTGCTGTTGCCGCCGGGATCTGACCTCCGACTCGGGCGCGATTGGTCTCCTGATCGGGCTTCCTCCTGGGCAAACCTGCACAGAAGTCCTCACGCGAGAGGCGTTGGGGGTGGCCCTCTGCGGAAGACCCTCCGACGCTCAAGTCAGTGGGGATCGACGATCAACAGAAATGAGGAGAATGATCTCTCTGGGGAGTCCCTCCAGGGGCAGCCAATTAGGAGCTCATGGGGAGCGCCAACGGCGGAGAAGGAGGAGGATGAGCAGTGAGTGAGAGAGAGTAAGCCAGGAGCTGTATGTGGTGGCTCATGTGCGCGTACCTGAGAGAATCTGGGAGTGTCATATTTATAGGCAATCACCTGAATTTTGAGCGCCTTCTGGAAGGTTCGAAGGTTGTTGGGATACGGAGATGATTCGAATCAAGCTATTGTGAGGCCAGTGGGATTCGTATCTTATCCGTTGGAGGATCGACGGCTGGGAGAGCTCTTTGATGGCCTAAGATCTGGTGACTGCATAGGTCCTAGGCCGTTATTGTAGATCCTAGACCACTCCTCGATATGATTCTTTATTTGGGATTCTGTTACACCAGACTTGGGCTCTCCTGCGCCAGGTTCCGCAGGGGTGTATGTCGAGCCATGGATTGCTCGGGGAAGCCGAGCTATGGGTTGCTCGGGGAAGCTGAGCTATGGGTTGCTCAGGGAAGACCGAGCTATGGATGGCTCGGGGAAGCCGAGCTATAGCTTGCTCGGGGAAGCCGAGCTATGGGTTGCTCGGGGAAGACCGAGCTACGGGTTGCTCGGGGAAAACCGAGCTATGGATGGCCCGGAGAAGCCGAGCTACGGGTTGCTCAGGGAAGCCGAGCTATGGGTTGCTCGGGGAAGCCGAGCTATGGATGGCTCGGGGAAGCCGAGCTACGGGTTGCTCGGGGAAGCCTCGGGGAAGACCGAGCTATGGATGGCCCGGGAAGCCGAGCTATGGATGGCTCGGGGAAGCTGAGCTACGGGTTGCTCGGGGAAGACCGAGCTATGGATGGCTCGGGAAACCGAGCTACTGGTTGCTCGGGGAAGCCGAGCTATGGGTTGCTCGGGGAAGACTGAGCTACGGGTTACACGGGGAAGCCAAGCTACGGGTTGCTCGGGGAAGCTGAGCTAAGGATGGCCCGGGGAAACTAAGCTATGGGTGGTCCGGGGAAACCGAGCTATGGGTGGTCCGGGGAAACCGAGCTATGGGTTGCTCGCCCTACCGGACCAGTCAGCTCGTTCTTCGAGGGTGCAATGTGGCGGATGGGGGACGGGGCTGATCTTAGTCCCTTTGCACGGTTGTCAATGCAATGGTAATTTTACCCTCAACACATGCCCCCCACTCCCTAGTTCGAAGCGTAGGTTCGGGCGTAGGGAGTATAGACTTAGGTGGCACAATCCGAACGGGAGGACATGTATTTGACAGCCCACGCAATGATGCCCTAATTAATGCTGCGTGACCGTCTTGCCTTCTCAAGGTGGATCCATCATTCCTTAGGAGCGAAGGCAATAGTTGGGGAAGCGCCACGTAGGAGATCTCGATTTTCATAGCGCCTGTAGTGGTGGTTCCGGATGTCTTGGTTGAGATGCCTCATCTTTACCCTGAGGCAGTTTCCCTTGGGAAAAATGGAGTCGTGGCGGCGCCATCCCTATTTGTAGCGCTCTTTCGCTTTCCCTTAGAGAACTTCATCTTTCTGTTTTCTCAGCGATCTTGCTCAGCATCTCTTTCGATCGAAGACATGGTGAGTCCGAGTGATCAGGCTTCGGAGGTGACCTTGGCAGATCTGGAACGGATACACCGCCTGTACAAGATTCCCCAGGATGTTACCTTGTTGCTTCCGACGGCTAAGGATAGGGTGACATCCAGATTAGGGGATGGGGCATTCTTCTATGAGGAAAGTTTGAGGGCAGGTCTCCGGTTCCCTCTTCATCCACTGGTGCGGGAGGTGATGAGGTTCTACCATGGTGGCTTCCAACAGCTGGCGCAACCTCATCGGATTCATTTCGTTGTGCAGCCGTGTCGGGGTGACCGCGACCCTTCCGATGTTCAGGGTGTGCTACAATCTGGTCTCCGGGAGGGCCTTAGAGTGGCCTTACATTGGTCCTCGGAGGTCCTTCAAGATGATTTCAGATAACCCGTCGTCGATAAAGGAATGGAAGTCGCGATTCTTTATAGTCAAGGGGATATTGGTTCAAATTTTCCTCGGGTGTGGGGACAATACGTAAAGGATCCAGAAGCGTACCTGGAGTTAACCGAGTAGGAGAAAAGAGATTTGATCGTGTTACGCGGCAGTCGAGCGCTTCCAGCCAGTGCCCTTCTATCGGAGGATGCTCTCTTCGCGGCCGGATTGAGTCCTGTGGATCCTCGCGGTGAGTATCACTTTACAGCCAATAGCTTACTGTGATTCCATCTTTGATTTTTGTGCGTGCTAACGGGCGAATCTTATTGCCCCTACAGCTGAAAGGTCGGCGTTCGTAGATCAGATGAGGGAGGAGCTGGGCAAGTGCCGCAGGAGATCCGGCTCCAGCAGCAAGCATAGGGCTGAGAAGAGGTCTCACCCTTCGGCTCCCGCCCTAGGGGGATCAGGAGAGATGGTGATGATCGGCGCTCTTCGTCGCCGCAAGCCGGAACTATCGAAGCTCCGGCGGTGCATGATCTTTAGGCACCAGAGGAGGGTTTGTCAGGAGGCGAAGATCAGGATGCTGCAGGGGTTTTGGAGGAGGCTGCCGAAATTTCCTCTCCGCCCGTTGTCATTTTATCCGACGATGGCGAGGGAACGACGTCTGTTCACTTGGAGACCCCCGCGGTCGGGGCGGCTCGGTCTCCCTCATTGGGGGCCGGTGGCTCGGAGAGGTTGCAGGTGGAGGTGGGAGCGGCCTCTGCTTCGATCGAGGTGGGAGAAGTGGTTACAGCTGCCGAGGTTTGGCTTGTGCTGCTAGTGGGAGAGTCAGCGGGCGACGAAGGGGTGGCCGAACCCGCCAAACTAGTGATCGAATCTCATGGGGTTTTTTCTGGTGAAGGGCCTTCCGCCGAGGCACAGGAGGCCCCGGGGGAAGCCGAAGTTCCAGAGGAGTCTGTTGGGGGTAGGGGAATGTTCGAGGAGGCAGAAGCAGACGAGGAGGAAGAAGGAGAAGGAGGGGAGCCGTCGAGCGAAGGGGACGTTCGGGCCGGGGCTCCCCTTACCGGAGCCAAAATGCCCAAGGCCTCTCAAATGAGGGCTCTGGTGGAGGAGGCTGGCCAACCGAGGGCCTCATGGGCCGCGGGTTCCCAAGTTGGCTCCCTAAGCGCAGATTTTCACTCGCGTGATCCGGAGGTGAGCGCCATGTTCTCCGGTTTGATGCGGTCTGCGTTCCAAGGGGGAGAGAGTTCCTCGACAGGAGGGAATTATCCGAAGGACCTTGTCGAGATGGCCTTTAGGTACACTGTGGTGCCGAATGAGGCTTTCCTTCTTCCTGAGATTGACAATCTGGCTCTCACAAGGATTGCTACGGATTACGCGTTTCGGGTAAGTCGTCGCATCGAAGTAGGTTTTTAGTCAGTTAGTTCGATTGTGTTCCTTATATGTGCCATCCTTTTTGCAGAATGCCCTGATCATGAGGGCGCTAAAATGGCGCTTGCATCTGGTCGTTGGAGCTTGGGCTCGGGCCCGCCAAGAGGTTGATCACCTCAAGGAGAGGGTGGATTCTACAGCTAAACTCTCCAGAGCCTTGGCGGTCCTCCAAAGGGAGCTCGAGGAGGCTCACAGGGTTCACGCAGTTGAGAGAGAAAGGGCCTCTCGACTCGCAATGCAGGTCAACGAGCTTTAAGGCCTCCGCGAGTAGTCCGAGAAGCTCAGTCTGGAGCTATCTCATATCAAAACGGAGCACGAGAACAAGGTCAGTTCCATGTAGCAGTTTTTTTGATAAGAGGTGGGACCAGTTGAAAGCCAGCCATGCTGAAGATAAGGGCAATTGAAGCAAGAGGCTCGAGGAGGAAGAGCATAGGTGTCGGCGGCAGTAGGACCACCTCACCCGTCTGAATAAAGAGCTCGCCGACACAAAGGATCGGCTAAAGTGGTCGGACAAACGAGCTGCCCGACTTTCTGATGAGCTCGACTACGCCCGTAAAGAAATTGGAGACACCCAGTCCCGGGTGGACGAACTCAAAGAGAGCCTTCGCCAAAATCAATCGGCTAAGTCTAGGGCTCTCAATAGGGTCCAAGTGCTGGACGGTGAACTGGCCCGACAGGACGATCAGGTAGGGCGCTATTTGTTTTATCCATTTTGGTTTTTCGGCTTCCGCTTTACTTGGCTTTTTGTCTGCAGTTGAACAGGATGAGCCAGGAGTTTCAGGAGGTTGACGGCCTTCGGAGAGGAGGCGGCCTCGAGGCACCGAAGGATCTCCGAATTGGAGAAGCAATTGGCCGAGGCGAACGCGCGGGCCTCTTCAGCAGTAGAGGAGTACAAGAAATCCATCGAATTTGCCGAGGAACGCCGGGCGGTCTGCGCCGATGCATTCCGGTTCGGCGAGGAGGAGGCGCGGGCTAAGATTGCTCAAGCTTATCCTGACCTGGACTTGTCTTGCTTGGAAGCCGAGTATTTTGAGACACGCACCCCGGGGCCGAGGAAGATGAATATGAAGAGATTTCTGATGTCGACCTTGAAGCTATTCTGGGCGTCGATGTTGCTGCCGAGGTATCTCGGCGAGACACCGTCGGAAAGGGGGGGCTAAGCGACGTTCCCACTGATGCTGCTGCAGGAGATGCCGGGTCTGATCCCAAGTCTTGACCATTTGGGGGGCCATATGTATTTTCTTTTCTTTTGTAGTTTGACCGAAAATGAATAAACGGGTCAGTTGTTTTCATTTGTTTATCTTTCTCTTGTCTTAAATTTTTGTCCCAACTGCGAGCGCCGCTTGGTTGGTTTTCTGACTCGAATTTGAAGGAACATCTTGGTCGAGGCCAAGGCATAAGGATAGCCCCAACGAAAGAGTCGAGCGACAACACAGCTTGGTACAAAAGGAGGTTGAGAGATGATTCAATTCGGCTTAAGCCGAATGACACAGTGGTTCGGCCAGGGCCGAGAATGAAATAGCTCGGCTAGGGCCAAGGGATGAAGTGACTCGGCTAGGGCCGAGGGACAAAATAGCTCGGCTAGGGCTGAGGGACGGAGTAGGTCGGCTAGGGCCGAGGGATGAAGTAGGTCGGCTAGGGCCGAGGGACAAAGTAGCTCAGCTAGGCCGAGGGACAAAGTAGCTCGGCTAGGGCCGAGGTAGTCCACCTTACCAGTGGCCAAACTGTGATCGTGCCTTCGACGAAAAGAGGGGAATTTGTCCCTGAGCAGGGGGTTTGTTGAACCTTCGCTGTCACCTCTTTATTCTTTTTGGTAAAGAGAGGGTTTGGCCTTCACATCTATTTATTACCCCTGTCAGTGCTTTGTCTTTTCCAAGGCAGGTCGATTTTCGTGTGGTGTAAGTGCTTATTTGCCATTAGAGGATGTCATTTTCGCGGGGCAATCTCCCAGGTCTGCTAGTACCTGTAAGATCGGCGAACGATTTTCTGTATTTAAAGCTCATGATCCGGGATCAGAGACAATCTTTTGGCATGCGTCATGGCTCGGGCGACGTGCTTGGCGCACAATGTGGGGCGCTGTTTTCATTTCAGGAGGCCACGTGGTGGCGTGGGTTAGGCGTTTTGACTCTCGGGGCTTTCTGTTCTGATAGCTGTTCCCGGTTCGTCTCCGCCTATAAAAGGGGAAGGAGGGCTATGTTGAGCCATCCCAAAGTTTTCTTTTCTGTAAATTGTGAAGGTATACACAATGCCTATCTTTCTGGGGCTTAGAGCGGGAGGACCAAGCTTTCCTCCTGCAAGTCGTCGTCGTCTCTGGACAGTTGGGGTGATGAAGGAGCCACCGGGAGGTGGCTTGCCCTCAAGAAAGGAGCTCCGGAGATCGTATGGAAAGCGCACAGGAGGTTCGCAGAGATCGCATGGAGAGCGCACATATACGCTTCCTGTGTGACCTTTGCGGTTCACCTTTGGGGACGTAGGGTAGGAAGTGTACGCGTGCTCCCCATGACTTGCATGAACTTCTCCTCCTCCCCTAGTCCGGATTCCTGGGCTCGTCCGAAAATCTTTTGCCACGTGAGGAGGGGGTGATGGTGTGTCGCCCGCTAGTACATTGCCTTTTGACTTGGGCAATGGCTAGCGGTACACACTAGATTTGGGGGAGTGTCCCGGCATCAGGGTCCACGAGCTTTCTTCCTACTCGTCGGAGGGCCCTTCGGTTGGGTGGTTTGGGGCAAAAGCCCGTCCACCCTTTCTGATTTCTCTGATATCTCAGGTTGGACGTCTCAGGTTGGACGCGAGATATCATTATTAACCGAAGCTGTCGCAACGGTCGGGACGAGTCGTCTGCTCATTATCAGCGCGAGCTGATTGGTTCGTGGCTCGCCTGATTTGTTGGACCGGATGCCGAAGCATCATAGTCACCCGAAGCTGTTTTGGAGCAGTTTGCCCGAGCTATGTACTCGCTTTTATTTCATGCATTTCAATGCACTTGTAACGCCTCTTAGGCGGTTGTAATTTGTTTCGATGGCAATGAAATAAAGAACGTTTTGTTCTTTCTCCTAGTTTCTATTTCTTTTGTGCCGAGAGTTGTTGCCCCGTGTCGTAACATACTTCGCCGCTTTGTTTTTTGCCTGAATCGAGGCTTAGTTCTCAGTATGGAAGACCGTCTGTCCTTGTTTGAGGGGAGACCTGGGCGGTCGTGCGGACTTACACGGTAAGCATGGTTTTGAAACAGGCGTTTCTTCGAAGAGAGCTCGTTTGTCTCTTTTGGGCAAGGGGAGGTCCTTTACCTCTACCGAAGCACCGCGAGGTGCTAACCTTGTTTTGGTGTTTAAGAAGCTGCTTGGATTGTCCGAGCTTTCAGATAGTGTTTTACTTGGCGCGGGACAAGTTCGGAGGTATTGCTCGTTCTTGGCCGAGGATTTTGCGCTTCCCGACCTGATCGGGGCTTATAAGCTGCCCGAATTCAGATAGAACTTTGGAGATTGTTTGGTAGTAGAACATATTCCTTGACTTTGTCCGAAGCTCAGAAACTTATTGCTCGGCCCTACCGAGGTTCAGAGATCTATTGCTCGGCCCAGCCGAGGTTCGGAGATTTATGACTCGGCCCTGCCGAGGTTCGGAGATTTATGACTCGGCCCTGCCGAGGTTCGGAGACTTATTGCTCAGCCCAGCCGAGGTTTGGAGTTTCATTACTCGGCCCAACCGAGGTTCGAAGATTTATGGCTCGGCCCTGCCGAGGTTCAGAGACTCATTGCTCGGAGGGATGACTCGGTCGTCGCCGAGACTCCTGATGTTTGGTTCCTGTGAGATTCGGCGGGGACCGCCAAAGTGGAACGGGCGGTGCATGGGGATGCCCGATATTTATGTTTTGGTGGTTTCCGAGGGAAGCGAGCTAGCGTCAGCTGCTGACGCGCCTTTTCATTCCCTTGCGCTTCTCAAAGGCGGCTGATTCGAGGAGATCCGATGGGGTTTCGGGAACATTTACTCTGTGAGGGCCCGGCAGATCGGAAGGAACCCAGTTTCTAGAGAAGGAGGGGGGTTCTCGAGTAATTCATCGATATTTACCGATTTTCCTCGGGAGGGGGCATGACTCTTCGTTTCCTGTGGGCGCCAGCCAAAGTGGCGACACGTGGCGGATTCTCATGGGTCGGGATTTATGACCTGACTGCTCGAGATATTCGCCTGGGAGGTATAAATATGGATGAGAGGGATGCCAGCGTTTACCATCCTTTCGGTTAGCCTCTCAACAGCTCCTGAGAGCGGGTATGGCTTCTCAGGGTGAAGGGCAATCGTCCGAAGAATCAGGCGTAGTTAGCAGTGGCCGCGGGGTTCCCAGGGGAGCCGTTCCTCCGTGACTATTGATGGCATGGCCCTGGCGTCAGCTCTGGCAGGCCACGAGCAGCTCGAGAAGTCGGTTGAGGAATTTCTCGCCGTTTCTATGAGGGAGGCCGAGGCTCTCCGTCGGGTCATTGACCAGCAGGAGGGGGTGATAGCATCCCTCCGTCAACAATTTGCCGAGCTGACTCGGCATGTGGAAGACCTGGTAGCTCCTGAGTCCGCATGGCTTGCTTGATAAGATTGGATCTCATGATGATCCATGACTTTTACAGATAGAATGTCAGAACCAGTGGGATTGAGTGCCCCCCTAGTGATTGGTATCTCATGGCAGACGATCACCTTTTTGAGGCTTATTTGGTCAGAGTCATTAAATCTTCTTGATGACTTTTTGGGCCTCATTAGATTAGAGATTTGTAACCTTATGATGGATTGTGACCTTTGGGGCTTTATCTGATCAAGGTCATTAATGCCATATGTGGATTTGACTTTTGGGGCCTCATCTGGTCAGAGTCATTAATGTTGCCTAACGGGTTATGACTTTTGGGGCTTATGCTGGAACTAATGGTTCGTGTCTTTTTGGACCGACGTGGATCAAGGATGGTTGGTAGGCTCGGTTTTGTAGAAGGCAGAGGCTTGCTCGAAAAGTCGAGATGAGTTTTGAAGATAAAGCAAAATGTTAGCTGCTCAAGACCCAAGGCCAATGAAGAAACTCCCACAGATAGGGGCCGCCTAGGAGCCACCTCGGGGATGCCTAGGAGCCGCCTCGAGGCCGCCTAAGGACTGCTCTTGTCGGGGTCATTGACTCTTCAAATATCTCTCACTATCAGGTAATTTTAGCCATCAACTTATACGTACCAGCCACATCAAAAGTCATTAAAATAAAACCAAAAGATCACATCAATGTAGAGCGTTACACAATAAACCAATGTTTAGCTCACATTTCTAAGACTGCAAAATTAATTACAAAATTACTACATGGTAATCTGATTATCATATTCTCTAATTCTACTTTTGTAGGTAAAAAGATAAGAATTCTTTAAAAATTATTTTAAAATATTATATATTTTAATACTCTATTTTTATGTTATATATTTAATAATATCTTATATTTTTAAAAATATATTCAATAATATTTAAATAATATAAATTAGTTAATGCATATTATGTTATATTAATATTAAATTTAATGTTATTATATTATATTATATTATATTTATTACTAAATATTTATCTATGAGTTAAGAGTCTAATATGAGATTATCAGTCTTTGGTAATCTAAAATACTTGATGCAATCTGATTATTATATTTGGTGATAAAATACTTGAACTCATTCATGATCTCTCATGATTCTGGGCTAAATAAAAAATAATTAGAATGAGTCATATAATCATGGGATCTAAATAAATAATCAATATGGAGGGGTGACTCAAACTTATAATCTCTAACAAATTTGTCTTTAATACTATATCGAGCAATCAATTAACTCTAAAAGCTTAAGTTGATAAAAAAAAGTATCAACAAGATATAATTGTATTAATATTAATTACTGATAACGAAGAAATAATTCTACAAACTTTACTAACTAATGACGGCTTAAAGGATGAAACAACCATAATTAAGTAGTTCATGTGAAATGGTGTCCTTGCTTTGATGATAAAGATGACTATCATGCAATTGTGCTTAGTTTGAAGCAATGGAATTTTTAAGAGCTAATGTTCAAAATAACAAAGTAAGAGGAACTGCAAGAGTTCTATTTGGATACAATAAAACGCTATATTATTAATACATTTTAAGAATAAATGCAATATAGATATACTTTTGTTTATTAAAAGCTTTTACATAAAAAATAACGAGTCCTCTATGTAGGGTACATGTAACAATATATGAATTTAGCAAAGGAGTATAGAAAAAAAAATTAAAAAGAAATATTCTAAACCAAAACAGGCCATCTCGTGCATTTGATATATCTCATGCCTATCAACTTAAATTCTTCTAATGCATGCTATGGGTGGGTGGCAAGTAAAAATTATATATATTAAATAAATTCACTTTAGTTTCAAAATAATATATTTTTTTAAATTCTTTTGGCCAGCGAAACAACCCTTCAGGGAACTATTGCTCCACCCCAATATTCTCGCACAAATCACGAACCCGACTGTCATGCTTCCTTTATTCTACATTGACTAACGTTACAAACTTTATTCTACATTGATTAACGTTACAAACCATATTCTACATTGATTAACGGAAACCTGAGCATATCGCATCAAAAGCCGCAGGTTGAGGCCGCTGAAATCGCCATTTGGGGTGACGAAAGCACAACATCTTTTCGTTCTCACTCTCTTCTCGCAATATCTTTTCGTTCTCACTCTATTCTTTTAAAACCGATACTTTTTTTGCACCTTTTTAAAAAACGATTCAAATCTTCTGTGCTAGTCCGTGCCATGCACATAGCTACTAGAATCAACAATTATTTCTATT
Organism: Calamus simplicifolius; assembly: GCA_900491605.1. Lineage (NCBI taxonomy): Eukaryota > Viridiplantae > Streptophyta > Magnoliopsida > Arecales > Arecaceae > Calamus > Calamus simplicifolius. The sequence goes on from UESW01002158.1 coordinate 212,348, forward strand.
TTAAAATTCACAACAAATGCCAACAATGCCATCTTCACTTTAAAAAGTATATATATATATAAATTGGAGGAAGCATCAAAACTTTATGGTGAATGACTTCCTTTAGTTTTGAAAATTTTGGAAACAGAGAGGTTTCCTATTCAGCTCCACTCAAATAATATACAAATAAATATTGTGATCTAAAATCAATCATCAGCACTGGGAGACAGCGTAAAAATTAGATGAAACATGAAATAGTTGTAGTCTGACACTGCAATGTTGCTGATAAGCCCTTCAAACTCTGCCTCACCCTCATTCATCTCCTCTTTTTGTGGGCCACCTCCTACTGGAACGGCAACGCAGGTTTCATCATATGCTGTTAAGAGAAGGTTGCTAATGATTCACAGACTATCAAGACTGGTGCCTCTATGATTACATCCCGCATATAGAAGATGCTCAAAAAACTTTTGAGATCTGCTGAATGTGGCATGCCCCAAAAATCACAAACTAAACACCAGGCAAATAGAAGATCTAATATCAGGCTCCTGTTATATGTGCAGTTGTTCCAATTCTGTGTGAATGCGGCGGTTGCCTTTTGCCTGTTAAGGACCAAGCACAGAAGGGAGCCACATAATTAGAAGATTTACAATGTCAGAGCAAGTAATAATTAGCATAACACAGCAAGAAGAAATTCCATATAGACAGGAGAATGCAGCCAAAGAAATGTAGTTGAGAACCAGACACCCTCAATCCTTACCAATTCTCATGCCTACATTGACGTAACTGTGAAGGAGCTGGGCTCATAGCCATGCACTCTAAAGCGGTAGATGCATGTCAGAGAAGAGCTCCCATGGTTGGAGGAAAAATCTAGCCGAACCATATTGACGGGTCGTGAATAGATTGTCTCAACATTAAAGGTCTGAGCATTGCTCTTCTCAAGGTCGTAAGAGAACTCTGTCAAAGGAAATATCTTCTTGGATCGGTCAGACGGATCATCATTAGGCCCTTCAAACCATGCAGAGACCTGACAATCCTTCGGAGCACTAGACCGGTCATAAGCCACGCTCTGCATGTTATACATCGAGACAGATGTTAGAGGCTGCTTAAACAAAAAAGAAGTCCCAATAAGAATTGAAGAAGACCAACAAAAATAATAAACTTCACGCAGCAAAATGGAGTGTCTATTCATCTACTTTGTTTTACATGATCTAGATCCTAGGGGCAGATTTCAACTAGATATATTGCCTCTTCCTAAAACAGAATATGGGTTTTCTTCAGAACTCAACTCAACTCATCTAAGCCTTTTCCCAACTACATGGGGTCGGCTACATAAATCTACTTCCTCCACTCTGCTCTATTCAGGACCAAGTCAACATTCAAATCGCAAATAGTTATATCTTTTTTAATTATTTCTGTCCATGTTAGTTTAGGTCTACCTCTACCTCTATCCTTACTATGGATTGTTAAAAGATCACTCTTTCTAAAATGAAGCATCTAAAGGTCTACGTTGTATACATATAAAGGTTTTCTTCAAAACAATTATAAAAATAATTTGAAGGTCACGGTTGAAGAATTTTGTGTAAAAGTTGGCCTTCTCTGCACTTATAATCTCAAATTATTCTTCTTTCACCTGTTAGACCTTTGTCTTGAATCCAACTACCCTTTCTCGCTTCATTCTCTGTATGACTGTATTAGCTATAATCCTCTCTCTCTCTCCTCTCCCCCCCACACAGTTCATGTATTTTATAAACAAGGTTTGCAATGTTAGCTCCAGATCACTTTTGTGCTCCAGCTCCTCACCGTAGTTTAAATCAAAAATGATTTTGGCGCTGGAGAGGGGTGAAAAATAAAATATATTGGCAAATTGGTCTTTTGCATAAAGTGAAGAAAGGGGACTCTGTTGTTTGCTTAGGACTATAATCTTTTCACCACATAAACTCAACTCAACTCATCTAAGCCTTTTCCCAACTACAATTTTTTCACCACATAATCATATATAAATCAAATAAATCATGTTTCTTTTACCCAATATGCTGTCCTTTTCCAGCTCTCCAATCAATTAAGTCACCACTCCTACACAACATGAAACTCATACAATTTTTGCTCAGATTTTGGCCTCCTAATTCTGTGAGTTCATTTATAAACCATCCTTTCCTATCAACAATGAAGCTACAAAATAATTTCCATTAACGTTTTAACCATCAGTTATATTAGAGATAGTCAAAGAAACCTGTCTTTGTTGTCGTCGATGTGATCTATGATGGTGTGAAATGTTTCTTGCAGGCATCAAAAGAGAACTCCCTAAGGAGCTGATATTTGATGTGGTAAGATATTTCTAGCACATGTGTCACGAATATTATAAATAATAATCTAAAACTTTCTGATTAGTCTTACTCCAAGTGCTGTCATATACAAGTACCAGTAGCAGTAGGCATTTATTGCCATAGGCATTGACAGACTCCCTCAAGATCAAGTTTATTTTATAATATGACAACTATAGTGTTAGAATGAAACGGAGCTTTTAAATCCTATGGTTTCTCCATGGCATTAATATGTCTTACTATCCTGCCCTATCCCAACAACCATCCTAGTTGAGCATCCTAAAAGCTACCCTCTTTCTCTCTTCCCTTCTTCTTTCCTTCCTTTCTATTTTTTTTTTTTTTCTTTTTCTTCTTTTTTTCTTCTCAAGCCAAGACATCCCTCATCCCCTGGACACTTAAAACCTTGAATGAAACCCACAATAATAGCGATGGATTGCTTATTTAAATTCTTGACTACTTAGCAGTTTACTCTTCTGGATGCCCTAATTGAGTAAGTAAAACCTAACAGAAGACATAATCACCTACATTGACCACATTTCAATTGAAATGTTTATCATTATAGAATGCCATAAAAGCATGTAGAAGGATATTAAAAGAAAAAATAATGAACAGTATGTAATTGCAGTAAACATATTAAGCTCAAAAAAAAAAAAAAAAAATTCACCTTAGAAACATGCTCTAATGTAACAGCCTCAGGAATTATCCCTGTTCTTAGCCTGATCTCAACAAAACCACTGCTACCTTGCAAGGCAAAACACTGGCCAGGCTCTCCAAAACTTGGCTCCAGCATTTTTTGAGCATTAGAATGAACTCTATTTTGACCTTTGCCAATGGGAAGCCAATGAACTCCATTTTGACCTTGGCCAATGGGAAGCCAATTCCTAGACTTCCTCTTCCTCAAAACATAGGACTCTGAATGCCTAACAACCCTTGCCCCACCAGAGGCCAAAGCATAATCCACCCTTCCTAACCCATCAGCAGCATGCTTCTCAATCTCCTTCTCAACAATCTCCTTTGCAAAATTCATAATATAATCCAAACTCAGATCCTGATTACTACCATCAAAGCTTCTACTCTTCTTCAGCTCATTCAAGAAACTTTGGAATTCTTCCTTTGACAAGAAGCCTGTGTCCCGCAACTCTCTCAAAGACTTGTCCAAGTTATCCATTCTGCCAACCAACCTCATCAATTCCCTCTCCAACAGTGCACCTTTCTCTTTTATTTGCTTCTCCAAATCCCTTGTCACAGTCCCTATCTCACGCCCTATCTTTCTATCCACAAGTTCCACCTGAAGCTGCAACATCCTTGCTACTTTCTTCAAAGATACCTCCACTTCTGATAATCTTCCCTCATAATCTAAAGCAGCCAATGGGGAATCCCTTCTACTATATGCAAGCAACTCATACCATTTCCAACTCAACTGGCCCAACCACAAAAGAGCCCCAAGAAGCAGACAGAGCTTTGTCAGAATGCCAAGAAGTTGCCACTTGCGTTTCACTGGTTTTGATATGCCTTTCTTATGCCGTGAACCAATGCTGGGAGAAACTAATCCTTTCCTCACTTTTGAAGAGTCTTTTGGTCTCTTAACCACAAACTCCCCCCTGATGGTATGACTTGAGTCCTTCTCACCAACAGTCATCTTGTCACTGCTAACCCCATTTATTCCTCCTTCCACAGCCATTTCTGACTAAATACTCCAGATATGAGAAAGAGAAACCCAATTAAAAACATAAATTATCAAATGGAACTATTAACAAAATAACGCAACAAAGAAATTCTTTGCAATGTTCAACAATAAAGATGCTCTTAAACCATATATTCAAAGAATATAATAGAAAAACACAACCAAAGAATCACCCAAGACACGACTTATAATATTCACTCGGGATACGAGATACAAAAAAAATTTAAAAGTACCGAAAGAATGTCGAATAGAACGCGCCCCCACCCCAACCCCCGAAAAAAAAAAAAAAACCAAAATAAGAGTTTTTAACGAATACTCTCGAAGAATATAATCAAAAAAAAAAAAAAATCAACAATTGCCCGAACGCGCCTAATTCGCAAAGAAAAACACATCCTCCAAAGAGATTTGCCGCAGTGAACTCAGCTAGACGCGGAAAGGTAGTTAAATTTAAAACCCTAAACCCAGTAAAATCCAAAAAACTCAACCAAGCAGCAAGAATCATCACAACAAGAACCACAAGAGTTGTCAAAACCAATCTCCATATCCAAGACGACTGCTGAAAAACTTTCAGAGACTACAACGACAATACAATACGATACTGAAACCCTCAATTTCCAGGAAAAGAACGAAAATCCACCATTTGAATCCCACAAAGAAGGCCAGAACCACTCCAGGAAATGATCTTGGAAGGCACGAGAGGTATACCGTATGCGCACGGTCTCGCATACGCCGTCTCGGATTCCGTGCGCGGTCGAGGAGAAGCTTGAGCGCCAACAGCTTATTTCCCGTCGGCGGCCAGGTCAAAAGATCACAGAGAAAGAAAGAGAGAGGGGACTTCTTTTAAAGGAAGAAAAGAAAAGAAAGGATTATTTTTTTTTATTTGAAAAGAATAAAAGAAAAAAAAGAAGATGGTTCCTGTTAGGACTTTAAAGGGAAGGAGGAAAGTAAAACTAAGGAGGAACTAAAGAGAAAGAAAAAAAGGAAAGAAAGAGTTATTATTTTTTTATTTGGAAAGAATAAAAGAAAAAAAAGAAGATTGTTTCTTTTAGGACTCTTGAGGGGGAAGGAAGGGGGAAAGTAAAACCAAGGTGGAACTAAAGAGAAAGAATAGGAAAGAAAGAATTTTTTTTTTATTTGGAAAGGATAAAAGGGAAAAAAAAAGATTGTTTTTGTTTTTTTGTTTGGATAGAAAAAGAAAAGGAAGAAAAAAATTTTGTAACAATTATAGATATTTTGATCTTACATAAGAGTACAAGTGGGCGTGAAAGAGAAGGCTTTAACCTTCTCTTCCATGGCTGGAATAACGGCTGTCATATTCGGCAACTCATTGTTTTTATTAAATTATGATCAAAATAAAAATTATATTTAAAAATATTTATTGACGGTTCAATGGTTAGCATTTTGAATTTTTTTTAAATAAAATTATATTATTATAGATGTTATCTGCTATTAAAATAAAATTAATATTTTATTTGGATAGAGCGACTATTCACAAATTATCAATCCATCGTACCAACATTTTGTTCGTGCTTATAAGAACTATTTAGTTGATAACAATATGCAATCTAAAATCATAATGAGAGATTGTTATTATATATATAATATCAATATAATTATAAATTAATTTATAAAATTATTATTATATTAGCATCAAATCCTCGCTTAGATAATAGATAGTGATACTCGAAGCTGATGAGAATTTAATTGTGATTATAGGTGGAGACTTAATTCCGATTAAAGTCATGGTAGGTAGGCTTAGATTGAAGGCTAGAGTTATAAAATAGTATTTTTTAAATTATAATATACTTCTTCATAAAATTAATTTATAGTGTTCTCAATGTTATGCGTTCATGAAACCATTAACCAATAAGCTAATAATTTTTTGAATATCAATTTTACTTTTAATAGTATTTTATAATTTATTAAGTGAAAATATATAGATAGATGAACATATATTTAGTGGAATTAAAGCAGAAAGTGCTTTTAAAGCATTATATAAAATACATACATTAGGTTTTTAAATAAAACTTTTACCAAATAACAAACCATTAATTAAACCGTGCCAAGTTCAAAATAATGGAGAATTAAAAGAAATAATTAAATCGAGTTTAAAAGAAACTTAAATATTAAAATAAATGTACGAAAAATGAAAAAAAAATGAATTAAAAATAAATATATTAAAAATTATAAAATTATATATTAAAAATAAAATAATTATATATACAGTTACAAGGTGTTCGTGATGAATGGCACGTGAACCGTAGACTGAGGTGGCTACTGTAACTTCTCTTTCTCTGGAGGAGCGAAGCCAACCGCCTCGTTTGCGTGCTCTCTCGGCGGAGACGTCGAGAAATGCCGGCAAATGCGGGATGGTAGCAGCTACCCTTGCCGTGGCGCCGATTTCACCACCTCAAACCTATAAAATTCGCGCCTTCTTTCGAACCCTTCGTTCCCTCCCGCCTCTCTCCACCGCGTGCGTCGTCACCGTCGCCGCCTCCGCCGCTGCTTAGCCGTCGTCTAGGGTTTGGTGTCGATGGAAGGGAATTCTAGGGTTTCCGAGGGGGTTTTGGGGGCCGTCGTTACGGTCGGCGTCTACTGGATCTACTCCGGCTGCTACTGCCTCCTCCTTCGCCTCGATCGGTTCCGGATGCACTCCCGGAACGAGGAGGCTGCCAAGAACTCCATCTCCAAGTTCGCCGTCGTCAAAGGGGTCCTCCTTCAGCAGTCGATCCAGGCCGCGGTCTCTGTTGCCCTGTTCGTGCTAAGCCCCTCTCTGATCTCTTAATTCGCCTCCGCTCCATTTTTTGGATATTTGGCACTTGAGTTTTTATCATGTTAATAGGCGACATCGTTTGTGGATTTTGTTGCTGGTATATCTATGAATGATAATTCGTGCAAAAATTTGGATTTTTTTTTTGTTTTTGTTTTTTTGGGTTTCCGTAGATTTAGACAGAATTTATGGCTGTTAATTATCATATTTTAAGCGTTGTTTTTTAAAGAAAATTGGATCCTTTTTTATTAGTTGCTGGTTTTTGTTTGTATTTGAATTGATTAGGTTATGTTTAATTAATTTAGTTGTTTCTATAGAAAGCTTGTAAATTTGAGGGTTCTGTTGTTCTGTCTTTCAATGCCAGTTGGTCGGTTGCATAGCACTTCATGTCTGCAATGGTCTTGTTAAAATTTTGGTTTGATTTCATAAGTTTGGGTTTTGAATTTGATTCATACTGATTGATTGAAGATGATTTTGGTGCTGTACTGAAGCTATGATTTCCTCACCATAGTTTGATTGCTTCCTATGATTTGAAGGATGAACAAAACTGATTGATTCGATTTTGATAAGGAATAGTTATTTCTGTTTGAAATTGAGAGGTATAAAAGTGAGACAAGAACACAGAAAAAGAACAAGGGAAGGAAAGAAGAAAATGGGCTTGAGAAATCCACCAAAGGAAAAGAAAGTTTATCCAATTAAATGTTCAAAGTTGAAGAAGATATGTGAAGAAATTCAAATCAGAATATTACAACCGTACATTATAGTTGGTTCCCTGAGTCAAGCTAGCACTTTCACTGAATCTTTTTGAAGTCTTTGAATAAATTTAAAATTGCATTTTTTGTAGAGAAATTTAATTTAATAAGACTTGCATCTGGTATCCACCCTTCATGCATTGCATGTGCATCCTTTCCCCACTTAATCTTAGACATCGCTATGTATGAACATCTGCCATTGAAAACCTAATTTCTTATTTATCATCTTCCCTTCAGCTTTTCTGTTCATGGGCACTTGATATTGCTACATGCATGATGCTTGTGCTTGGACCAATTTCAACTTTTCATCTTATGCTTGATTGCCCCCCTCCCTCACCAGTAAAAAAAAAGGAAAGAAGCCATGGTGTTAGATCAAAATCATTCATCATGTAGATATTATCACTTTTTTGGTTCCCCAAGCTTTGTTGTCTTGCAGTTTGACTCCACCTCCTTTATTTGTATGACCTAAGCTGTCTATACCCTTATTATGTGTGGCATGTATGTGTTTTCCTTCTCTCCTTACTTGATGCTAGTTGTCCGTTCACTTGATAGATACTTATTTGTGGCACATTCATGTAAAACTATTGCAGATAAATGCACACAGTGCACTAGTCCAACATGTCTATGTTGAGATCCTCTTCAATATATGTTTGGTTGTGGAAAGTGTTTAATATTTATTTGTGTGTGTGCTGCATGACTTAATGATGCTGAACATGTCAGAACTGAAAGTGTATGAAAAAAGCTTGAATTGTATGATTTTTAAATATGAAAAGACTAGTACAAAAGTTGCTTAAAACATCGTCTTCGAAGCATTGTAGATTGTAAAATTAAAATTCTTGACAGAATGCTAGTTCTTTTGTTTTCACAATGTTAATTCATTAAGAAATTGCATCAAATAAAAATGGATGTGCTGCATGCTTATTTGGTATATATCCAGCATTCTGTACCAACAGTTTATCATGGCATCATAAAATAATTTCCATAAGATCCAAGGTACAAGATGATAACTTGATATTAACTCCTGCTATACACTATGCAGTTTGCCAGCAACAAGACTGAAGACCAACTCGCTCCATTCTGGCTTATGCTATGCAATTCTTGGTTGCAATGCTGGTAATGGATGCATGGCAGTACTTCATGCACTGGTATGTGCACCACCACCGTCTGGTTGTCCCCTACTCTTTTGGGGCACTTTACAACCACCCAATTGAGAGGCTTCTTCTCGACACAGTTGGTGGTGCCCTGTCCTTCATTATATCCGGCATGTCTCCAAGGGCCTCTTATCTTCTTCTTTTTTTTTGCAACTATCAAGACAGTAGATGACCATTGTGGGATCTGGCTTCCTGGCAACCCCTTGCACTTTGCTCTTCAAGAACAACACAGCCTATCATGCTCTACGGCAGCAAGTACCATTTCTCCCAGCCCTTTTTTGTCATGTGAGACAGGATTCTTGGGACTTATATGCCGTATACCATTGAGAGAAGATTGAATGGATGTTTTGAAGCAAGACCAAGACCAATGATGGTTAAGTAAGGCCACTAGGTTAGATGGAGGAGTATCCCTCACAATGTATAGATTCTGTCCACTTCAAATTTGATCTGAGTTGAAGTAGACTGGATGGTATCTGTTTGTTTTCGTATCCAAAATTATCAAAATTATCAGATGTAGATACAAATTTGAGCATCCAACTAATATTGATACTTGTTATCGAAAAATGAATATGGATGGACAACTATCCAATCTACATCCGAATATTGATATTTGATGTTATAGTTGTAAAGTTTAATTATTTGACTTGTATCTATACTTATATCTGTTCTTTCAATATTAAATACGTATTCATTTTCATCTATAATAGATTTATATGTGAAGTTTTCTATCCAATTAATATTTATATTTCAATCATGTTTGTCAAATATAATGGATATGGAAATGGCTGTACATTCGCTAATTTTCAGTTCTAGATTTTGAGTGTTCAACTTATCTAAAATAAGGTTTGAGTCATGCTCCTGTTAAAGTTCCCCCTAAATCTTCTACAGTGACTTGACTAGCAGCAAGCATGCTTATTGTGATCTACAAGTGGATGTTGTCACCATATGGTTGCTATTATATTCGTCTATTATAGTCTATTGAGTAAATCAAGAAAGTCTTTCGCCCTCAAGTCTCATATAAAGGGGTTTTCTTTTCTTTGACCCCCTGATTCTGTAGGGAGGTTATTTGGTTCTCTCAGTGGGTCGGCAGTTCTCGTTCGGGAGGTATTTTGCCGTTAGTTCGACATGCTATCGTCTATCGGACCGTAAATTTGGCTACTCTAACAGGTATTGCCTATTAAAACTCATATCCACATCTTCTAATGACTTGAAAACGTACCATTAATGCCAATTCAATTATCATCCATGCGACCATGGTCCATTGGCATTCAAGTTCTTGAATAATTTGCCCATACTGCAAATGAATCCATGAACAATATGGCGGGAATTTGAATTCAGACAACTTTACAATGACAGGACGATTGGAGAGCGAGTGCTGCAATCTTTCTTTTCTGGAGATATTTAACAACGTTTTTCCATGGTTTCCACCGCCTTGTGACAAGATGCAAGCAAATGCATGAATTTCGTCAGAAAAGTGAGCGAATTGATTGGCATTTTCAAAAGCCCACAAGTCCAAATAAGCAAATGCATGGGCAATGATAGACAGGATTAAAATCTGTCAGTAATGTGACTTCCAATACCTGCCGTCACTCGATTTAGTCAAACCATTGGAAGCATTTTAACATCAGAAATATTGCTTCTCATTGTAGGGAAGGAAAAAAAACAGTAAGTTACATCAAAATAATGCAATATGTACACAGACAGATCTTTGGAAAATTGTATTCAAAGGTGGTCATCAGAATAATTTGATATGTACACAAATCTTTGCAAAATAGTATCGAATTTGTTTGTGTCAAAGGTGCTCCACTAAAATTTGCACCAATGCAGAACTACAAGCTAACGATTTGACTTTGAATTATTAGCAAAATATATCTGCTGCTTCAACAAGTACAAGTGGAGTTAGTCACGTATCAATGTATTCCTGAGACTGGATGATCCTCATAAGCTCTTTCAAATTAGCTAATACATGCCTTGGCCCCAGACTTTCAGCTCCAACGTAGTTTAAAAGCTGCTCTAAATCCTGCCAAAGAAAAACAGGATGTGATTGGCAAAATATAAATGCATACATGATATCAGATGCCTTATGGTTAAATAGTCCATACAAGTTCCTGTTGCATACTATACAGAAAATTATTTGCAGGGATTTACAACGAAATTTTAGGGACAAGAAAGTACAAGCAACATTATTGGCATTGTTATGTGTGTATTATTCTGCATTAATGTTTTAAGCAGCGAGATTTTCCTCAACCAAAGTCATGTGCACAGGTATGATCTGATCAGACCATCTCAGAACATGAATAAGGATTCTGTAGCATAAATTGACTTTCCAATTTATTTATAGAAACATTTTAATGACAATCTGTTTGACCAGCAAAGCACTTAGCCTATCTAGAAGACTACAGATTTAATGATAATTGATTCACGTGAAAATAAATAAAAGTTCTAAAGTATTTATTTTCAACATTCCTTTGTTCAGATGTAGACCTGATATGAACTAAAAAAGATACACAGAAGTCAGATCAAAAAGTATAGAGATGCAAATTGATGCCAACTTCTGCCTTCAACTGAGAGCAGCAGAATAAAGCAGAGAAGATTAACCTTATTTAACAAAAATATTGCATATGCTGCTCTTGTAGTATCTTGGCCTTCCAGAAAGAGGGGAAACTCTGTGGGCTTTAAACCCGTGCCTGTAAGAATTGGATTTACTGATGAATCTGATGGCATAGACTCAATTGAAGGAGCATAGTCATGAATATATGAACGTGATCCTCCCATGCGCAAAGGATATCGTAGAGGAACATCAAGGTAAGATGCAATAAGCAAGACAGCCTGCAAAAGCAATGGAAAAAATAAATAACAAGTCAACAACCTGCCTACACTGATATCTCAACCAAGCAAGACTCTTGAGCATGATGTATCTTGCTTTCAACTAAAATTTAAAAGAGATGAAAGAAAACAAATGCATATTCAGTTGTCATGCCATGTCAAGTATTTTTTTTCAAAAAAATGAAAAAAAAAGATCTTACATGTGCAACATAACTGAGGACGGTTGCAGAACTCTGAGCCTCCTTCTTGTCACTGAAAAAGCTCTTCTTCTTTAATGGGAGTGCAGTTAGTTGCAGACCTAAAATTGTCAAAGGTGACAATCGTGGAGCTTTAGATATGTTTGGGGAGTGTGATGTAATAGAACCTCCTGAAAGTTATTTGATTCATCTCAGTACACAAATTGGAAAACATGAAAGAGAAATAAAATGAAGGACGTTAAAAAATGAAACATTGATCAATTGCAATTATTGGGACATAATATGTAAAATAAAAAAATAAAAAATAGATTTCTTATTGGACATTCTAAAATCACTAGGAGATCAATCCTGCTCTTGTGGAACAACAATTGGTTCCATGGTTCATCATAAAGAGACTGAAAAAACCTAACAAGGATAATAGTGCACCTACCTTCAAAAAACCACAAAGAAGCAGTAGATATATGGACCAACATTCAGCCTTATAAGGTCATTTCCCCTTTGGTGGTTCCATAGTGCTGACCTTTAGTGCACTAAAACTACATACCAGTGTTGAATCATCACTCTGATGATTTGGTAAACCACCATATCTTCGCCATTTTTATAATGGCATCCATGAAAATGAAATGCAAAACTGCAACCAAATGTAGTATTTCAATGGGTAATATAAGACCAACTCTAGAATAAGAGGACCAAAGTTGATTTCATTTAACGAGTGTTCTAACATTTGAGCAAATGAAAAGAATTGAAACAAAAACAAGACTCAGTATTTTGGGTAAGGAATTGAGAAACAAATAAGCCTCAACATTTTGAGTACGAAATGACTTTTGAGGTGTACTTTTACACCAACTCCTTAAATCAGAAAGTTACCATATTCCTTTGCCTTAGTTCCATGAAGATTCACCTTTTCGCTCTCTTTTTTGAGGTTGTCTCAGGCCAATGCTATCAAGCATGTAGATGTTTTCTCATATTTGAACTACCAGTCCTCTCTCAACATCAGGTACATCAGGGCAAGAAGACCAAGCCATCTGTATCTTGTACATTGAAGAAAGAACCAACCAGTCACTGGTGAAACCAGCATGGTGGATCTTGCATCATTAATTCTTCCTGTTTTGACCATAATAGGCATGATCCAATGCTTCCTTCGATTTACTCATTTCTAAATTTGTCCTTCATGGCTGAAGCATGCCACCTTATGATCCTTGTCATCAATATGGGATCAAGCAATGCTGATGTGTACATTGGCAGCCAACATTCCAATCAGAAAAGAAAAATCCGAAAATTCTATCACACAGGCTTTACTTCAAGATCCAATGGAACTCATAAGTTCGATTTATTTTGCTACTTTTTGAGGCAAAATGGCATTTAGTGACTGTCAAACACTCGGTAAAGATATTCCACCTACAGGACCCCATTGTGCTATTAGACCACTTGATTTTCTATATAAGCTGAATTTATTGAAATAGAATCTTTGGTAATCTTTTGCCCATCAATTCTACTGTATTCTAAGTCCATACGTATTTCAATAAAAGCTTCACTCCACACAATTCCCATAGTTGAAATAGAAAATGGCTATTTAACAATTAACATGTTCTACCCTTAGCAATATTCTGAGATATGAACATAACATAATCTCGATAGTTATCTCTCATAATGCTTTCTTGATTTCTTATTTTGATGATTATTTGTTCACACTATATATGAATGCCTCAAGTTATTAGTTAGTAGAGTTTAAAAGTTCAAGCTTTTGATCCAATTAATACGAAATTGTAAAGTTCACTGCAATACAAAAAATGCAGAAATTAGAATATATATTGGACTGAGCAGCGCAAGTCCAACTTATTTTGATAAATTTTATGTAGCACTAAGAAAACCAAAAAACATATGACCAAGACAGACATGTGAAACTAGGAGCCTTTGCATCTGTAGGGTGTATGCAGACTGGGTCATTTACACTAACGGAAAACACGAAGCATTCATATTATGCACCTCTATGACATGGAATTGAACACAACTCACCTGATCCATTTATGTTACCTAATCTGATGATACAAAAATATCAAATTATTGAAATGCTCTGTGCGCGCGTGGATGATACAAAAATATCAAATTATTGAAATGCTCTGCGCGCGCGCACGACACACACACACAAAGAGAGAAAGAGTACTCAATTTGTTACCTGAGCCATGATTCTCCTTGCATGTCTGTTCATCAAGGCTCTTCACAGGATAGAGGACAGCAACCTGATTAACCATATATTGTTGCCTTGTCCGTAGCATTTTTTGTATGTTTCTGAGATTCCCATGACCCCTTTTCCCGGATAGTAATTTATTAGCTTCCTATAAGAGAATAAGGGACAAAATCATCATAAGTTCAATACTAAGCTAGAATTCAACAAGAAGAAACAATTTAATGGGTTTTTTTCATTGTAACATATGCAAGGTTCTCATACAAACTTGTGAGGACATGATGTTGACAAGCTGCTAAAAATGAAGCATAGCAAAAGCTGCTACAAGTTCACAATATTGCCACACAGAAACCATGAAATTATACTAAAAAAAAAGTCATTTAGTTGGATGGTAATAGGGTCACGCAGTAAATTCATTTTGGTTTGGATTTTCTAAAACTTAACTGGGTATATGCCTTTCCAAATCCAGAATAGCATCTGATAATGGCCAAATGCATGACTTTTCAACCTAAAGAGTTAAGTTTTATCTAACCAGACAGATAGATATGAACTTGATATTATTTAGCACAATGAGCCTAACATATAAAAGATCATAGAACCCATATATTAGGGGATTTTCAGCAACATAAAAGCACTATATTAATGTTTAGAAATACAACAACTGTATTCCACTAAGTTAACAGGTAACTAAATTGGAAACAAGATGTGACAAGAGTTTGGAAACGTTTAAATGAAGTTCACTGGCATTGTCTCAATAAAAGTAAACACCCTTTCACATGAATATGGTATTCATTGTGTTCAATCTAAAGCTACAATGATTTTAGGCCTTTGCATCATTCATGCCACTTAGGGATGCATAACTACTATGAAGATCAGTGAATCAGTCTTGCACTATTTGGATTCATCCTAATCTTTCAAGTTGCAACATCTAGACTTGCAACTCAGGCTCATTAGTTGCAAATCAACTTGTGGCCAGAATGTCCACTAGTTGAGTCACAGGAATTACTTGCATGGTGAGTGGGAATTGTCTGCAACCCACCCATCTTAAATTAAAAATGCAGGTGAACAAAATAGAGCAGCAGAAATTTGAAAAGCCATGGTTACAGTTACCATGTAGCTTTAATTGCAGGTAAGTAGACACCATCTATATGGTATAATATACTAAAAGATGACTGATAGCTAAAACAATGTCAACTTATCCCTCCCCCCGCCGCTACCCAAAAAAAAAATGGTCACAGATTTCAAATTGTACTGAAGCAAATGGTTCATATAATGTTGTACATCACTCAACATCTCTTAACCAACCAATCCAGGCTCTTACTTTGCACAACTTAATGCCTTTTTTTTTTTTTTGGGTGGGGGGGGGGGTTGCTTTCATGGAGCAAAATATTTTTTCCAGCTGTCATATAGGAGACCTCCAAGTCAATAATGATCCTATTTATGATATAAAATTCTTAGATTTTTTTAAAAAAAAGTATTCTCTAAAACTTATCAGGAAATCTTCAGTAAGATAACATTACATTATTCATATCTACAATGGTGAATAAGCTAACTTCAAGTGGCTTCCTCCGCAAATAAGAATTGTTACCTAACATATTCTAAATCTGAACTTTAAAAATAATAAGTAGTAGCCAACAGATACAAATTGCTCTACCAAAGCAACAGGAAAGATTCACATATCTATTACCATAATGCTTTAGAAAAAAAGTAAAAGATCCATTTTTCTCAGTAATTCTCGAGCACCTGCAATTGCTGGTGGGCTGCAGAGAGAGTCTTGAAAGCCACTAACAACATTCTGATTGCAAGGCAAAGCTGCTCGCTTTGATTCTCGACAATCTCTGATGTTCTCATGGTGTGCGTTGACAAATTCCCTATTGCAACCTTCCGGACCTCAAGCTTCTGCCTCATCTCCTCCAACTCATTAGTCTGATGCAGCGATTCTCTTCTAACCTGTTCACCATGCCGCCACACCGCCAACCAACGAACTAATCAATAAAAGACCCGAAATGAAAATACCATGAACAATAAAAGACCAACTATAGCATAATTTTTCCACCAAATCAACAAGAACAGAAAAGAAATGAGAAAAAGGAAAAGAGATGAATTAATTTGAATCAGAGTCAAGACATTAGTTATTCACCCAAAGAAAAGAAAACTTTTGACAAAATAAATAACATTGTTCAATATGCTTTCAACATTTTTCAGAATAATTCTCTAATTCTTGAACTAATATTGGTGATTCTCTAGAAGTAAACACCAAAAATTAAAATTCTTGTCTCCAAAATTCAAAATGAAACCTTTTGGTTCAAGGATGCCGGTTTAATCAAAAGGATCATATCCACGGGAAACACAGAAACGAACCTAATTCTTCATCGAAATAAGAAGAATTCATCAAATTTTTCCACAAGACCGACCATAACATAATTTTTCCACCAAATCAACAGAAACAAAAATGTAAAAGAAAAAGGAAAAGAGATGAATTCAATTAAATCAGAGTCAAGACATTAATTATTCACCCAAAAAAAAAGTTTCAACAAAATAAATAACATTGTTCTACGTGTTTTCACCATTTTCCAGGATAATTCTCTAATTCTTGAACTAAAATTGGTGATTCTCTAGAAGCAAACACTAAAAACTAAAATTCTTGTCTCCAAAATTCGAAATGAAACCTTTTGATTCAAGGATGTCGGTTTTATCATCCATCACAGCAAACCTTATTTCCTAATCCAACAAAGCATCATATCCACAAGAAATAAAAACCTAATTCTTCATCGAAATAAGAAGAATTCATCAAATTGGATCTTACACCTCAGTTCGTGTTTCCACCATTTCCATAAAGAATTGAGGAACAGAAGAAAATATGAATATCCAATCTGACTTCCAGCTTCTTAAACCAAGATTCACCCTCAATAAAAACATAAAAGACATACCTAATTCAGGAAAATGATGAGGTGAAATTTTCTAAATTCAATATTCCAATGTAAAAATTCTTGCAATCACCCGATCCAATCTTTACTCAAAGAATAAAAAGATGCAATCTTTCCATTAAAATCGGAACGCTAGAACCCGAAAAACTACCTCTATGATCGACTCCAACTGATGGGTCAGAGACTCCTTCTTCTCCTTAGCTTTCTTGAGCGCCGAGGAGAGGCTCCAGAGGCGGGCAAGCTCTTGCTGGAGGTCTTCCCATTCGATGATCTTGGGAGTCTCCGCTCCCTCGATCCCCTCGATGGTTGAAAGCTCCCACTCCGATCCCGCCGCCATGGATCCGGCCGCGGAGAGATCTTGCTCGCTGTTGGCTCGATTCGAGTCCATGGGCGGAGCACGTCATCGCCTCAAGAAGAGGAGGAGGTCGAGGGTCATCGGCGGTGGACGGTGGGGATCGAGGAGAGGAGCGAGGAGAGCGACGGAGAAACGGGGACTGGTTGTTGCCGCAACTCCGAGAACCGATTGGATGCAACGCTCCGATAAAAAGCACCTGCGAAAATTATGAAAGAAGGATTAAAGAAACTAAAGGCATTTCGTTTGCTGTTTCATTAAATTAATTATAAAAATTGATTTATTATAAATTTATCAAAGGATGTAATTCATACAAATATATTTTTTAATAAATTTTTTTAAAAAATAAGTCTGAATATATTTAAAGATTTGTGAGGAGGATTAAGCTCCAAAATTGAACTTGATTTAAATTAAGATGGATTTAGTCTTGTATTTTTAAATCCAATCCCTAATCCGTTCTGAACTAAAACCACGTTGTTCTAACTCATAAACTTTAATTATATAAATTCTATTTTTTTACTCTAATTATATTTATTAATTTATTAATTAAATATTTATATGAATTGATTCTTTTTTCATCTTAGCAATTAAATCTTCTTTCATCTATTTTTATTTAATTATATCAAAATATTAATATTTTATAATTTATTTAGGTGAAACGTTATTTATAATATATTAAATATATCGATATAGAAAAATCATAATTTATAAGCTTAAAATTAAAAGCTTTAGAATGAAAATTTAAATTTAAGTTGATTTTTTTTAATTTTTAATATATATAATTCTAAATTACTTAATTTTAACTATAAAACAATGAATGTTTAATTCAAATACAAACATGATCCGTCGAATCTTATTTTAAACCTAAATATTTTAGCTTGGATTTGGATCATACTTAACACCAAATTGACCCAAATAATCCACTGGGTCTTATATTTTTTTATGAATCCGATTTGGCCCCAATCCAATCAGCAAATGGGTTAGATTTAGTTCTAGAATCATTACCCAAATATGAAAATAAATCAGATTAAGTCAAACATAACCTAACTTAACTCAACACATTTGTAGCCCTAACACCTAGGTGCAACCATATCATTACTTTTAGATTTAAATGATAAGAAATGAATTTTCAGGTTGCAAGGTTTGGATTGCTTCCATGTATCAGCCAGTAATCAGACAAGTGATCCATTTGAATGGAAATTATTGAGTTAGTTATTTAATTTGTAGTTTGATTTTAATTAAAAAATTTATATACCTTGATAAAAATATAACTAATTAGCAAAGTAATTACAATCCCTTGCTTCCTGCTTTATTTTCCACTGTTTCTAAGTTGTTGCCCAGCAACCCAATAGAAGGGACGGATTAGGTTCTTTAAAAAATTCAGCAAGTATGTGCAATTTTAAAACTAAATCAAGATTAAAAAATAAAATATGTAATGAAATAAAGTAAAAAGCAATCAAGCAAAAGAAGCCAATCACACAAACATAAAAGAATTATAGTGGTTCGGTGCCAACACTACTAGAGGTTGAAGCATTGGCGCAGAAGAAATCATGCGACACCTTTAGCGATCGCTTCAGGTAGTCGCCGTGGCGGTCGCAAATACCTATTATAAATCAGGCCGCTTTCCCTTTTTCTCTATTTCGCTGGTGCGTTTCCTCCTATCCTCTTCACCCAAACCATCGAAGCTCATGTTCATGAAAGAGATTGAATCTAGTTGCATAGTTTCAGAGAAAGCTATCTAAGAAAGAAACATTTAGGTGGACTGCTGTGGCGCTAATGCAAATATTAGAGCTCATAAGACAGAGTTGTGTAACGCGAAGTACTTTCTCTTAGTACCCTAATTTCTACACCTAAATCTAAATGCCTAGGCTTTGCAAGTGTATAAGGCAAGGCACTAGTGTTAACCAGGATCATTTCAAACTATTCTTATGCTTCGCCATTCCATCCTTAATGTCCCACCTCATGGCAGCTCTTGGGCTCTAACTTCGACCTATTTACTACCTTCTATGTGATGAATCTTGCTCTAATCCAACCAAGTAACCCTTTTGGTAGGACATTTGCACTCCAGTTTTGCATGGACACATGCATGCGAATGATATTTGGATACGTGGTGGTGTCTGGCTTGGCAAGAGGCAAAACAGGGGATATAGGAATATGCAGAAAAAATATTTTTTGCAGGGAAGGTGTTTTATGATCTCCTATGCTTTTTGAGACTCAAAGGAAACTGCCATGGGGGTACAATAAGACTCACATTATTTGATGGATTAAAAAAAATATAAGATTGTGATCTGCCGCACTATGTTGTCTTTTTTTTTTTTGTTTCTTTCAATAATCCTTATTTTTTTGTTATTTCTACAATATATAGTTTTTACTTATTTATTTGTTTATCTTTGTGTCAGGTGAAAGATTCAAAAGCCTTCCCGACAGGGTTAAACTTTGAACTAGCTTTTCAGGTTAGATACTTTTGGTTGTAAATTGAATTTAATTCCTCTTTTTTCAGAACACAGAAGGTCAAGTGAAGCTAGTGAGGCAGACTCTAACCGGTGAAAGTTTTTACTCTTTTTTCTTTTAAAGTAATCTTCATTTTTTTTAATTTATTTGTCCGTGCATTGCCTAGCAAGTTTATGGCTAGGTAAATTATTACGTTTACCCCATCTCTTAGGCTAATTATATTTACTTATTCATACTTTCATAGAAATACTTAGCGACATGGATAAGAGTTGGATTGATTTGCCAAATAGGATGTCTAGGAATATATAGAGGGGATTAAGCAGTTCATTGCCTTCACCAATGGGTTTGATAGTGAGCACATCAGTTGTCCCTGTATAAAATGTGCGAATCGTTATTACTACACACGAGATATTGTACGAGAGCATTTGATTCTAAATGGGTTTTTGAAGAATTACAAGAATTGGATTAGACATGGGGAAGATTATGTTCCTTATTGCAGAGAGGAAAGAGTTGAGATGGAGGTCGATGTTACGACAGTTGATCCGATGATCGTTATGCTAAATGATATTGCATGCGGGTTAGCACCCGAAGACAGTTGCTGTGAGACTGATAGGGTGGGTGGGAGTAATCCTCGCTTGGGTGCAGATAAAGAAACATTAAGGTATTTTGAAATTCTGGATGATGCGCAGACCGAATTGTATCCTAGATGTACGAATTTCAGTAAATTATCTTTTATTGTCGAGCTGTTACACTTGAAGGCTTTGAATCAGTGGACGGACACGTCCTTCGACATGCTGCTCCAGCTATTGCACAAAGTGCTCCCATTCGGTGCAAAGCTAGTTGAGTCCTACTACCATGCTCGCAAGTTAACTGAAAACTTAGGCTTCACATATGAGACATTCGATGCATGCCCAAACAATTGTATGTTGTTTAGAAATGAGAATGCCGACCTCGATACGTGTATTGTGTGTAAAACTTCAAGGTGGAAGGATGATGGGGTTGGTCAGAATCGTCAGAGTAATTCGCGAAGTGTTTCGAATCGTGGGAAGCTTGTTGCTGTAAAGCAAGTGCGATATTTTCCACTCAAGCCAAGGCTAAAGAGGCTTTTTATGTCATCTAAAATTTTTAAATTGATGCGATGGCATGCAGAGCATGGTAGGGAGGATGAAAAGTTAACCCACCCAGTGGACTCCCCGGCATGGAAGGATTTCGACAAGAAACACCCCGACTTTGCCTTGGATAATCGTAGTGTGCGGCTTGGGTTGGCTGCAGATGGTTTTAGCCCCTTCAGGTCCATGACCGGGGCAACTCATAGTACATGGCCAGTGGTGTTGGTTCGTACAATCTTCCTCCTTGGTTATGTATGAAGCAACCTTTTCTGATCCTATCCACTCTTATTGATGGACCAAGGGGCCCTGGGGATAAAATTGACGTGTATATGCAGCCTTTAATTGACGAGTTGAATGAATTATAGGCCGAAGGTGTGATGACTTTTGATTCTGAAGGAAATGAAATGTTCAAACTTCGTACTGCATTATTATGGACAATCAATGACTTCCCGGCATATACGAATTTGTTAGGTTGGAGCACGAAGGGGGAATTTGCCTGTCCTTGTTGCAATCAGAGTAAAAAGTCAACCTGGCTAAAACATGGCAAAAAGTGGGCTTACACAGGTCACAGACATTTTTTACCTCCATTGCATAGGTTCAGAAGGGATAAAGTGTCATTCGATGGCACTCGAGAATATGGTCCAACACCACAAATAATGACTGGGGTTGATTTGTTATCACAACTTGAACAAGAGCAAATACGCACAGTATATGATTTCCAAGATCTGTTAGCCCCTCCATTGCCTGCTATTCCTGGTGCGAACAGAAGGCGCAGTCATAACTGGAAGAAGAAAAGTATTTTTTACGAGTTACCATACTGGAAAGACAATTTACTGAGGCACAACTTGGATGTTAAGCACATTGAGAAAAATATGTGTGATAATATATTATGGACCCTTCTCAATGTTAAGGGAAAGTCCAAAGACAGTGCCAATACACGTCGTGATTTGCAGGAAATGGGCTTGCGGAAACCACTACACTTAGAGTTGACAGAGTCTAACAAGGCATACATGCCTCTTGCACAGTACACGATGAGTAAAGATGAGAAGGAGGCATTTCTTTCCATTTTGAAAGGGGTCAAGGTGCTTGACGGCTATTGTTCTAATATTTCTAAGCGTGTAATATGAAAGAAAGGACTTTACAAGGTTTGAAGAGTCATGACAATCACATTCTCATTCACAATTAATTCCTATTGCAATCCGAAATTGTTTACCTAAGAATGTTGTTGAGCCCTTGATTGAGGTGAGTAACTTCTTCAAACAACTGTGTTCAAGAGTCCATCGCACAAATGATTTGAAAAGTCTCAGGATAGGATTGCGCTAACACTGTGTCATCTGGAGAAACTCTTTCCACCTTCATTCTTCGATGTAATGGTTCACTTGACCATACATTTAACAGGTGAAGCATTGCTTGGTGGCCCTGTCCAATTTCGGTGGATGTATCCTATTGAGAGGTACTTGAATACGTTAAAAAGGTATGTGCGTAACAGAGCTCGTCCAGAGGCATCAATAGCCAAGGGTTATTTGATGGAAGAGTGTACTAATTTCTGTGCTAAATATCTTAATGATGTTGAAACCAAACTTGATAGGCCCTTGCGGATTAATGATGGTCCTATTGGGGAGGGAACACCATTTGATCTAGATAACATCGACTGGATTCAAGCTCATCGATACGTGTTGTTTAACACTCCATCAGTTGTGGCGTTGATTCAGTAAGTGAATGCTCATTCATATATTTAACTTGTTCGTGTTATGTCTAACTCAATCAAGCTTGTCATTAACACATGTTGTTCTGCATTATAGGACACACATTGATGAGCTCAAACGGGACATGCCTCGTGCGACAGATAATCAAATTCGGCAGTCCATTTTCAATCATTTCACGATTGGTTCAAGAATTATGTATGTATAGATATGGTTGTATGTACATATGGTTGTATGTGCTTCAATTTGTTCTTATCATATTAGTTTTACATAGCTTTATTCAATGATTACTTTAATTCTGTAGGTGTACAATTTACGACGAGCGAGTGAAGGTACTTTGACTGATGAAATGAACCAACTGGCTGATGGTCCGTTTATAACGGCACGACGTTACACAACTTGTGATGTCAATGGGTTTCGATTTCGCGTCAAAGAAGTAGATGAGAAACGAGCAACACAAAATAGTGGTCTAGGGTGTCCTTCTGTCGATGCAGGTTATTATTATGGCCAGTTGAAAGATATCATTGAAGTTATATACAGTCACGGATTAAAATTTTTGTTATTCAAGTGTGACTGGGTCGATCCAATCCGTGGGACTAAAGTTGACAAGTATCAATTTACGTTGGTAAATTTCAACAATTTGTTATATCGAGATGAGCGAGTAAGTAATGAACCCTACATATTGGCCAGGCAAGCTGAGCAAGTTTACTATGTTATAGATCCCATGGATCCTAACTGGCAAGTTGCAGTTAAAATGTCAAGGAGGGGGGTGTATCAAATTGAAGATAATGAGCCAGATATTGATGCATTTGCTCAGCAAGTTCTTGACCAAAATGTAATATTTCAACGTGATGAGGATGTCAACTGGGTTAGAGAGACCGTTGAAGGAGATACTATCGACTTGCATGACCAGTGAACTGTTCTCCTTTTTTCCTTCTCAATTTTGCTTAAGAATATGTTTACTTTTTGTTTACGAATGGTTTTAGTTATTACGTACAATTTATTTATCTTATGATACGTTAAAAAGATATGTCCGGACGTAAGAGGAGAGAGCGTCCACACACGATGGACGAGTTTTTACATCAGAGCCAGGCTCGTACGCCGACGAGGGACCCTAGTCGACGGATGCCTACGGACCATGATCCACAGACACCTGCACGACACGATTTAGATCTCCCCAGTCCATGCCAGTAGGGCCTTCTCCATCTACAGTTGGTGCATCGACCTCCACACATACTGGTATAATTTCATTTTTATGTTTAACAATTATATAAAATAATTTTAGTTTTATTTAACTAATAAGTTTATTGTTTATAGCTTCTACTACGACGAGTTCATCTTCCAGTAGGGGTAGGGGCCCAGCTAGAGGGATTCCTTCATGGAATGCTGGTACCCATTATGATGTGCAATTTGACGACACATTTCACCCAGTTGGAGAAGGGGCTCGCCGTTTATCAGCCAGTTGGGGCATATGGTTCGAGACCCACATAGATTTCCCCTGACTATGCTTGATTGGACTGCTTTTCCTCAGGATACGATAGATCGACTCTGGGGGAAGGTTAAGGTAAGCCGCTGAGTTCTATCTTAGCTTCAACGTTATTATACGATGTGTCAATTTAGTACACCTTGACTACTAAAATTTCTTGTCCTACGCAGGACAATTTGAGGTCATGTCCTGATGATTTTCGTCCAGTTTGCTTGGCAAAGTGTCGAAAGTTATGGAAAGACCACAAGAACAAGGTAAAGAAAGAGCATTGGGAGAAGAATGTGGACGACCCAGACCTTCTTCAGCGAGTCCCAAGGGGCATTCTCCCCGCACAGTGGCCTGAGTTGGTCCGGTACTGGTCGAGTGAGAAGGCAAGGGTGAGTAGTTCAACCTATTTTTTGTTAAATTCATATGAAACATTCGGTGTAAACTTATAAACACGACCCAAAATGAATGCAGGAAGAGGCAGAGCGAAATTCTCAAAATCGCTCGATGCAGGGCCCTACTCACAAGCTTGGGACTCGACACGTTACGCAGATCCGGCACGAGGTAAACTGTCACGTTAGACCATACGTATTTTGATTGTTGACGTAGTTTGTATTCATATATGTAGATGACATGATTTATCCTTCGACAGTTACGTGAGCGGGGTGCACCCACCGACGGATGTCTGTGTGGATGGCGAGTCGCAGTCTCGACCATCCTGAGGTTGCAGCTCTTGTAGTAAGTATTTACCTTTACGCAATACTTTTTTTAACCTATTATGAGATTTATTGATTTACTATTCTAATTTGGTTGCTTTCTTGCACACAGGCCTAGTTTGAGGCTCGATTGGCCGAGCTGCCAGAGGAGGAGCGATAGGTAGTTGCTAGGCGGGATGAGATATTCCACACCATCATAGGCCAGGATGGGCACGGATACACACTTACATACGGCACGAGCATACCACGTTCGACTATCATGCGAGCGAAGTCATCCGGATGTAGTTCATCCCAGGGCTCACGCATGCGAACTGACGAGGAGGTGGCTGAGCTGATCCAGTCTCTTCACCAGCAGATGGATGCACTGTCGAGGATCTTCGGGTAAGGATGCAGGTTGTGATGCAGGCCGAGGTGCAGGCTCAGGTACAGGAGCAGGTGCAGGCATTTAAGGCGGAGCTACACATCGACTAGCTCAGAGTGGTGTCCCTATAGCTGATGATTTAGATCCACCGATTCATACTCAGGTTCATAATTGAAGACATATGTATTTAAATTTAATTTAATTACTTTTAAAATATATATTATTTATTTCTGTTGTTAATCATATACTGTAATATTGTAGGCCCCAGACGCTGGCAGTGGTCACCAGGCGAGACATGAGTCAGTTGGTGAGGGCATGCCTGATCCAGTAGGCTCAAATGAATAGAATCGGGTATGAGTTTAGGAATATGTTTTAAGTTTATTAATTTCTAAATAATCTAAGTATATGTGGAAGAATGTATCGTACTCCATTTTTATTTGTATCTATAAATTCCTTGTTATTCTTTATGCATATTAAAATAGAGACACTTAGTGACCTGTAGGAACAAACGGCGCATGAATCGGACACTCGAGGGGCCCGGAATAGGACAATGTATTTTTAAGTTGAAACTTAAAACTTAGAAAACCGGACTTGGCCTTAACGTCCCAAATGCAGAATACGAGGTCCAATGCTCGTCAAACTTGAGGAGCACGATCTCTACGCCATTAGTGACTTGTAGGAACAAATGGCGCATGAATCGGACACTCGAGGGGCCCGAATAGGACAATGTACGTTTAAGTTAAAACTTAAAACTTAGAAAACCGAACTTGGCCTCTAACATCCCAAACACAGCATACGAGGTCCAATGCTTGTCAAACTTCAGGAGCACGATCTCTACGTCATTAGTGACTTGTAGGAACAAACGGTGCATGAATCGGACACTCGAGGGGCTCGGAACAGGACAATGTACGTTTAAGTTGAAACTTAAAACTTAGAAAATCGAACTTGGCCTCTAACGGCCCAAACGGAGCATACGAGGTCCGATGCTCGTCAAACTTGAGGAGCACGATCTCTACGCCATTAGTGACCTGTAGGAACAAATAGAGCATGAATCGAAAACTCGAGGCGTATAGAATCGTACAAAATGATTTTATTTTTAAAATTTTGAATTGTATCACTTTTAATATTTATTTTACATAATTATATTTAATTATATTTATGTTTTATTGACTAATAAATTTAATTTTTTGTTTCAGGTTGATTAACTGGTGCTGCATTGGGACTACTATCTTCTTTATGTTTTTTTCTTGGAAATTGTATTAGATCTTTTTTTTTTTGGATTGGAAATCAAAGACATTGCAGATTTATTAGTATAGATAAATTATTTTTTTATTAGCTTATACTTTTATTGTGTGTGTATAATTTAATTTTAATATTTAGTTTATATAATTTTGTAAAACAGGTATAGGTACCCAAACAAAAAAAATCCAATAACCAAAAATAAAATGAATTAGAAAAATAACAAAATCCAGTATTAGCGACCGCCTAAGCGGTTGCAAATGGCTCAAAAGGACGTGCATCAGAACAAAAAATAAAAATAAAAAAATAAAAAATATATAGTATTAGCGATCGCCGAGGCGGTCGCTAAAGGCCCTTCAGGCGGTCGCTAATAGTCAAATTCTGCCCCCCTCCAAGCGGTCGCTCAAGCGGTCGCTAATACAATAGCGACCGCCATTGGCGGTCGCTAAAAGTCTTTAGCGATTAGTTTCTGGCGGCCAACATGTGGCGGTCGCTAAAAACTATTAGCGACTGCTTTTTAACTTTTAGCGACCGCCAGTGGCGGTCGCTAAAAATGTTTTTTCTACTAGTGCAACCTTACACCTATATCCACTTTCTAAAGATCTCTTGAGAATTTTATTCGCTAATCATTTTCACAATGATTACAATCCCTAGCTAACCCAGCTAGTTTCTCGTTTACACAGCATGAGGAGGCCAATCAAACCATCAATTTTGGGTTTGGCACATCCAAGACAAGTTTCAACCAAGTTGAAACTCAAACAAATAGAAATTGATACAAGTATCAAAGTATGAAAGCTTTTAAGCGAGCAAATAGAATAATAATGATACTTTACAAATTTATAGGACTTCTCTTAAATAAGCTTCTTCTTGAATGTTGTAGCTTGAGTACTTGAAAAAGCTTCTTTAATTGTTTGGTAGAGTCTTGAATGAGCTTTTAATGGCCTTAAATTCGTTGAAGCACATCTCTTGAAGCAAAGAAGGCTGGAATCTCTCTTGAGTTTTCCTTTATTTTCATACTTCAAACCTCTTAAAAGCTATTTAAAACACTCATTTGGGCTTTTATTTATAGCCTTCTGAAAGATTACAACGTTCACTAGCCATTTTAGACCGTTGGGAGTTGTTGCAATAAAGATTGCGTAGGCTGAACGTGTCAAAACTAGTCGTTAGAAGCTCTATCACTGAGTTAGTTGGCTACCATGCTGACTAACTTGAGTTTGCTCTTTATATAAGCCACAGTAGTCGGCTACTATGCCGTCTAACTTGGCTTAGGCTTTTGTAACTTTTGTCTGTGACACAGATCTCACTCATTAGTTGGCATGAGAGTCGGCTACTTTATTCTGGAACAAATTCTTCTTATGTTAGTCGTGTTGAACCCAGATTGATTTTGATGATTACAGAAACTATTAGGCAACTCTAAGCTTAACACAGGGAAGTTCGATCGCCTTGCAAGTAAGTATCTTCGTGCAAAATTGATTGGTAAGATAGTACTTCATTCTATTTTACCTTAAATAATTTTATTGGCTTGGAAGTTAACTGGTTAGCTAACTTATTATTCCATTTAGCTAGCTGGCACGCCTTTCAGCTAACTGGTAAGTTGTCTCTGTGACACTGGCCGAACGTCCTCCAATTTTAGCTAGCTGGTTAGCTAGCTTGGGATGCCTTGGAGCTAACTGGATTTCACTTTAGCTAGCTGCCATTACCTGTTAACATTCCTGGCCGAATGCTATTTATTTTTAGCTAACTGTTGAGCTAGCTGTTGGATCTCCTAGCTAGCTGGCATATCTTGTTAGCTAACTGCTTAGCTAACTATTTTTCACAGGTAAGCTTCAGGCCGTGAGCTGTCAAATTTTAGTTAGCTCATGAGCTAACTCCCTCTCTCTCTCTGGCCATTTGAATGATTTCTTTAGTTAACTGGAGAGCTAGCTACCTGGTGGTTAGCTAACTGGAAAGCTAGCTGCTTTACCCTGCCGCATGGTTGCCTTTTTGCTTAGTTAGCTAGTTAGCTAACTAGCTTGTGCGATCTCTCTGTTGCTTTTTTCCTTAGTTGGCTGAAGAGCTAACTATTTTGGACGGGCTCTTTGTTGTTTTTGAACTTAGTTAGCTGGTGAGCTAACTAACTTTTCTTTAGTTAGCTATTGAGCTAACTCCCGTTCTCTGTGTTTCCTGCAAGCCGTGAGCCATCATTTTTTAGTTAGCTGGGGAGCTAACTACCATTGCTTGCTCATGTTTCCTATGCCGTTTGATTTGCTCTTTAGTCAGCTGAAGAGCTAACTATCTTTTGTTTAGTTAGCTGCTGAGCTAACTAAGCACTCTGCACTTTTTGCTCCTGGCCGATTTGCTTTATTATTAATTAGCTGGGAAGCTAACTAGGATTTGTTTAGCTGCCTAAGGAGCTACCTATCTGGACGTCTTCTGTGTAGTGGCCTCTCTTGTGAGCTAGCTGACTAGCTAGCTGGGATTTTCTGCTTACCTCTTGGCCGAATGCATTCAAGTCTTCAGCTACCTGGAGTTATTTTCAGTCAACTACCGCTTGAGCTCTTGAGCTTGCTCTTTCTCTCTCTCTCTATTTCTATTTTTAGCTACATTTAACTTTTGATTTTTTAAATTATTTTAGGGTTTTTCCTTCCTCAAATGGAGATCTGCATTCAATGCTTAAGGGAACTATTTTACAACGGTTATATTTTCTTTCCGTTTTTATTTTCATTTGTTCCTAATGTATCTAACGGATATCTTTTTTGTTGGATCATTATAAATAGCTGTGATTAGAAGCACACTATGACGATTTTTGAAAAAGAGATTACAAGAGGAAGAAATCCAAGAAAAGAGCTTTTACTGCATATTGTTGAGTGGTTGATAAGAAAGTTGCTATGCATTCAAGTTCATTCATTGCTCCAAAAAGTTGTCCGATCATTGAAGTTTCTCAAAGCAATCAAGGCTTCAGCTACTTCGACATCGTTCATTTATTGCTGAAATTATTGCTTCAAAAGTTGTAAAGTATACTCTGAATATTTGCTCTTGTAGGAGCTTCTCTTTATCATTCTCTAATTATTTTGTAAGAGGGTTAGTGTTAACCCTTGATTACTGTTGGCTTCCTTGTGCCGTGAAACAAGAGGATTAGCCTGGTTTGGCTAGGAGTTTTTTGCTGCCTTGTGCCGTAAAAACAAGAGGGCTAGCCAAGGAAAGCTAGAGGTTGTAATCATTGCGATACGATTAGTGGAATTTTCAAAGGTTTTGAGGAGTGGATGTAGGTGCTGAGTTTGGCACCGAACCACTATAAACTCCTGTGTGTTTATAGTTGTTTTATTCTCTATTATTATTATTCTGTGCACCCCACTTCACCGCTGCAAATCAAAATTAGGATTTAAGCACATATCTGCATAGTAATCAATTTTTAATAACCCAATTCACCCCCCTCTTGGGTTGCTACATCTGGGCAACAAGTGGTATCAGAGCAGAGTGCTCTTGATTTCTATAGCTTTGATTAGCTTGGAGCCAAAGATCAGTAGTAATCCCAATGAGTTCTATGTTGACTGAAGGACAATCAACTAATAGACCACCTTTGTTCAATGGAACAAATTACATATATTTGAAAGCATGAATGAAAATCTTCATTCAAGCACTAGATTATGATTTATGAGGAATCATAATTAATGGACCACACACACCCACTATTATGATTGAAAATATTAATATTGCAAAACCTGAATGGGATGAGCAAGACAAGAAATTAGCTCAATTAAATGCTAAGGCTATGAATGTTCTTTATTGCTCTCTTGATGTAAATGAGTTTAATCGCATATCAACTTGCATGTCTGCTAAGAAAATTTGAGATAGACTTGAAGTCACCCATGAGGGTACAAATCAAGCCAAGAAATCCAAAATAAATATGCTTGTTTATAAGTATGAATTATTTAAGATGGATCCTGCTGAAAATATCACTGATATGTTTATAAGATTTACTGACATTATTAATGGACTGAAAAGTCTTGGAAAATCTTATGCTAACAGTGATCTTGTTAGAAAAATCTTAAGATCTTTACCTAGGACATGGGAAGCAAAAGTTACTGCAATTCAAGAAGCAAAAGATTTCAACACTTTATCACTCGAAGAGTTGGTCGGTTCTTTGATGACTCATGAGCTTCAGCAACGACAACATATTGATGAAGATGAATCAAAGAAGAAAAGGACCATGGTATTGAAGAGTGCAACTCAAGAAGATGAAAGTGAAGAAACCACAAGTGATAGTGAGTAAGATGATGAAATGGCACTTATTTCAAGGAAATTTAAAAAGTTCATGAAGAGAAAGAAATTTGAAAAAAGAAAATATTTTATCAAAGGAGACCATAGCAAAGATAAGGAAAAGAGTGAACCTCCCACATGCTATGAGTGCAAGAAGCCTAGACACATCAGACCAGATTGTCCACTATTAAAGAAAGGATCTAAAAGAATAAAGAAGAAGGCAATGATGGCTACTTGGAGCGATAGTGAAGCAACAAGTTCAGAAAAAGAAGAGAAAACTGAAGTTGCAAATGTTTGCTTCATGGCTGATAATGATGAGGTAAGCCCTAACTTTTTAGATGACTTTACCTTTGATGAATTACAATGTACATTTTATGAACTTATTGATGATTTTGCAAATTTAAGTTCAAAAAGCAAAGAATTAAAAAATGAAATAAAAATTCTTACTCTTGAAAAGGAAAGAATTTCAAAGTATAATGAATCATTGTTAAAGGAAAACCAAGATTTAAAAAATGAAGTAAATAAATTAAAACCAATTGTTGATAGATTTACTCTAAGCTCAGAAAAATTAGAAATAATCTTAAATAATCAAAGAGTTGTTTATAATAGAGCTGGTCTTGGATACAATACTTTTGAAAGATAGAAATTTTTTAAAAATATCTATGAGCATGCTGATGATTCTACTAAAATTACTTGTTTTAAATGTGAAAAAATATGACACAAAGCTTATGTTTGTCAAACACAAAAGATAAGAAAAATATGGGTTCCAAAAGGAACCATCTTGACTAACCCTAAAGGACCCAAGAAAGCTTGGGTACCTAAAAACAAAAATTGAAATTGTGTATGCAGGTGTGTCTTGCAACCCTAGCAATTAAAAGACAATGATACTTGGATAGCGGGTGCTCAAGACAGATGACCAGTGATGAATCACAATTCATCACTTTGGAAGCAAAAGATGGAGGTGTTGTTACTTTCGGTGATAATGGCCAAGGAAGGATAATTGGCATTGGAAAAATAGGTATCACACCTCATGCTTATATTGATAATGTTTTACTTGTGAAAGGACTGAAACACAATTTACTAAGTATTAGTCAATTATGTGACAAAGGATTTAATGTTACATTTGAATCATCCTTATGCATTGTTAAAAATCCTGCTAATGAAAACATGAAATTTATTGGTCAAAGGCATGGTAATATACATTGTTAATCTAAATGATTTGCATGATCAAAATATTGATTGCCTAGTTGCTACAAACAATAAAATTGATAATAGTTGTTATGGCATCGTAGGCTAGCTCATGCAAGCATGGATTTACTATCTAAATTAATTAAGAAGGATTTAGTACATGGTTTGCCAAAACTTGTTTTTGAAAAAGATAAGGTTTGTAATGCTTGTCAATTTGGAAAACAAACCTGAGCATCTTTTAAATCAAAGAATTTAATTTCAACCACTAGACCTTTGGAGCTCTTGCATATGGATTTATTTGGTCCTACAAGAACAACTAGTCTAGAAGGAAAAAGATACGATTTTGTTGTTATTGATGATTTCTCTCACTTTACAGGGGTTTTATTTCTATCTAGTAAAGACGAAGCATTTCCAGCATTTCAAAAATTATTTAAAAGAATTACAAACTAAAAGAATTCTTCTGTTTTGTCAATACGAAGTGATCATGGAAAATAGTTTGAAAATAAATCTTTTGAAGAATTTTGTAATAAAATGGAATTCAACATAATTTTTCTGCACCAAGAACACTACAACAAAATGGAGTAGTTGAAAGAAAGAATAAAATATTAGAGGAAATGGCACGTACCATGTTGTGTGAAAGCAATCTTCCAAAATATTTTTGGGTAGAAGCTATCAACACTGCATGTTATGTTTTAAATCATGCATTAGTCAAATCTGTTTTGAAAAAGACTCCATATGAGCTTTGGAAAGGAAGAAAACCTAATATAAGTTACTTTCATGTTTTTGGATGCCGATGTTTTGTATTGAATAATGAAAAATCAAATCTTGATAAATTTGATGCTAAATCTGATGAAGGAATATTTCTCGGTTATTCTTTATAAAGTAGAGCTTTTAGAATATTCAATAAAAAGACTTTAGTAGTTGAAGAATCAATTCATGTTATCTTTGATGAATCTAATGATCTTCCATCAAGGAAGGAAAAGGTATAAATGATGCAGATGATATTGAAGATCAATTCAAGGACATCACACTGAAGATAAGAACAACTCAGATGCACAAGAGGTAAATGAAGAAGGGAACGGCCTCACAAGGTAATGTTGAATTAGAAAGAGGTTGGAGGTATGTTCTTAGTCACCCTAAAGATCAAATTATTGGTGATCCTTCTCAAGGAATTAGAACTAGATCATCATTTAGAGATGCTTGTAATAACTTAGCATTTGTATCTAAAATTAAACCTAAATGTTATGATGATGCTAAAAATGATGTTGATTGGATTAATGCCATGCATGATGAACTTAACAAATTTGAAAGAAATAATGTTTGGACTCTTATTGAAAGACCTCATGATCATCAAATTATTGGAACTAAATGGGTTTATAGAAACAAATTAGATGAACATGGTAATATAATTAGAAATAAGGCAAGATTAGTAGCTAAGGGTTATAATCAAGAACAGGGAATTGATTTTGATAAACTTATGCCCCAGTTGCTAGATTAGAAGCTATTAGATTACTTCTTTCTTATGCTTGCTTTATGAATTTTAAATTGTATCAAATGGATGTTAAAAGCGCTTTCTTAAATGAATATATTGCTGAACAAGTTTTTGTGGAACAACCACCCGGCTTTGAAAATCACTTATTTCCAAACCACATTTTCAAATTGAACAAAGCTTTGTATGGTTTGAAACAAGCGCCCCGGGTATGGTATGAAAGATTAAGCAAATTCTTGATTAGTAATAATTTCATTCGAGGAACTATGGATAAACTTTATTTATTAAAAGACAAAACAAAGATATATTAATTATTCAAATCTATGTTGATGATATCATATTTGGTGCCACTAATGATTCTTTGTGCAAGGACTTTGCTAAGCTTATGCAGGGAGAGTTCGAGATGAGTATGATGGGTGAGCTGAACTACTTCCTCGGACTACAAATTAAACAAAGCAAAGATGGAATCTTCATAAGCCAATCCAAATATACCAAAGAAATGATCAAGAAGTTTGGCATGGAGACATCCAAGAGTATCGGTACCCCTATGAGCTCATCATGTAGACTTGAATCCTATAATTATGAAAAGTCTATTGCTTTAAAATTATATAGAGGCATGATTGGATCATTATTATATTTAACTGCTAGTAGGCCAGATATTTTATTCAGTGTTTGCATGTGTGCAAGATATCAAGCAAATCCTAAAGAATCACACTTGCTTACTGTTAAAAGAATATTTAAATATTTAAATGGAACAGTAAATTTAGGTATATGATATGACAAACAATCTAGCATTGACTTAATAGGCTACACTGATTCAACTTTGCTGGATGTAAATTAGATAGGAAATCAACCACTGGAACTTGCCAGTTTCTAGGTGTTAACTTAATTTTATGGTTTAGCAAAAAGCAAACTTCAATAGCACTGTCTACGGCCGAGGCCGAATACGTTGCAGCTGGAAGTTACTGTGCTCAAATCTTATGGATTAAGCAACAGCTAGAAGATTATGGTATTAAACAAAAAGCCATACCTATAAAATGTGATAATACAAGTGCAATCAGTTTAACCAAGAATCCTATTCAACATTCTACAATAAAACATATTGAAATTAGACATCATTTCATTAGAGATCACGTAAATAATGGAAATGTGTTATTAAATTTTTAAATACTAAAAATCAAATTGCTGACATTTTCACTAAGCCTCTTGATGAAAAAAAAAATTATGATATCAGAAGAGAATTGGGGATGTTTGATCCAACCATTTAATGAATCAATTAATGAATTGACATGATTCATGACATCTTTAAATCACATCAATTAAAAGGACATCATATCAAATTAATTGCTGCGAGTTTTAAGTCTTTTCATCTTTATGAAAGCCCACTTCCATAAATTTATCCACCAACCCATTGCAAGCTTTTTATTTTTATTGATGGCAGTTAACCGACCAGGCAACCAAACAGTCACCTGGCCAACTAACCATCAAGCTCTCTCCCTATATAACCTTTTTCATTCCAACCGATTCTTCATTTCAAGCCGTCTCCCTCAACCAATCGTCCTCTCCTTCTCTCATTCTCATCCTTTCTTCATTCCATCAATCCTTCTATCAATCTTCTTCCATTCATTCCTTTTATCAATCCATCTTGAAGATAGTTGATGGCTCCCAAGAAGAAGGCAATCGCAAGAGATGACGATTGTGCCGATCTTTGCCGGAAGTCTTCTACTTCTTCATCCCAGATCAACTCTCTTCTTGCTTCTAAATCTTTCGCTCATGGAAGGTTAGTTGATTTTAACTTCTTAGAACAAGAAGGTTTTAAAATTAAAAAATGTTAGTTAATCAAGGTTGGGATAAGCTTTTATCTACCAAGAGACCTATTTATCCTGAGCTTATTAAGGAATTTTATAAAAATATCTTTTGGTGGTGGAACTATCTCTTCCTTCATGAAAAAGACTAAAATCGACCTAAACTGCAAAACGTTAGGTTGTGCTCTAAATATTCCATCTAATGGTTTCTTAGAAGTCCTTCCTAGTGAACGTAGATATAAAATAGGTTTAATCCTTAATATTGACGACAATGAAGCTGGTAATATTGAAACTCTAGATGCAAACATGTTATATGTAGAAAATAGATTATTCCACAGTATCATCAAAATCCTTGCCCCACGAGCTGGTTCGTTTAATGTTGTAAATGATAGGGACATATGTTTAATGTATGACATTTTAATAGAAGACCCTGTTGATCTACCTCAGCTAATGATGACCGCAATGAAAGAATCTCTGTCTAGATCTAAGGCTGCATTGCCCTATGGAATGTTTCTCACTTACATATTTGAGTTTTTCAATATTAAGCTTAAGGAAGAAACTGCAGTGGCATTACGTCAATCTGATGTATTTAATGCACATTCACTACACCGTATGGATTTTGCCAAATGGGATGGTATTTGGTTAAAGGTTAGATCAAGATCTGGTCAGTCTAGTATGCTGCCGCCAAATGTGACTCAATCCGCTTGTTCTCCTCAGAACTTTTTCAATTTTGACTTCAATCAACCGAATCCGTACCTTGCTGCTATGACTGCTGACCAAAATCCATTTCTATCTGATCCACCAATATGAATGCTTCTGGACCTTCTTATCGAAATGACAACCCTGCTCCTGCTCCTCTTCCTCTCATTCGTCTATGTGATGATCAAATCCGCCATATTATCAGTGACTTGACCCTTGCCACTTCTAGTCGAAGCTCTGGAGACAATGCTTCTTCCGTCAATGATCAGACTCTTGTACTACATATTTCTTCTGTATGTGAGACTATATCTCAGTTTAAAATTACTCTTAATCAACTTGTCCATAATGTGAACATTCTCAATGAAAGAGTTTTTCATCATAATGAATCTGTCATGGACCGGATCCTAAAAGAGATAAATTTCCTAAAAGGTAAGCTTGAGAATTTTGAAACTAAGGCAGAGTGGTAGAATACCAAATGAGATCCAACAAGACCTAGACCCAAGATGCAACAAACGTTGTCGATCATTGGACCACATCTCTCTCTAGGCTGAGTCATCTCGTGGAGACTTACATCACTCTTTCTGTCGCCTCTGCGCCTGATGCTTCTTATTCTCATCCGTACCTCTGGACGCCACCGACACAGCCTTCCTCCGACAAGCCTGGATCTTCAAACAAGCCAAATGTTTCTTCAGTGCATATTTTTTCTTCAGATAACGACAAGTGATTATGTTTGACTTATGTAGTGAAAGTACTTGGTATCGTTTATGTAATGCATGTTTATGACTATGTTTTATGACTTGCAACCATGACATGTAATATTGTCTTTACTCTATTTTGTAATGATCTGAATGACTGCTCTAATTATGTATGGAAAATGACATCTCCTTGATATGTTATGCTTAAATTTATTGCAAGACTCTTCAAACTTCTTTTTGATTAATGATAAAAAGAAGGAGAAGAATATTGCATACATTAAGGAATGGAGTAAAATAATAACTCCATATATTCAGAGGGAGAAAAGAGTTCACTTATTCAAATTGACAGGGGGATAAAGTAATGTTTTTCTAATTACACTCTTGTCTATTTATTAAACTTCCTATATGTGCTTCTTTTATGCTTAAGGGTTTTGTCATCATCAAAGAGGGGGAGATTATTGACCCCATATTGATTTTGATTATTATAAAAACTATTAGGCAACTCTAAGCTTAATACAGGGAAGTTCGGTCGCCTTGCAAGTAAGTATCTTCATGCAAAATTGATTGGTAAGAGAGTACTTCATTCTATTTTGGCTTAAATAATTTTATTAGCTTGGGAGTTAACTGGTCAGCTAACTTGTTATTCCATTTAGCTAGCCGGCACGCCTTTCAGCTAACTGGTAAGTTGTCTCTATGACACTGGCCGAACGTCCTTCAATTTTAGCTAGCTGGTTAGCTAGCTTGGGATGCCTTGGAGCTAACTGGATTTCACTTTAGCTAGCTGCCGTTGCCTGTTAACATTCCTGGCCGAATGCTATTTATTTTTAGCTAACTGTTGAGCTAGCTGCTGGATCTCCTAGCTAGCTAGCGTATCTTGTTAGCTAACTGCTTTGACTTGGAGCTAACTGCTTAGCTAACTATTTTTCAAGGTAAGCTTCAGGCCGTGAGCTGTCAAATTTTAGTTAGCTCGTGAGCTAACTCCCTCTCTCTCTAGCCGTTTGAATGATTTCTTTAGTTAACTGGAGAGCTAGCTATCTGGTGGTTAGCTAACTGGAAAGCTAGCTGCTTTACCCTGCCGCATGGTTGCCTTTTTGCTCAGTTAGCTAGTTAGCTAACTAGCTTGGGCGATCTCTCTATTGCTTTTCTCCTTAGTTAGCTGGAGAGCTAACTATTTTGGACGTGCTCTCTGTTGTTTTTGAACTTAGTTAGCTGGTGAGCTAACTAACTTTTCTTTAGTTAGTTGTTGACCTAACTCTCATTCTCTGTGTTTCTTGCAAGCCATGAGCCATCATTTTTTAGTTAGCTGGGGAGCTAACTACCGTTGCTTGCTCCTGTTTCCTATGCCGTTTGATTTGCTCTTTAGTCAGCTGAAGAGCTAACTATCTTTTGTTTAGTTAGCTACTGAGCTAACTAAGCACTCTACACTTTTTGCTCCTGGCCGATTTGCTTTATTGTTAGTTAGCCGGGAAGCTAACTAGGATTTGTTTAGCTGCCTAAGGAGCTACCTATCTGGATGTCTTCTGTGCAGTGGCCTCTCTTGTGAGCTAGCTGACTAGCTAGCTAGGATTTCCTGCTTACCTCTTGGCCGAATGCATTCAAGTCTTTAGCTA
The DNA here is from genome assembly GCA_900491605.1 of Calamus simplicifolius. NCBI lineage: Eukaryota > Viridiplantae > Streptophyta > Magnoliopsida > Arecales > Arecaceae > Calamus > Calamus simplicifolius. The sequence continues at coordinate 250,267 of UESW01002158.1, forward strand.
CCTGGAGTTATTTTCAGTCAACTACCGCCTAAGTTCTTGAGCTTGCTCTTTCTCTCTTTCTCTCTTACTCTCTCTCTATTTCTATTTTCAGCTACATTTAACTTTTGATTTTTTGAATTGTTTCAGGGTTCTTCCTTCCTCAAATGGAGATTTGCATTCAATGCTTAAAGGAAACATTTTACAACGGTTATATTTTCTTCCCGTTTTCATTTCCATTTGTTCCTAATATCTAATGGATATCTTTTTTGTTGGATCATTATAAATAGTTGTGATTAGAAGCACACTATGATGATTTTTGAAAAAGAGATTACAAGAGGAAGAAATCCAAGAAAAGAGCTTTTACTGCATATTGTTGAGTGATTGATAAGAAAGTTATTGTGCATTCAAGTTCATTCATTTCTCCAAAAAGTTATCAGGATCATTGAAGTTTCTCAAAGCAATCAAGGCTTCAGCTACTTCGACCTCGTTCATTTATTGCTGAAATTATTGCTTCAAAAGTTGTAAAGTATACTCTGAATATTTGCTCTTGTAGGAGATTCTCTTTATCATTCTCTGATTATTTTGTAAGAGGGTTAGTGTTAACCCTTGATTATTGTGGGCTTCCTTGTGCCGTGAAACAAGAGGACTAGCCTGGTTTGGCTAGGGGTTTTTGGCTTCCTTGTGCCGTGAAACAAGAGAACTAGCCTGGTTTGGCTAGGGGTTTTTGGCTGCCTTGTGCCGTATAAACAAGAGGGCTAGCCAGGGAAGGCTAGAGGTTGTAATCGTTGCGGTACGATTAGTGAAATTTCCAGAGGTTTTGGGGAGTGGATGTAGGTGCTGAGTTTGGCACCGAGCGACTATAAACTCCTGTGTGTTTGTGGTTGTTTGATTCTATATTGTTATTATTCTGTGCACCCCACTTCACTGCTGCAAATCAAAATTAGGGTTTAAGCACATATCTGCATAGTAATCAATTTTTAATAACCCAATTCACCCTCCCTCTTGGGTTGCTATATCTGGGCAACAAGTCGGTTACCATGCCGATTAATTGAATCATGCTCTCTGTAACTTCAGCCTAACACTCAAATTCACCTTAGTAGCTGGCACGGGAGTAGGCTACTTAGTTCCAAATCACCAAAATTCATTCCAGGAACATGAAAATCTCTTATTTTGATGAATCCAAGTATGCTAGCTCTTGTATCTTATTTTTTTCTTTATGGAATATATTTTCAAACATTTGAATTTTAATTATTTAAGGCCTGAATCATTTTTCTTTGGTCTTGTTCTTATTCAAAACTTCTTTTCTAAACCCAAAGACATTGTTAAGAGCTTGAATTCCATGTTCTTTTCTTAATGACTACTGAATACCTGTATTTTACTATAGCTCCATACCAAACTCATTAGCTACTAACTTAATTATTTTGTGGTCATCAAAATCAATGTGGGGTCAATACAAGTGATTAAAAATTAGAAGGTGTTGACATAATCACTATTTATTTTCTAAATGTAGAGAACTATAGATTTTAAAACTTGAGTGAATAAATTTTTACATATTCATTTACCATACTTACGTGTTGTACGAGGGAAAATATTTGTGAAAATTGAAAAAAAAAAAACCCTGAAGATATAACTTGAATGGGTAGTTGTCTTGAAACAAGGAATGCAGCCATGCCATGGCACTAGGGCTGTAATTGAGCCAAGCTGCTCACGAGCTACTCGAGGCTTGGCTCGATAAAAGCTCGTTCGTGTTCGACTCATCATGTAAACGAGCCGAGCTTGAGCTTTATTTTAGAGGTTGTTTGATAAACGAGCTGAGTTTGAGCATAGGAGCAAATTCGATTAGGAGCTCACAAGACAGCTCGATTAGAAAGCTCGTGAGATGGCTCAATTAGGAGCTCGCGAGCTGGCTTGATTAGGAGCTCGTGAATAAGATGTCCTTTTATCTTCTCTATCTTTTTATCTTTTCTGACTACTCTTTGGGTTTAAGAATCGAGCATTTTTTTATTCTCAAGCCGAGCTTTAAACAAGCTTAATTTGAGTCGAGCTTGAAACAAGCTCAGTTCAAGCTCGAGCTTGAAACGAGCTTTTTCTGAGTCGAGCTTGTCGAGCTTTCTAATCATATCAAATGAGCAAGCTCGAGCCGAGCTCGAGTCGAGTCCGAGCTTTTTGTAATCGAGCTCGAGCCGAGCTTGAACATGATTTTTCAAATTTAAACGAGCTCGAGCTCGAGTATTTGTTAACGAGCTGAGCTTGAGCACAGAAAAGCTCGGCTCGATTACAGCCCTACATGGCACATTGCTGATCTGCTCCACATTGCACCATTGAGTTCAGAATGCAAGAGAGGTGCAGCAGAGCAAACTCAACTATACCTCATGCCCTCCATGAGCAACAGGAGACCATGCCTTCCATGTACAATGGAGTGAGGCCTAGTCTTCCTTGCATCACACATCCTAAGGTACAGAGTGAGGGCAATGATGCATTAGATGATCGGACAGTCCAATCAGCCTGAAACTTATCCTGTGAAATAAACATCATGTCCTCCAAGTTGGATGATCCTTAAGGTGCTATCGGAATGTTTGGCATCAGTCTGTCACACTGCATAACTTAGGACAATCACTTTGGATTAAAAGAGAAACAACCAAATGAAGAGAAAAACATAAGTAACAAACTGAAATTGATATTGTCTATTATTGTTATCGAGATATTTTCTAAAAAAACTGAATTTGTTTGATCATCCTTCTCAAAGTATTTACATTACCTAACAGAACTTATGAAAGCAAGACTGTACCAAAGACAAGGATCATTTCTAGGTACTAATAAGTCATAAAAATGATAGAGTATGTTACGATGGTAATAGTCATGATAGCCTGTCAAAGATTGCTTCTCATATTCAAATATTTAATGCCCATAGAGCACCTACAAACACATGCATGCAAAGTGTGCCAGATCAAGAGCATACTATCCTGAGCCTATTCTGAATTCTGAAACACCATTATTTCCATCTTGTTCTGCTCAAGATGGAAACATGATTTAGCTTGAATGCAATGTCCAAAGCAATCAGATTGCAAGAAAGCAGGAACATCGGAGGAAATTGCTCAGCGCAAGGAAATGCCTTGGAGTTAAAATCTCCAACATCCGGTTCATAAACATGAAGATTTCTAAGTGATATTTCTCTTGCTGAAATACAGATAAGCCATAACTTTTGCAGTAAACTCGTGTATATATAGCCTTAATAATAACTAATCACTTGATGTTTGAAATTTGACACCTGCAGCTTGCTGCATTCATAATTGACTTGAGTCGCATGTAGTCAGGTCAAGGAGCTCATCAGGCATTATTCACCACATGCTAATGCATAACATCATTCAAAAGTTGTAGCCTCAGCATTATTATACTAAGAGCCTCAGCCACTCTTTTTCTTCTTTCCTACTATATATGGTTCTCGGAAAAGGCCTTCAAATATTTGACCAATGCCCATGCAAAGACAAGCTCAGAAACTGATAGTGAAAAGCTAGAGAGTTTAAAAGACACAAAAATCATAATTTCTAAGTGTAGAATCATACAAGAATAAATGAATGGATCGGATTTACTTACCTAGACGATTCCACGATGAATTTGAACGCTAGGTTGTAATGTTATCCTCTGTTCACAATCCGAACTATCTTTTTGGTTTTAGATTCTGGTACCCTTACATTCTCTTATCGCTCCATGGCCCTTATCATTTCTTTTATACATACACAAAGAATCACGATCATGTGTAGTTATGGAGCAGTTTCTCCATAGGCAGTTTTCTTCATGGATAATCTATCATGGGCGCCACATAGTTCAACATCTCCCACTTGCACATGCAGGGTAAGACCTTCATTGCGAAAGGAAAATGCAATAGAAATCTAAACATCAATTTCATACCGATAGTTGGATAATACTACCTAGCGAGTATACCTGCACTTGGGAGCTTATTACCATGCATCTGTTAGGAATGTCATAGTAGCTCAACCCTAAAAATTAACTAGTTAATAGTTTCAACTCGATATACCTTAAACTCATCCCTTCTATCAAACATCTCTAATCCCTCAAAAAGTATGTTAAAATAATGTGATTATGTATCCATAATCAAGTCCTAGCTTTTCTTAAACGATAAGATTGGCCAGCCAATGAATACATCGAACATAGTCTTTCTTTTCTACTCGAAATTTTGCAAGTCATATATAGTTACTTATCTAGACATTTTCCATAGATCGAATCATTCATAATCATAGGTAACATGTTAAGATAGCAAGACACTAAATACGGATGCCAAATAATAGCAAAAAGTATAAGGATATTATTGTGAAGTTTTAATTTAACCTCAACCGATCTCACACAGTGGAGAAGCAGGGATTTATTCTCCCACTACCTTATTGGTCGAACTAGCACACATGGTATGAATCATGTGTTACAGTATTTGTAACTTTTCGATATCTGATAAAACATTGTACAGATCTTAGTTCAGTCACTTTCAAGCACCTAACCTGAATTCTCTAAGTGCACTCATTCAGCATGTAGTCACTGAGAATTCATATCTAGCCTTCACAGGTTATTTGAAAATGGGCTATTCAAATCGATTGTCATATATATATATATATATATATATATATATATATATACAATCTCATCTCATACTCTCTATGAGGCAACATACCTAACATTATATCTCATCTCTACTCACTATTCGAGCATTAGAGGTGATTGCTTGTGTGAGTAAGTCAATCTTTGAACCTGTGTGACATCACTTTGTTGAGCTTCTAACCAAACATATTATGTGTATACATATATAGCATGATAAAGAGCATAACATTCATTTGCATTTATCATAAAATAGTACATTATATGTGCTCAACAATACAATTTATATTCTATGCAATCTAAGAGACTCTATATGTGCCATAAAAATATCTCTTAGAATTGGCTTAGTCAAGGGATCCGCCACCATTCGATGCGTAGAGATATATTGTACAATCACTTCTCTTTTACTAATGATATCTCTAATGTAGTTGTATATGGTATTAATGTATTTGGTACTACTATGATATTTGGAGTCTTTAGTGAACGCAATCGCTACTTGATTATCACAATAAATAGTGATTGGTGCAACACTATCACTTTGAACTTTTAAATTATCAAAAAATCTTCTTAACCAAATAGCTTCCTGTACAGCAGCTGAACATGCAATAAATTCAGCTTCCATAGTTGACATTGCTATGCATGTTTGCTTCTTACTATACCAAGATATGACACCTTTATTAAGTAAAAAGATATAACCAGATGTAGATTTTTGTCGATCGAGGTCTCCTTCCCAATCAGCATCTGAATATCCAATAAGGCACAAATTCGATCCTTGATAATATAGGCAGTACTCCATAGTTCCTTTTAAATATCTCAGAATTCTTTTGACGACTTTCCAATGTTCTGGATCAGGATTCGATTGATACCGACTAATTAGCCCAATAGCAAAATATATTTCGGGCGGGTGCACATCATATTATACATTAAACTCCCAACAGCACTTGTATATGATATAGTAGACATTTTCTTTGTTCTTATGGATTCTTAGGACACATATTTTGACTCAAAGCTTCACCCTTTAATATAGGAGTATCCACAGGTTTGCAGCTACTCATATTAAAACTTCTAGAATCTTATGGATATAATCTCTTGTGATAGAGCCAAAAGTTTTTTTGAACGATCTCTTTTAATTTTACTCCCAATATGTAATTTGCTTCACCCATGTCTTTCGTGTCAAAATTCATGGACAACCATCCTTTAATGGTCCTGACATACTCTTTGTCATTTTTAGCTATCAAAATATCATCAACATAAAAAGATAGAATTGCAAATTTATCATTCATCTTTCTAATATAAACACAATGGTCCTCATCAATTATTTTAAAATCATATGTTGTAATTACTTTATGAAATTTGACGTACCACTGTCTAGATGACTATTTTAGGCCATAAATTAACCTTTTGAGCTTGTAAACTTTGTGCTCTTGACCTTTAACTAGAAAACCTACAGGTTGTTCCATGTAGATTTTTTCGTCTAACTCTTCATGTAGGAAAGTTATCTTCACATCCATTTGATACAATTCTAAATCTAGATGTGCTACTATAATTAGAATTAAGCAAATAGAGTAAACCTAACAATAGGTAAAAAAGTTTCTTCATAGTCTATACCCTCATATTGAGTATAACCTTTCGCTACCAGACGAGCTTTATATCTATCAACATAACCATCCACCTTATGCTTTATTTTGAGAACCCATTTGTTCCCAATAGCTTTGTGGCTTGGTGGTAAATCAGTCAAGTCTCAAATTTGGTTTAGTCTCATAAATTCCATTTCCTCTTTCAATGCTACTTTCTACTTTTCCTTAGTAGGATACTTAAGTGCCGCTTTGACAGTTGTAGGTTCATCATCATCTTGGGGAGTAACTATATAAGCATTGTTTTCAATTTGAAAATGTTTTCTAGGAGTTTTGGAACGAATACTCCTTCGTAATTGAGGATCATTGCTTCCATCTATCAAAATTGGTTCTAATTCAGTCTCAACTCTCCCACTCAATTAAGATAGTTGAAGCAAATCCTTTGTGCTCTTACTATCAAGGACAGAATTAAGTACAACTTCTTGAGTGTCAACCATCGAATGAATTGTACCAACCTTTTCCTGTTCATCTATCTCATATAAATGAGAACCTTTGTCCATATCTTTCTTTTTAGGAAATTAATCTTCAAGAAAAGTGACATCTCGGAACTCAATTTTAGTAAACTTTTCATTAGAATCCTCACCAATAAACATATATCCTTTTGAGTTTTTAGAGTATCGTATAAAAATACATTTCCTTCCCCTAAGTCCTATTTTATCATATTTATGAAAAGTGTCAAGAATGTAAGCTGCACATCCCCAGGGATGCAACTGACTCAAATTAGATTTTCTACCTATCCATAACTCATAAGGTATGGAGGATACTGACTTAGAAGGTACTCGATTAAGTATGTATGCAGCAGTTAATAAAGCATCTCCTTAATATTGTATTGAGAGATTAGCTAGTGCCATCATAGACTTGACCATGTCTAGTAATGTCCTATTTTTCGTTCAACAACACCATTTTGTTGCAGAGTTCTAGACATGATCAATTGTCTCAGAATTTCTTTATCATTACACAGTTCCTTGAACTATTTAGACAGATACTCTCTTCCTCGATCAGTCCTTAAAGCTTTTACTTTCTTGTCTAATTGATTTTCTACCTCATTTAAATATCATATAAAGCATTCCAATGCTTCCGATTTATGGAAGATCAAATAGACATGACCAAATCGAGTATAATCATCTATGAAAGTAATAAAATATGAGGCTTCATGCCTTTCTCTAGTACTCATTGGTCCATAAATATCAGAATGTACAAGTTGCAAAGGGTAATCAGCCCCGTATGCTATTCCAAATGATTTTCTATTCATTTTTCCTTTTAAGCAATATTCACAAGTGGGTAGATTAAATTTCATGTTTAATCCTACTAGACCATCATGAGCAAGTCTATTTATTCTATCTTGCCCAATATGCCCTAATCTAGTATGCCATAAATTCATATCATCATCATCATTGCTAGATTCAGTAACTAAGAAAAATAAACACCATTGTTACTATTGCAATATTTAATGTTTAAAAGTACTAAACCATCCATAAGAAAACCACAACCATAGTAAATTATAACAAGAGAGATAGTTTCATATTCTTCATGAAAATTCATATTGTAACCTAATTTCAAAAGAACAATTACAAAGATCAAATTTTGTCGAATATCTGAAGCATAAAGGACGTCATGTAAATATAGGATCCGGCCTTTTTGCAAATCCAATTTGCATGTACTAATCCCTTTTACTTCTATCCTTGCATTGTTGCCCAAATAAATTTACTTCGTTCTTCTAGGAATTCGATAAAATTTTATAAACTCATTTCTGTCTCTAGCTACATGGTCTATGGCTTCTGAGTTTACAGTCTACAAAGGATGCACTTCAATGAGCAAAACAGTACTAGAAACAAAAATACTTGATATAGGAGTACAATAAAAGGAGGCAAGATGAGATAATATCATTTTAGGTTCAGTGCATTCATAAGCAAAATGATCTAGTTTGCAACAATTGTAGCATATCATTTTAGTTTATCTTTCTTACCATCGCACTTTCCTCTATAGCGCTTTTGAAACTTATTCCTTTCCTTTGGTCCCTGACCAGACTCTTTTTTCTTACCCTTACCTTTGTTTTGTCCATTATATCTCTTGCGCTTAAAACCGAAAAACTTCTTAGAACTCGGCTTTGCCACATATGCTTGTGCCTCAACTTGGCTACCTTTAGGCATTCTTCTTCAAGTTCTAAGTGACACGCAATATCAGCAAACATCTTAATGCTATCATTATGTGTCATATTAACTTTCATATGTTCTCAACTATTAGGAAGAGACCAGATAATGGCTTGTACTTGCTGCTCATTCGTGAGGATATGTCTAGCAAATTTTAATTCCATGATCATATTTGATATATCCCTTAAATGTTGTTTCATTGATTTGTTAAGAACTTTCTTGTAAGTGTCAAATTTGATAGTTAGCTGCCTAAGTTTGGAGATAGAAATTCTCCCAAACTTTTCTCTCAAAGCAATCCACATGCTATTAGTAGTCTGATACTGCTAATATTCATATATCAGATCATCGGTCATGGAACTGATCATGATTCCTCGTGCAGTATAATCTTTCTTTTTTATGTATTATAAGCAGCTAAATCACATCTAAACTGGGCATTGTTAACATTTCCCTCAACTTGTTGAGGCTCACACATTACATTGTTGATGGCCTCCAAAGCATCACTCTCATTGAATAGATACTGAATTTTCAATTGATATATGTTATAATTATCACCATTTAATTTTTTTTCTTTGTTGAGATCAGAAATAATATTCTTAGATGCCATGACTAATCACAGAACTATAGAGAGACAAAGGTAAATGCAATATCAATTTATGTTCTATATATGTACACATCATTAGTCATAATTTCAAATTAAATTAACCAAAAAAAGCTTCATAAGATATAGATGCAAAAGTTCACTATGTTTCCAATCAATATCTATATTCAAATGTAGAATTCATGGGGATTTAATTTGAATTATGACAAATATAATTCCAAATGAGAATTCACTTGAATTTTTTTCAATCATGAATGCCCATAAACAAAAATATTTTATTATAAACTAGTCAATGAAAACATATGTACAAGAACAAGAAAAAATAATTAATTCACTGCCAGTTAAAATGTACCCTTCTAGGGATAGATTATTCAAAATTTTTTCTATCCAGAATCACAGGAGCCATTTTCCTTAACCAAGGATAGCTTACAGTGGAATACTTAGTAGAATACATATTGGGACTCACAGCTAATGCAAATGTCCTAGCTAAGTTTTTCAAAATGTTTGATTCAAGGAACAAGTAAACTAGCCTCTCATAAACTCTAGTTTTTTCATTTAAAAAGTCTTTGCCATCTAATGTATTGGAAGACATATGATAATCACTTTTTTCGATAGCTTTTCAAATTTTATTGTAGACTTCGTGGCAATATTTTATGCAAAGCTAAATATTTCTCTATATTATTAAGTACATGACCACTATGTGTAATCTCTTGTAGCTTGTTATTAACAATCTTGACATGCTCTACAAGTGTCTGTCCAGACAACATTCTATATTCGGCAAGATTTGATTTCAAACTTTTGAGCCTTTGCTTTGCAGTCTCGCTTCTCAAAGCTATTGGAGTTCTCTTTATAAGTGATTGTTGACCCCAGATTATTTTTTGATGATTGCAAAACAAATTAAGCAATTCTAAGATTGATACAGGAAAGTTCGGTCGCCTTGCAAGTAAGTATCTTCATGCAAAATTGACTGGTAAGAAAGTACTTCATTTACTTTGCTTTGAATATGATTATTAGCCTTGGAGTTAACTGGTTAGCTAGCTTGTTAGTCTATTTAGCTAACTGGCACGACTTTCAGCTAGCTGGGAAAGTTTTACAGTGTATGGACCAAACCATCTTGCATTTTAGCTAGCTGTCTAGCTAGCTTGTTAGCTAGCTGAAGTTTCTTCAGCTAACTAAAACACTTGTCTCAGTAAGATGGCCGAACACCCTCTTTCTTCAGCTAACTGGTGAGTTAGTTTATTAGCTAGCTGAAGCTCTTTCAGCTAACTAAGGAACTTGTCTCAGGTGCCTGGCCGAACATCCCTTTATTTTAGTTAATTGGTGAGCTAACTGGTTAGCTAGCTGGAATTTCATCAGCTAACTAAATAACCAGCTAGCTGAATTTCATCAGCTAACTAAAATTCCTGTCACAGTGGTTTGGCCGAACACCCTTCTATTTAGCTAGCTGGCTGGATGTCTTGTTAGTTAACTATAACTCCTTCTAGCTAGCTGACGTTTCTTTTAGTTAACTGCTTAGCTAACTATTTTTCACAGGGAATGTTGCAGCCGAATGGATTTAAATTTTAGTTAATTGGAGAGCTAGCTACCGGTTGGCTAGTTAGCTGGAGAGTTAGCTACTTTATTCAGTCGACTGGCTGCCTTTTTGCTCAATTAGCTGGAGAGCTAACTAAGCTAGACGGATAGCATAGTATTTTTGCTTCTAGTTAGCTCGTGAGCTAAGTGGCCATTATTTAGTTAGCTATTCAGCTAACTAGCTATCCGATCTCTCTCCGGTAGCCATTTGGATTTCAAATGGAGTTAGCTGGCGAGTTAGCTGCCGAGCTAACTAACGTGCTGCCTCAGAATGTTTCTTTTGTTATGACCTCTCTGGTTAGCTAACTGATTAGCTAGCTGGGGGTTATTGCTTTACTCTTGGACGATGGCATTCGTTTCTCAGCTACCTGGAGCTTCTCTCTTTCAGTCCATCGCCGCCTAAAGCTTTTACAGAGTTTTCTTTCTCTCTTTCTCTCTCTATTGCTATTTCAAGCCATAGTTAACTTTTGATTTTTGAATTTTTACAGTGCTCATCCTTCCTCAAATGGAGATCTGCATTCAATGCTTAAGGGAAACATGTTTAACGGTTATATTTTCTTCCCGTTATTATTTCCATTTATTTCTTATGTATCTAACGGATATTTTCTTGTTAGATGGTTATAAATAGCTGGGATTAGAAGCACACCGGACGACGATTTTTGAAAAGAAATTTTAAAGAGAGAAAAATCCAAGAAAAGAGCCTTCATTGAATATTTGTTGAGTGGTTGTTGTGCATTCAAGCTCATTCCTTGCTCCGAAAGGTCATCCGAATCATTGAAGCTTTTCAAGCATTCAAGACTTTAGCTGCTTCAACCTAGTTCATTTATTGCTGAGTTTATTGCTTCAAAAAGTTGTAAAGTATATTCTGAATATTTGCTCTTTGTAGGAGCTTCTTCTTTACATACTCTAATTATCTTGTAAAAGGGTTAGTGAACCCTGGTTTGTTGGCTTTCTTGTGCCATTTAAATAAGAGGACTAGCCTAGGTTTGGCTAGGGGTTCTTGGCTTCCTTGTGCCGTGAAACAAGAGGACTAGCCTAGGTTTGGCTAGGGGTTTTTGGCTACCTTGTGCCGTATAAACAAGAGGGCTAGCCTGGTTCGGCTAGAAGCTGTAATCGTTGTGATACGATTAGTGGAATTCCCAAAGGTTTTGGGGAGTGGATGTAGGTGCTGAGTTTGGCACCGAACCACTATAAACTCCTGTGTGTTTGTGGTTGATTGCTTATCTACTGTTATTATTCTGTGCATCCTACTTCACCGCTGTAAATCTAAATTAAGGTTAAAAGCACATTCATCTGCATAGCTATTAAATTTTTTAATAACTCAATCACCTCCCTCTTGGGTTACTACATCTGGGCAACAGTGATGATCCAGGGATTCTTCTATCCCTCCTTTCTTTTCTATACTTTTAAAGGTTGAATGTCCTCCTCAAGCGAGACATGATTCCTTAAAACTTAAAGAAAGAAAATTTTGTCAGGCAAACTAACAAAATCTCAAGCCAAACATTAATCTAATATAGAATGTATAATTATTGCTATAGAAATAGATTTAGACACAATTATGGCAAATAATTTTTAGAAAGATTCTATTATTTTTTTTTATTTCACTCTGATACGGCATCACATCCCACATTTTTGATAAGTTTGCAGAGCCAAGCTGCGGACGGTTGGTTAAGTTTCTTTGGGTTTGCGTCTATCAAAAGATGCATTACATTGGAGAGGATCCCCAAGGGGAACAAACAATGCTGGTGTGTGTCGTGGAGATTTGACATGGGCTGGGCCCCTCCAACAAGGACATGAGGTGAGTAATAAAGACCCAAGCTAACATGGATGGGAGCCATGATTGAAGGTAACAGTTGAAGGTGCATCCCTTTTCGATGGGAATGAATTTTTCTGGATAAGTCAAAGTGCAAGATGGATTCTTGTGGGCTTTGGTTATGGCTTCGAGGTTGTCTGACAAGCCTTTCTCACCCTAAAAAATTAGTGAAAAAAAAAAATTAAAAGAGCGATGAGGAAAACTAGTGCAACCTGTGATGCCGTCCAATTATCTGACGATACTAGCGCTCCTGAGTTCCTCTAAATTTTTTTTTTTAATGTAAGGAATGTTTTCTTTGGGTTGCAGCGCACATAGGGGCTGGGTTAAACAAGAACAAGGAACATCTTCTGCACACAGCTTTGGGTTGCAGCGCACATAGGGGACTGGGTTAAACAGGAACAAGGAACATCTTCTGCACACAGGTCGCAGCGCACATAGCCTGCTGTTCTAGATGGCCACTTTATTTAAAGTTTAACATGAACAGGGAATTTCAGTCGTTCTATTCTTCGATGGACTGGTTAAATAGGAACAGAAAACATTCTTCTACACAAAGGTTTCCAAAATCTCTGGTCCTTTTTAAAGCTATTTAGATGGGGGGAAGCATTAGGGGTCTTTCGGCAAGAGAAAAAAAAAAAAAAAACTGATAAGATTCTTCTATGTTCTACTTTCAATTGATTATATCTCTCTCCATAGGCATTAAAAAAAATTGTATTATCTATCATTAAAATACATAAATTATTTTACTTAAATCATATTCTATAAAATAGAACAAAGATACAGTGCCATCCAAATTGATAGTTTTTAAGATGCTGTTTCTGTAAGAGTATATCTCTCTACACGTATCCGTAAATCATTTTAAAATTTAGAAGAGCATATCTTTCTCAACACTTATCCAAATCAATACTTATCCAAAATTAATGATTTAGATACCATTTTAAAATTTGGAAGAGTATATCTTTATATGTTTTCAAATATGTAACTCTCAGCGCGCGCATAAAGTTATTCAAAAATCAACAAGGAAATCATCAATTGGGCTCTGATACCAATGTAGAATCATATAAGAATGAATGGATCGGATTTACTTACCTGGATGATTCCACGATGAATTTGAATGCTAGGTTATGGTGTTACCCTCTGTTCACAATCCAACTGTCTTTCTGGTTTGAGATTCTGGTACTCTTGCATTCTCTTATCGCTCCATGGCCCTTATCATTTCTTTTATACATATACGAAGAATCACGATCATGTACCTTATAGAGCAGTTTCTCCATAGGCGGTTTTCTTCATGGATAACTGCCAATGGGCAGTTATCTATCATGAACGTCACATAGTTCAACACTAAGTGAATCTTTCAGATAGTAATCTTGATGTTTGGATATTGCTATCAATATTTATAAATCTCATAGCTCTCTGCACAGTGACTGTGAAAAAAAAAAAAAAGGCCCTCTGGTCAATCTAGCATAACAAGCCAAATTAGCTATATAAATCAGATTTTTTTCATCACTCAATGTTGATAGTTAACTTCTGGCTAATGGCATTGTGAGGATAGCTGAACATAAGACAATAAAAAAGCTTTTAGGTAACCATCATAATATTTTAAGTCTTATGAAACCAAAGATTATTCAGGTTCCTTTTACCATGATTCTTCTTTGATACAATGGATATCTACTAAGAAGATCTTAAAGTACTCTCCCTCTTATGGTTTTACATAGCCATCAAAAATATTCTTATTGTTAAGTATAATTTTCCCAATGACATTCCAAACAAATCTCAGGAGTTTCATTCAGCTTGCCATTATAATTCAAAAATCATTCTCTTAAAACTAGTATCAAGGGTGGGCAAGACTTAAAAAGGTGGGGAAAGGGATATATGAGTTACATATAGACTCATGCATTGAATAGAGCAATTTCAAGTCAGTAGAACCTCAGAAAAAAATGAGACGGGATGATTTGTTACCCATAAATGGTTGGATCACACCTTTTATTCTCCTTATTCCTGACTCCTTGTAAAAATGTTCTTAAGGCATCTACTAGATACACTTTTTGATAGATCTGAAATAAACTCAGAAATCAGATTATAACAACCTAAAAGCCACCAAACCAACAAATTGAATCGAATAAAGGATTCAAACTGAAAACTAATTATGATTGCTGTGCACCCTATTCTGTTGCACATTTTCAATGGTTAGGAGAAATTTTAGGATACTTTTAAGCAACATTCTACATTCCAATTTTCTCCACTTCCAAGCCACATGTATGCCATATTAAAGGTGCTAATGGAGTTGGGGTGCACAATCCCTACCTCATGGCCACGTAACTACATAAGAAATGGGTACACTACAAAACAGACCCATGAAGCTTCATTGATTTATGAGAGGGAAGGTGAAACAAAAAAACAACTTGGGGATTAGTGCTGTATTTCAGATTCAAACAAGGAACCTAATGCCAGAATACTAGAAATAGTTGTAAGTTTAAGTTAATGAATGCAAGTTAAACTCTTAATATAAACACAAATAATTACAAGTAAATAATATAATAAGAATAAATTGTTGAAAATTATAGTATAATATATTTCAATATCCAAAAGTTTCCTTTCCTTCAAAACCAATATCCAAACGTTTCCCTCCAAAGCTTACCCTCCTTTTGTCATAAAACCACTCTTTTAGTCCCACACGGAAACATAACAAAACTTACTCTTACTTATATATGTGTTACTCTCTTGCTTGGTTGAATTGTTGTGAGAAAGCTCACGCACGCGCGAGCCAGGCCAAGCCCAATGCAAATCAGTGGAGCCGATTTCGGAAACCAGTTAATCGGGCGCGTCGCATATGATCATCGTGTGCAGGGGGGTGCAAATCCCATCCGTTGGATGCAACGGGTGATAAGCTAGATTTTTGTCCTTTTCTTATTTTTTTATTTCGTCATTTGACTGATTGACCCCTGATAAGTCGTTTGACTAATTGACCGTTGGACTTCTTTGACTAATTGATCGAACGTTGTGCCGGTGATTATTCGTTCATTTTTCAAATTCATTTGACTTCATCCTTATCCCTTATCCAGAGATCCATTCTTTCATCCTTATCAAGTTCAGAGAAGTCCAGAGATTCATTCCTTTGCTCCATTCTTATCCAGAAAGAAGGAACTCATTTGGTTGTTCATCCTCTTCTGACATTGGTGTGTGCACGCCTGTTAGAAGACTCGCTGCTTTTGTATCCTGGAGGATAGTCGCCCTGCACGCCACAGCAACTTCTCAAATAGATAAGATCTTCCTGGGTACTATCTTTTCTTCTTACTTATCCAACAATCTTAAGAGTAGATATGGACTCTATTATGGTTGCTTCTACTAAGTCCTTTCCCGATACATCCAAGATTGAGCAATTTACTGGTTCCCATTATAAACGTTGGCAAGAGAAAATATTTTAATATTAGACGTACATAATATTGGATATGTTTTGACTGATCCTAAACCTGAGAAAGAGGAGGACCTTCTAACCTGGAAAAAGGCTAACAGAATATGTAGGCATACTATTCTTAGTACTCTATCCAATGAACTATTTGATATTTATTATCCTATTAAATCAGCCTCTGAAATTTAGGAAAGCCTTAAAAGAAAATATATTCTTGAAGATGCCGGTTCTCAGAAATTTGCTATAGGAAACCTTTTTAACTTTACCATGTCAGAAGATAAGGATGTGTCATCTCAGATCCATGCTTTCCATGTTCTAATAGATGACCTTAAAAATGAAAATATTATTCTTCCTTATGCTTTTATTACTGGATCCCTAATTAAAAAATTACCTGAATCTTGGAAAGATTATAAGAATAATCTAAAGTATAAAAGAAAGTCTATGTCCCTTGAAGATGTCATTGTATATATTAGGATTGAAGAATAAAACAGAGCCCGAGAAAAGATTGAAAAGGCTAAAGAAATAACTAGTAAGGCTAATCTAATAGAGGATGGATCTAATAAGGATAAACATAAGTCCTATAAACCCAAACATAGAAATCATTACAAGAAATATGATAAGAAGCCTCATTTTCAAAAAAAGTTAAAATTTTAAGAAGAAAAAGGGATATTACTATGTTTGTGGGAAACCAGGACACCATGCTGCCCAATGTAGGTTCAGAAAAATTAATGATGCTCCATCCAAACCAAAGGCTAACTTGATGGTTGGAGAAGATGTGATTGCTGCGGTTGTTAGCGAGGCCAATATTGTTGCACATACAAAGAATTGGGTGATGGATTCTGAAGCCACTCGTCATATATGTGGCAATAGAAATGCACTTGCCTCCTATATCCCACTGCCAGAAGGAGAGGAGCAAGTCTTCATGGGCAACTCAAAGTCTTGTTCAGTGATTGGCAAAGAAAAAGTCAATCTAAAACTAACTTCTGGAAAAGTCCTTTCACTTGGAGATGTGCTACATGTGCCAGACATCCGTATGAACCTGATTTCTATGGCCTTGCTTGGAAAAAATGGTGTGAAAGTGTCATTTGAGTCTGACAAAGTTGTCATGACCAAATCTAAAATTTTATTGGGAAAATATATTGTAACCAGGGTCTATTTGTATTAAATGTACTCAAAATTATGAATGGAAATGCATCATCTTCTTCTGCTTACTTGCTTGACTCTGTTAATATTGGCATGGTAGATTAGGACATGTTAATTACTCTTATATTAAAAGAATGAAACAATTAGGTTTGCTAAATAACATGTCTACTTCTTATGATCATGAAAAATGCCAAACATGTGTAGAATCTAAATTAACCAAAAGGAGTTGCAAATCTATTCATACAAGAGAAACTGAATTGTTAGAATTAATTCATTCTGACTTAGGAGATTTAAAAGGTAATATGACTAGAAGTGGAAAGAAATACTATATTACTTTTATCGATGATTTTTCTCATTATGCAATAGTTAATCTTTTAAAATCAAAAGATGAAGCCTTCGAAATATTTCTAAATTATAAGGCAGAAGTTAAAAATTAATTAACAAGAAAAATAAAAAGACTTAGAACTGATAGAGGAGGAGAATATGATTCTACTTTTTTAATGATTATTGTGCACAACACGGTATAATTCATGAATTTACTCCTTATTCACCAGAATCTAATGGAGTGGCTGAGAGAAAGAATAGAACACTTAAAGAAATGATGAATGCATTGCTCCTTAGTTCTGGTGCACCCATGAACTTGTGGGGGGAAGCCCTTCTTTCTGCTTGTTTTATTCAAAATAGAATTCCTTATAAGAAAACCAATAAAACACCCTATGAGTTATGGAATGGTCATTTGCCAAGTTTTAAATATTTAAAAGTATGGGGTTGTTTAGCAAAGGTCTTGCTTTCTGAACCTAAAAAGAGAAAGTTAGGATCTAAAACCTTTGATTGTATGTTCATAGGTTATGTTCAAAATAGTCCTACAAATAAATATAGTGCAGCCTATAGGTTCTTAGTGATTAAAAGTGAAAATAATATCATGGAACCTAATACTATAGTCGAGACGAAAGATGCAGAATTTTTTGAACATATCTTTCCTATGAAAACCTCCTTAGAAAGACCTTCTAGACTACAAGTGGTTGAACCTAATTTAAAGCTTAATGACATTCAAGAGCTAAGGAGATCCAAGAGAATCAGAAAGGAAACCAATCTAGGAGATATTTTTATACTTTTCTTGTTGATAATGATCCTCAAACCTATTCTGAAGCAATTTCATCTCCTGATGCTATATTTTGGAAAGAGGCTATAAATAATGAGATAGAATCCATCATGAGCAATCATATATGGGAATTAGTAAGTTTACCCCCTGGAGCTAAAACTATTGGGTGTAAATGGATCTTTAAGAAAAAACTAAAGCCTGATGGTTCTATTGAAAAATTTAAGGCAAGGCTGGTTGCAAAAGGTTATTCTCAAAAGAAAGATATTGACTACTTTGATACTTTTGCATCTGTGACAAGAATAACTTCTATTAGAGTTTTGATTGCTCTTGCATCTATTCATAAATTGATAATTCATCAAATGGATGTTAAAATTACATTTCTTGAGACCTAGAAGAAGAAATATATATGGATCAACCTGAGGGTTGTGTTCTTCCTGGTAATGAGCATAAAGTTTGTAAATTAATTAAATCTTTGTATGGCTTAAAACAAGCACCAAAACAATGGCATGATAAGTTTGATAAAGTGCTAGTTTCAAATGGATATCAAATTAATAGTGCTGATAAATGTATTTATTCTAAAGTTGTTAACCATGAATATGTTATAATTTGTTTATATGTGGACGATATGCTCATATTTGGCACTAATTTTGATATTGTTACTAGCACCAAAATGTTCTTGACTTTGAATTTTGATATGAAAGATATGGAAGAAGCAGATATGATTTTAGGAATTAGACTGTAAAGAAGTCAAATAGTATCATACTTTCACAAGAACATTATGTTGAGAAAATCTGAAAAGGTTTTCACATTTTGATTGTAAGCCTGTGAGCACTCCTTATAATGCTAATTCACAGCTTAAGAAAAATAAAGGCAATGGTGTCTTACAATCTAAATATGCTCAAATTATTGGTAGTCTTATGTATTTGATGAACTGCACTCGACTTGACATTGCTTATTCTGTAGGAAGACTAAGTAGATATACCCAATGTCCTAACAAGGATCATTGGATTGCATTACAAAGAGTGCTTAGATATTTGAAAGGAATCATGAACTATGGTTTAATATATTGTGGGACTCCTACGTATTAGAAGGGTATTGTGATGCTAACAGGATTTCAGACTCTGATGAGATAAAATCCACTAGCGGATATGTGTTTACCCTTGGAGGAGGAGCAGTATCATGGAAATCATCTAAGCGAACATGTATAGCTCGGTCTACAATGGAATCCGAGTTTATTGCCTTGAAGAAGGCTGGGACTGAGGCCGAATGGCTCAGGAATCTTTTGATAAATCTTCCCATTTGGATGAGATCAGCTCCATCTGTGTCTATACATTGTGATTGTCAGGCTGCTATAGCTAAAGCTAAAACAAAATTTATAATGGGAAGAGTAGATATATACGTCTAAGACATAATATTGTGAGGCAGCTTATTAATGATGGAGTAATATACTTGGATTATGTAAGGTCAGAGTTGAATTTGGCCGATCCTCTGACTAAGCCTCTAAGCAAAAAGCTTGTGAGCAATACATCGAGGGAAATGGGATTATACCCAGATCAAAAGTTGAAGTGATGGTAACCCAACCTTCATGAACGGAGATCCCAGGAAGAAGGTTCATATGGGAAAACAATTCACCGAACAACTTAGAGTATACTATCATAATTATTTATATTGTGAAATCCCTTTCTATGGTGTGAGATAGTATTCTGCAGTGTTTAGGTTGAACTATATTGATGTTCTTAATGGATGTCATAGCCTAATTTCGGTGGTATACAAAATTGCAATGTATACTTGATGACAATCTACCTATATGAGTATGGAGGTGGTGGCCGCTTCCTATGAGACTTGGGTAAGATCTCTAGAGCACTCATGAATATCCAGGTAGACGCATGGCCAAAACGTGTCAACCCGCTTGAACAACTGAAATCTGAGAGATGGAATGTGAGTTATAAGTCAATGATCCAATAAAAGAAGGATTGGTTCATAGAAACATGGTTTCACCAACATTTTATGGATTACACTTATTTTCTCTATGCCTGATTCATAGTCACATAGACACTATGGCTTATGCATTACATTCTTAAAGTTCCTTCTAAAGTTTGTCATCTTTTGAATATTAAAATAGTGGGGGATTATTGGAAATTATTATAATATATTCCAATATCCAAAAGTTTCCTTTCCTCCAAAACCAATATCCAAAAGTTTCCCTCCAAAGCTTACCCTTCTTTTGTCATGAAACCACTCTTTAGTCCCACATGGAAAACATAACAAAACTTACTTATTTATATATGTGTTACTCTCTTGCTTGGTTGAATTGTTGTAAGAAAGCTCACGCACGCACGAGCCGGGCCAAGCCCAATGCAAATCGGTGGAGCCGATTTCGGAAACCAGTTAATCGGCCGCGTCGCATGTGATCATCGCGTGCAAGGGGGGTGCAAATCCCATCCGTTGGATACACACGTGATAAGCAAGATTTTTGTCCTTTTTTATTTTTCTTTTTATTTCATCATTGACTGATTGACCCCTGATGAGTCGTTTGACTAATTGATCGTTGAACTTCAGCAATGCCGGTGATTATTCATTCATTTTCAAATTCATTTGACTTCATCCTTATCCTTATCCAGAGATCCATTCTTTCGTCCTTATCAAGTCCAGAGAAGTCCAGAGATTCATTCCTTTGCTCGTTCTTATCTAGAAAGAAGGAACTCATTCGGTTGTTCTCTTCTTCTGATATTGGTGTGTGCACGCCTGTTAGAATACTCGCTGCTGTTGTATCCTGGAGGGTAGTCGTGCTCTGATCTTCTGCACCGATATATTATCTCCGAGAGGCGCGAATCTACTCTTAAGGACAGTGCCCTGCACGCCACAGCAACTTCTCAAATAGATAAGATCTTTCCGAGTACTACTATCTTTCTTCTTACTTATCCAACATAAATTAAGTAAGAAAAACCTAGTTATAGAGGCATGGATCACATTGTTAAAGTTATATTTCATGTTTTCAGAATCAATGACCCACGAAGGTCTCAAGGTATCTAACCTCCAAAATTCAACTATAGCAACACCCTTACAAGGATGTGCTCTCCAATAAATATATATGTAATGGATTGGATTGGACCAAAAATAATTGGGCTAAATACGACTGTCTTCCTAGCAAACCAGTATCTACATAATTAGTCCAACACTAGAAAGTATAGATGGATGCCATTAGATTACTTTGCTGAAGCACTGTCTCAAAAGCAGGAATAACAATAACTGTGGCACTCTAGATTATTATCAGAGATTTGGAGTTACATGATAGAAAACATACCTTGAGACAATTATTTGTCGTTTGAGATTTGCTGCAGCATGGTATCGGCCAGAAAGCATGCAAGTGATGCAAATGCTTCCTTTGTTTTACCAGACAAGCTCAAGGATTTGGCCAAAGCAGCAGCACCTAAAACATCTCCGGATCAGATTTGTCTAAAACGATAAAAACAAAAGACCAAAACAATGATATGACAAAGTTTTTGGCACTTGACATGGTCTGCATACATCTAGCAAGCTAGCCCAGAAAACTTTTTGGCAGAGTTCCACCTCTCATTTTGCTGTAACAACTATATTACCTTTCACACAGACCTTTATAAGATCAATGTTGGGGTCCTAGGAACGCAT
>UESW01002159.1:0-271823 GCA_900491605.1 Calamus simplicifolius
GACAACACCCTGCTTAGAACTGATCACGGTGAAATACCCTGACACCCCTTGTCGAATTCAGCCGAAACTCCTTCGCGACACCCTAGTTGAAATCTCATGCCCTAGCACCAATGCTACGACACCCGTGCTTAGAACTGACTGCGCGGAGAATCCCCGCGACACCCCAGGGAATTGGATTTTGACCGAAACTCCTTCGAGACACCCTGTTGAAAGCTCACGACACCCTAGCTTTAAGGCGACGACACCCGTGCTTAGAACTAATCACGGAGAGAACCCCATGAACCTCTTGTCAATTCGGCGGAAACTCCTTCGTGACACCCCAGTTGAAATCTCATGACACCCCAGCACCAATGCTATGACACCATGCTTAGAACTGACCGCACGGAGAATCCCCGCGACACCCCAAGGAATTGGATTTTGGCCGAAACTCCTTCGGACACCCCTGTTGAAAGCTCACGACACCCTAGCTTTAAGGCGACGACACCCGTGCTTAGAACTGATCACGGAGAGAACCCCCGCGACACCCCTTGTCGAATTCGGCCGAAACTCCTTCGTGACACCCCATTGAAACCTCACGACACCCTAGCATCAATGCTACGACACCCGTGCTTAGAACTGACCACGGAGGAGAATCCCCGTGACACCCCAGGAGAATTGGATTTTGGCCGAAACTCTTCGAGACATCCCTGTTGAAAGCTCACGACACCCTAGCGATTAAGGCAATGACACCCGTGCTTGAACTGATCACGGTGAGAATCCCCACGACACCCAGGAAGATTGGATTTAGGCCGAAATCCTTCGCGAAACCCCAGTTGAAACCTCACGATACCCTAGCACCAATGCTACGACACATGTGCATTAACAGTGAACCCGGGTGTCGTCGCCTTAAAGCTAGGGTGTCGTGAGATGATAACTGGGGTGTCTATTGTTTTAACCTTCGGTCCTAAATCCTAATCCTTTGTCAGCATATATTGACAACTAAATCTATGGATATCATTGTTCATGACTGCGTGCCTATATTTTCACAGTTGATGCTGAAATTGTAGATCGGAAAGAAATCGATAATACTCCCGGCCGTGCACCTTCACCCATCGCTCCAAATGTAGTGGATGATATTGTAGTTCCTCAAACTGGGATGGAATTCAATTCAGCAGATGATGTATATACGTTCTACAATGGATACGCGAAATGAGTTGGTTTTGGAATCACAACAGTGTGTAGCAGGTCCAACAACAAAAAACAACTTTGCTTCAAGCACTTGGCGTGTTGGAGGCAAGGAAAATCTAGAAAATCAGAGAAGAGTATGAATCATAGGGATACTGGGAAAGTTGATTGTATGGCATCCATAAAAGCAAGACTGAATGCTACAAGTGGTAAGTGGATATTGGATGAGGTTTCTCTAGAACATAACCATGGGATGTCCATAACATCAACTGGTTATCTACGGTCGCATAGGAGGATCAGCACACCAGAGAAGGCAGAGATCAGTAATTTACATGTCGTGAATGTTTCGACGACTCAGATATACTCTGCCATAGCAAGGAGAAAAGGGGGCAGAGGACAATTGGATTTCACCGAGAAGGATGCTTGTAACTTCATTTGTTGCGAACGTCAGTCTAAGCTGAAAGAAGGAGATGCTCAGTCGATGGTAATTCATTTCGCCGAAATGCAACTCAGAAATCCCAATTTCTTCTATTCCTTAGACCTCAATGATAATGGTCATCTGAGGTCGTCTTCTGGATTCATCCAAGGTCAAGATTGGCATGCACATACTTCGGCGATGTTCTAAGCTTTGACTCAACATACTTGACAAATAGATATCAAATGCCTTTTTGTCCATTCGTTGGGGTCAACCATCATGGACAGTCCACCTTGCTTGGATGTGCATTGTTGTCTGATGAGAGTACCGAGACATATAAATGGGTTTTTCAGACTTGGCTGGATGCAAATGGTGGTCAAGCACCTATTGCCATGATTACTGACCAAGATAAGGTAATCGAGGCTGCTGTCAAAGAAGTTTTTCCTAACACACGACATTGATTTTGTCTTTGGCATATATTGAAGAAGATACCGGAAAAGATTGGGCACATTTGCACGGCAAATCCCAAGTTTATGGTTGATTTCGATGAGGCGATATATGATTCATTGACCATAAAGTCATTCGAGGAAAGGTGGGCACATGTTATGGACAAATATAAAGAATGCAAGTCTATAGATTGGTTCAATGTCCTTTACGAATGTCGGGAAAAATGGATCCCAGTTTACCTAAAGGATACATTCTTCGCAGGTTTGTATGTCATTGTCTTTGGCTCATGTTCGCGTTAAACGCTTTTTTTTTTGTTGACAAAATTTTGAACAGGGATGTCATCTTCACAAAGGAGCGAGGGCATTAATCACTTCTTCGATGGGTTTATAAATTCGAAGACAACACTAACGGAGTTCATAAGTAAGTACGAAGATGCCTTGGAAAAAAGATACGAGGCCGAAAATGAGGAAGATAATAGGACGTTGCAAACGATTGCTTTCCTAAAGACATCATCACCTTTTGAGAGACAAGCTGCAGGAAGGTATACAAGGAGCATTTTTAAAAAATTTCAGAATGAGATCCTTGAAATGGCTGCATCAAATACAAAATTGATCAAGGAAGCTGGCAACACGTATTTATATTCCGTAAAGTCGTATGAAAGGATTGAAGTCGATGGAATTGGCAAGGAGATGATCAAAGATTATATCGTGTCATACGATAGAAATATTGAGGATGTCCAATGCCAGTGCCGATCCTTTCAGTTCAAGGGGTACCTATGTAGGCATGCCCTGTTGGTTCTTCATCAAAGTGACGTATTTCGTTTACCAGATAAATACTTCTTGAAGAGATGGTGCAAGGACATGAAATATCAATTCACGAATTCGACTGCAATACTGAGGGTTATATAAAAGCACACGAAACTTACGGTATGCAGTGACAATTTTTTAATTGAAATGTCTTAATATTTGTTATCATTAATATTATGTTAATGATTGTAGATATAGTTTGCTGAGTCATCGGATGACGAAGCTCGCAGAGATAGCCTCCATGTCTGAAGATGCATTTAATGTAGTGATGGATGGTCTAACACCTATATTCAAAATTGCCGTGGATGCCAACTGCGCAGCTAAACCACGTTCAGAGCTTGTAATTCAAGATCCTGAACAAATTAGGATGAAAGGTCGCCCGAGAGAGAACAGATTAAAGAGTGGAGTCGAGAAGAAGTCAAAAAGATCAAGGAAAAATCAGGTCAAGGAAAGAGCTGCTTCAAGCATCAGGCAGACTTGTTTGCAGTCTATTAATACTGAAGAGGACCTGGAGAGAATTGTTCCACCGTCCGAAACTTTGATGGACGAATTTGATGCTTATGTATTGAGTCAACTTACACAAGAGCATATATAAAACACGGGTGTCGTAACTTTTGAATTATGGTGGCTTGGTCGCAAATGAAATGCTTTCAAAATAGGTGTCTATTCAGTAAAATGAAGTGCTTTTAGTACGACGACACCCAGCTCTTGGCTAACGACACCCTAGCCTTGCGCGGCGACACCCGAAAGGCGGAACATACGAGACTCTGCGAGCCAACACTGGCGACACCCCAGCTCATGTCAAACGATACCCTAGCTCTTGGCAAACGCACCCTAGCGACACCCGAAAGGCGGAAACCTACGACATCCCAGTACTCGCGAACTGACACCAAGATTTTAGCGCGACGACACCCCAGCTCTTGGAAAACGACACCCTAGCTCTTGCGCGGCGACACCCGAAAGGCGGAAACCTACGACATCCCAGTACTCGCGAGCCGACACCGAAGATTTTAGCGCGACGACACCCCAGCTCATGTCAAACGACACCCTAACGACACCCTAGCTCTTGCGCGGTGACACCCGAAAGGCGGAAACATACGACATCCCAGTACTCGCGAGCCGACACCGAAGATTTTAGCGCGACGACACCCCAGCTCATGTCAAACGACACCCTAGCTCTTGCGCGGCGACACCCGAAAGGCGGAAACATACGACATCCCAGTACTCGCGAGCCGACACCGAAGATTTTAGCGCAACGACACCCCAGCTCTTGGCAACAACCCCTAGCCTTGCGCGGCAACACCGAAAGGCGGAAACCTACGAGACATCCCAGTACTCGCGAACCGACACCGAAGATTTTAGCGCGACGACACCCCAGCTCTTGGCAAACGACACCCTAGCCTTGCGCGGCGACACCCGAAAGGCGAAAACATACGAGACATCCCAGTACTCGCGACCCGACAATTTTAGCGCGACGACACCCCAGCTCATGGCTAACGACACCCTAGCTCTTGCGTGACGGCACCCGAAAGGCGGAAACCTATGACATCCCAGTACTCGCGAACCGACACCGAAGATTTTAGTGCGACGACACCCCAGCTCTTGGCTAACGACACCCTAGCTCTTGCGCAGCGATACCCAAAAGGCGGAAACCTACGACATCCCAGTACTCGCGAACGACACCGAAGATTTTAGTGCGACGACACTCCAGCTCTTGGCTAACGACACCCTAGCTCTAGCGCGGCACCCAAAAGGTGGAAACCTATGACATCCCAGTACTCGCAAACCGACACCAAAGATTTTTGCACGACGACACCCTAGCTCATGGCTAACGACACCCTAGCTCTTGCGCGGCGACACCCGAAAGGCGGAAACTACGACATCCAGTACTCGCGAACCGACACTGAAGATTTTGCGCGACGACACCCCAGCTCATGGCTAACGACACCCTAGCTCTTGCACGGCGACACCGAAAGGCAAAACCTACGACATCCCAGTACTCGCGAACTGACACCGAAGATTTTAGCGCGATGACCCCAGCTCATGGCTAACGACACCCTAGCTCTTGCGCGGCACATCCGAAAGGCGGAAACCTACGACATCCCAGTACTCATGAACCGACACCGAAGATTTTAGCGCGATGACCCCTAGCTCTTGGCTAACAACACCTAGCTTTGCGCGGCGACACCCGAAAGGCGGAAACCTACGACATCCCAGTACTCGCGAACCGGCATCGAGATTTTTGCGCGACGACACCCCCAGCTCATGGCTAATGACACCCTAGCTCTTGCGCGGCGACACCTGAAAGGCGGAAACCTACGTAAATCGTGAAGGATTTACGGCCGAATTTGAACTAGGGTGTCGCTGGGATTATCTCCGTGGTCAGTTTTAAGCACAGGTGTCGTCTCCTTAGAGCTAGGGTGTTGTGAGATTTCAACTGGGGTGTCGCGAATGATTTTCGGCCGAATTAGAACTAGGGTGTCGCGAATGATTCTCCATGGTCAGTTCTAACGATGGGTGTCGTCGCCTTAAAGCTAGGGTGTCGTTAACTTTCTACTGGGGTGTCGCGAAGGATTTTCGGCCGAATTTAAAGTAGGGTGTCGCGGGGATTCTCTCTGTTTTCCTGTCATTACTTTCGAAGATCAAATGAGAGTCTCGAGAAACATGACTAGCATTCCCAAGCAGATGGAGGAAAAAAGGAGCCTTTTAAAAGCAATTGACGAAGAGATAACGAAGGCAGCTGAGGCCCATATTACAGACCTGGCCGAATTCAGAGAGAGAAGCGAACATCTACGTGAGGTTTTGGCAAGGAAAAACTCATTGGATAAACTTTTATATTTGAAGACTCCAGTAGACTCCAGTAGCCAGGTTTTTCAGCCTCGAAGCTGAAATATTTTTGTCGACCGGACTCTCAGAGCGAGGGCGTAGGAAGGATTTTCGGCCGAAATCCAATCCTCTTGGGTGTCGCGGGGATTCTCTCTGTGGCCAGTTAAAGGATGGGTGTCGTCGCCTTAAAGCTAGGGTGTCGTGAGGTTTCCACTGGGGTGTCGCGAAGGATTTTCGGTCGAAATCCAATCCTCCTGGGCTGTTGCGGGGATTCTCCCCATGGTCAGTTCTAACGACGGGTGTCGTCGCCTTAAAGCTAAGTTGTCGTGAACTTTCCACTGGGGTGTCGCGAAGAATTTTCGGCCAAATTTAAAGTAGGGTGTCGCGGGGATTCTCTCTGTTTTCCTGTCATTACTTTCAAAGATCAAATGGAAGTCTCGAGAAACATGACTAGCATTCCCAAGCAGATGGAGGAAAAGGAGCCTTTTAAAAGCAATTGACAAAGAGATAACGAAGGCAGCTGAGGCCCATCTTACAGACCTGGCCGAATCAGAGAGAGAAGCGAACGTCTAACGTGAGGTTTTGGCAAGAAAAAAAAAATTGGATAAACTTTTATATTTGAAGACTCCAGTAGTCAGGTTTTTCAGCCTCGAAGCTGAAATATTTCCTGTTGACCGGACTTTCAGAGCGAGGGCGTAGGTTCGTGCTCAACTGATTCCTTAGCATTCAAACTCTCATAGCGAGGGAGGGGAAGAAAGAGTTCTTCTTGCAGAGATGAAATCCAACATAAATTGTCTCTAGGATGGAGGGAAAGGGCAGCATCCGGACTCTCAGAGCGAGGGGGGGGGAAGAAAGAGAGTTCTTCTTGCACAGATGAAATTCAACGTAAAATGACGCTAGGATGGAGGGAAAGGGCATTTTTATCCGCACGCTAATTTTAAAAAAGAAGCGAACTGCTTTAAATGGCCATCACGTTCAGAACGTAACATCAAAGCAAAGCCATACCGCCTGGCAGGTCATCCACGTAGGAGCCACGTAGACCAATCAGAAGAGGCGGTGCAGCCCACGTAGGCCTTGCTGCACCGGAGGCGGTGTACAAAGTCTTTTCCGTCCATGAAATGTTCTCTTGACCACGAAGTCTATAATGACGCTGAAGATAATAATATGATAAGAACTCAAAGACGTTTAAGACAAAACTCTCTCCAACAGTCAAAACAATGATGCCAGCCATGATTTTCCAGATAGAGATCATTGTGAAGCAGAGCATCAAATGAAAACCACTAATTTTCAGATTACTATAAAGAAGGAGAAAAATAAATGCTATATAATTTGCATAAAAAGAGTTTAAAATAAAAAAAATCGAATACAGTGGCATCTCCTCATACGAGAGTTTATGACACAGTTAATCGGTCTGGCAAATGATGCAGAACTTTTTATTGGTGAATTTAAAATATACTAAAATGTGTGTGTATTCATCCTTGACTTTAAGACAATCCTATGAAAAAGAATATATATACAATACAAGTATCAAACTACAATATGAATTGCAGATATGGCATCCAAATTTCAACACGAGCCAGAAGGTTAGCTATTCTCAGATGTAATCAAGTATGCAAGAGAGGCAGGAAAAATGAGTTAATACTGGACAAATCAGGTTTGCAAGATCTTTTTAAGACCAAAGCTTCAGCAGAAATAAATCACAAGATTTATTTCCCAGCATTGTCAAAAAAATTATCAAATGCAAGTGATTAGAGATAAATGAGGCAAAAAAATTCAAGAACAAAGAAGCAACACATTATGTTAGAAAATATGATGCACTTTGATCCTTCTTGGTTTTCTTTTCATGCTGAGTTAAATAGGAGAAAAGAATTACATATGAAAAATAACTGTTCAGTTTTGTCATGCTTTCTAATGGTACGACAGTACGAGGATGCATTTATTTTGTCAATACAGGCCAGAGGATGCTGTTTCTATCAGCACTGAAGAACTGCTTCATCTTCATCAGCTCAAGGAGCAGTTACCCGATTGCGTAGTCGGCTTGAGCGCCTCAAAGGAATAGCTACCACCTTCACTACATCTTCCCTATCTCCCACATCCTACACACCATAAAGACACAATATAACTATCAGATCCCATGCATGAAGATTATTTCTAAAGATAATTATGCTTTTTAAGTGGAAAAATATCTGCAGACAGAGATTCTATAAGTATGAATCATGACATTGCCACAGACCAGTAAATATTGAGCATATTTTTTAAAGAGTCAACCTAGATATGGTAGTACAACACAACAATAATAAAGTCTTAATCTCAAACTATTTGAGATTAGCTATATGAATCTTTTTTTTTTTCATGGATCATGTATGTTTTTTATACATAAACTTATACCGCAAACTGAGAATAACAAATATAGTCTCTGTATTAGTATAAGAACCTATTGAAAATCAGAATATGAGATCATCAAATGCCTTTGTAATTATCACATAACACACACAAAAAAGCTGTTTCAGGAAAATGTGAATGACCTCTTTCCTTTGTAGCTTCTGAACTGTAGAATTTTTGGGTGAAATGGACTCTGTTGCTGATGAAGACACTGAAGAAGATGGATAAACCTTGTTAGCCAAAGATAGAAGGTTCTTCTTCACTGAAATCTTCTTTTGAGTTTTAGAAAATTGTGATTCCTCAAGTGAACTATTCTTCTTCTCAAGTGCTAACTCCAAAGCAGGTCTGAGTGCAGGAGAAATGTGAGATGCAGGTGCTGAGATCTTGTGAAATTTTGGGAAGTACTTACGCAAGCCATTAAAACCAATTATCACCAACAAACATATCAAAATATATAGCAGTTGAAGCACATACTTTGAAGCAAACAGAGAAAGGCTGTCCCTTTTCAATCCTATAGCAGACTTACTAGGGATTTCAGATTCTTCTGGCTTCTGATTATTAGATGATATACTTGGAACAATTCTGGATGGAGGAACGTGCAGAGATTCACCAAATTCTGAATTGACCATAATTTGTGCCCCCTCTCCAAAATCTTCCCATGGTTCAGAAGAACCACATAGATCATGTACCTCTTGACCAACTGATGAGCCAATTGCGAGTAATTTGGTCTCTGAAACCGACTCAGCTTCCAAAATCTCAACATTTTCACTCCATGCATCTTTAACTGCCTTGGTGTTTCCTTCGTTGCACGCTTCCTGCTCAATCTCTTCAGAGCTGACTACCTCATTAATCATTTCTTCAGCCACTAAGTCCAAACCTCTTAAAGTTCCATTCTCAAGCAAAGTATCTCCATCTCTTCCTGTTACCATTTCAGTTCCATCAAATGATTCCTTGCACTTAGACGCATCCTTTCTAGCAATATCCTCCAAAGTTAATTTATCTGCATTCATCTTTCCACCTTCAGATAAATTATTGAATTGGATAATTGATATCCCTGATAGAGATATAGACTAAAAGATATGCTTTATGTTTGTTTTTACATTTTAATGAGAATTCATTTTGAGCAATGTGTGTCATTTACTATATATGTGCATGTGTCTAGTATTTACAAAGAGTATTTGATCTAGTGTGTAGAGTACGGCTTACACACAGAAGACTAGATCATTGGTTCTTTTGGAATACAAGTTTATTGTTTACAGTTTTAGATGGAATTGGACACACCATCAGTAGAACTGTAGCACAAATTTTTAGTAGGTCTGTCTTGACTACGGGAAATGGTTTATTCTAACTATTTGTGCTAGTACACTTTGTGTGTATTGAACAGGACCCAGTTGAGTTAATTATTTTACTGACTTTATAAAATAATTTAAAACTCATGAATATTATGATTACTTATGCTCTTAATCCGAATTCTATTTCTAGACACGTGTATGTAGTGATTATTGCTTTGATTACATATAGACTGAGATTCTATATGAGTCAATAAACTCAGTAGGTTGGGCAATAACATTATATATGATGAATATTAATAGTTGAAGGAATCCACGTCCTGTTAATTTGGATTGATGATATCCCCTTGAGAAAGCTTATAAGTTTTGATTGTATCAAATCTTGCAAGTGAATTTTGAATCCGATACATTAAATAAGTTAAGTGGATAAGTCTCAAGGATAATAAAAGCCAATTAAATTATATTGTTAGTAATTAAATTTAATTGGTGGATATCTATAATCTTAACGTGGGGAGATAATAAGTATTCAATATTAAAGGCTCGAAAATATAATTCGAATATGATTAGGAGTACAATTATAATTCTTTAGTGAAATGAATTGTAATTTACGTAATTGAATCCTAACCTGGGGTAGGATTGGGAGATTTAATTACGTGGGAAGTCCTTTTCATATTTGCCTATTGGTCCCTATTGTAGCCCTATAAATACCCTCTCAGTTGGTTGCTAGGGTTAAGGTTTTGAGAATATTTTTAAGGAAAAAGAAAAACAAGAAACCCTAGGTCGGCCGAGAGATCCCACCATCATGTGAGAGAAGGAAGGTATTTTCGGGAATACGGCGGAAGGCTAAAAGGTTGAGGTCGAGCAATCGAATCAAAGTGTTCCAAAGTTCAAATCTGAAGGTATGATCTTATACTCATAGATTAGAACGGTAAATTTTTTTTGTATTACTCATATACACTATAGCCGTGATCTTAGTGGTATTCTGTGCTCCCCAACAATCCCTTCTTCCGAATCTTTATCTTCTGAACATTCCTTTTTAAAACCATCAAGTGCGCATCTTATTTCCCTCGAATTTATGGCTAAGCACTCATTTGACAATCCCAATAAAATTCCCCAGAAATTTGCAAGAAATTTGTTCAGATTATGCGGTCGTTGATGAAGTCCTCCATCTTGAATCATCTGGTAGTTGTGTTCAAGACCTCCATATTCTTTTAGACTGCGTTTGGATGTCAAAAAGTTATTCTGAGAATAGGGATACGAATTCCGTAGGAATAGCTTATTCCCTTTTGTTATTCTAGATTTTTGTTTGGATGAAAATCTGGTATTCCATGTTATTCCAGTGCAATTAATGCAGTGTTATTCCAAATGATGTTTGGATGACATGGGAATAAGCATGTATTCCAGTAGGAATAGATGAAGAATTTTTCTGAAATTCTAAAGATACCCCTTCCAATAAAATGGTCAATTTTTATTTTTTAAAATGACATGAATAAATTATTATTTATTAATAAATAAGGTAATAATTATTAATAGAATAATATAAGAACATACTTAATAAATATTATATTAAAGAAAAAAAACATACTTAATTTATTATTTTCTATTAATAAATTTAATTTAAAATTTATTTAAATTTAATTGAATAAATTATTATTAAGAAAAAATAATTAATTATTATTAATAGCATAATATAAGAACATACTTAATAAATATTTATATTAATAAAAAAAAAATACATACTTAATTTATTATTTTCTATTAATAATTTTTTTAATTTTAAATTATATTATAATAAATTTACTTAATTAATTTAATTGAATAAATTATTATTTATTAATAAATAAGGTAATAAATTAATTATTATAATAAATAATATAAGAACATACTTAATAAATTTATTTCATTTTAAATTATATTATAAATAAATTTATTTAATTTTAAATTATATTATAAATAATTTATTTAATTTTAAATTATATTTAAATTTATTTAATTTATTTAATGACATTATAAATAATTTATTTAATATATTTAATTTAATGCCATCAGTGCCTCGGAATAGCTACATGGGAATAGGAGCTATTCCATCCAGTACCATAGAAGAAATTGGAATAAGAAGGGTTGACTGGAATAGCTAATCTAGTGGGGCCCACACACCTTTTTCCTTATGTTGAAGGGAATAAGGGCCTGTTTATAAGCCTTATTCCCGCATGCAAACACTGCCTTAAGAAGGACGAAGCATAATTCATAAAGTATATGTATAAGAATGAGGCAGCAAAACCCCAAGCAGAAGCAACCTCCGTCCAATTCTAGAATACCGCGACCTCACTTCCATTCCCTCCTCTTGTGTGTCATCATCCTCGGCATCGCTGACGTCTTCCTCGCTTTCTTGAGCAACATTATCTTGGAAAGATGTCTGCAAAGGCATGAAAGAGACTGACGGCGATTCCTCCGTGGCAGTCTTCTTGGAATCAGATGACGAGCTCCCGTCGGCCCCTGATCCCTCTTCTTCTTTCTTCAACTCTCCTTCCAAGCGCTGAAGAATTTCTTGATGCCTATTTGGGTCGTAGCAAAGGAACTCCGGCCTTGGGGATGCATAATTGGTCAGCGGATCATAAGGAGCCAATTGAGGATGACCAGAGCTGATGGCACTTCGATCACCAGACTTGGAGACATCCGAGCAAAGGGACATGACTCGTGAATGGGCATCAAGATGGCCCGAATCTGAGAAGGAAAAATAGTTCTTCTCGGTCAAGATCTTCTTCTTTGAAATCACTGATGAGGTTGAAGGGTTCAAGTTCCCGATTCCTTTCCCTGGATTCCGTGATCTTAGCCCCAGAACTTCGGGAACATGCCCACTGTTCTCATTGGGTTCTTGGGTAAAATCCGTAGAAATGTTTATTCTTTGTGAATCTGGAACAAGAATTGATGAGATAAGGGCTACAAAACTGCAAGAGAACGGTTAAAGTATCCCCGCCACCCCAACAAAAGAAAAATTCTGAGAGAAAGATGACAAAAAAAAGCCAAGAAAAAGCGATCAAAAAGAAGAAAAGGGAAAAAGAACCCCAACATCGAATCACAAGGAGAAAAGATTGCCATGAGAAAGGAAACGAAGGTCGGACAAAAAACGAAGGGCGGACAAAACGCGTATTTGGAGAGAGAGTTTTCTTCGAGAAATCCATCGGACATCCTTCTTCTTCCTTTCTTATCCTTTGACTGGATGACCTCTCCTATTCCGTTGCATAGACAGGGAAACGGCAACTCTTCTCTTCGGCTTCTCGTAGGGGAGTCGAAGAGTAGCGACCGTTGGGAAGGGCTTTGGTCAATTAAGCGACACTTCAAATTTCAAATTTTTTCTGTTAATTCTCCCAACGGTCGGATGCTCGTTTCCAGTGGGCCGGCGGACCAGCTTTGATTTAAGGAAAACACTTTGTACACCGCCTCCGGTGCAGCAAGGCCTATGTGGGCTGCACTGCTCCTTTCTATTGGTCCACATGGATCCCATGTGGCCTGACATGATGGGATAGAATAGCAGGGAGATAATGTTACTTTTTAATCGTACATCCATTAAAAGTCGTTCAGCCTTTCACCATTGGTGTGAAGACGAAAATGCCCTTTTCCTCCAGCCTACTTCAACCCGCCATCTTATTTGGATTTTGCTGATAAAAAATCGTAAGGTTCTGGCCTGGAAGAAGAGTATCCGAAGGAGTGGCTAAGCTCTGCCAGACGACATCATTGTGCGCATTCAAGAGAACAAGATTTTCATCTGTCGCGGAGACTGGCTAAAGCGACGGAGGAGTTGTGAGTGTTGCTGCTCCATACCTCAGCTCCCTTCGAAGAGTCAAAGAGAACGAGACCTCCGACCTCATTGAGTTAAAGAAACGAATTATATTCGACAAAAACATGAGCGCCGACAACCCATACAGATGCCTGCTCGGAGGACGGGATCGATCTCGAGTTGAAGCGAATGCCGACTTCATACTGGTTAGGTTCGTCAGGGCGGCTAAGGAACTCCAATGCAAAGTTCCCATCGGTTCAAAACCTTAAGACAAAGCATCAGTTCAAACCCACGACACCCTAGTTCATAACCCATGACACCCTAGTTCAAAACCTTAAGACAAAGCATCAGTTTAAACCCACGACACCCTAGTTCATAACCCACGACACCCTAGTTCAAAACTTTAAGACAAAGCATCAGTTTAAACCCACGATATCCTAGTTGGAAACCCACGACACCCTAGTTCATAACCCACGACACCCTAGTTCAAAACCTTAAGACAAAGCATCAGTTCAAACCCATGACACCCTAGTTGGAAACCCACGACACCCTAGTTCATAACCGACGACACCCTAGTTCAAAACCTTAAGACAAAGCATTAGTTCAAACCCACGATACCCTAGTTAGAAACCCACGACACCCTAGTTCAAAACCTTAAGACAAAGCATCAGTTCAAACCCACGACACCTTAGTTGGAAACCCACGACACTCTAGTTCATAACCCACGACACCCTAGTTCAAAACCTTAAGACAAAGAATCAGTTCAAACCCACGACACCCTAGTTCATAACCGACGACACCCTAGTTCAAAACCTTAAGACAAAGCATCAGTTCAAACCCACGACACCCTAGTTGGAAACCCATGACACCCTAGTTCATAACCCACGACACTCTAGTTCAAAACCTTAAGACAAAGCATCAGTTTAAACCCACGACACCCCCTAGTTCAAGACCCATGACACCCAAGTTCAAGACCCATGACACCCCAGTTTAAGACCCACGACACCCCCAGTTAAAGACCCATGACACCCTAGTTCAAAACCCACGACACCCCCAGTTCAAGACACACGACACCCTAATTTAAGACCCACGACACCCCCAGTTCAAGGCCCACGACACCCTAATTCAAGACCCACGACACCCTAGTTCAAGACCCACGACATCCCCAGTTAAAGACCCATGACACTCTAGTTCAAGACCCACGACATCCCTAGTTCAAGACCCACGACACCCCTAGTTCAAGACCTTAGACATCGATTCGTTATTTGATTGTACTTTATTATTGAGATGGAATCTCCATCAATCCATGATCCGTTGGCATCAAACCTCGATCTCAGCTGCAACGCTCGTCGGATAAGGTTCCATGCACGGTCCATTAGCAAAACCACTCTCGTTCTCACCCTTGCTCAGGCCATCGCAGATTCCATTTTCACCATTAACGTGCTTAACCTCATGAACGGCGGCGCTCAGAAAATTGCCCACAATCTCCTTGCCTGGACCCTCCACCACCTTCTCCCATGCTTCGGCCTCGCCCTCGTCGCCTCGCTTGAGGAAGAACTCAGTGGAGTCGATGCGGTGGATGTCCCAGCCGGCAATGTGCAGAGGCGACGGATCTTCTGCAGCTGATTGCGGGTTAATGGTTTCCATCAAATCGCCGTCCCGGTGGAACCCCAGGAGAATTAAAGAACCCCAGGCATTTGATGGCAAGAGCAAGAGGTTAGAGTAACCAAGAATCGATATCAATCTAATATAATAGGATCAGAATGATTCAATTTCCAGTGTTAATATATGGTCTAGAATTTTGGAACCAACCTCGTTCGAATTTCGAATGGACACAGAGAAGATTGATTCCTCTGTTCTAACACGAGAAATTACAGATAGTTGAAATTTAATTTCCAGAAAACAATTACTTGGTAAAACAGAGCATATGAGTTAATGGAACACAAAATCCTCCATGACCGAATCTATGTCATTAATTCCATACCAAAACTTTCGATAAATATTCCATGTATGAAATCAGTGAAGAAGAATCTCTTGCCATATGACAGTACTTAATTCACCAAAGTGACCCTTACCCCTTAGTATCGAAGGATCTCACCTATAAGCTCACCTTTCCCTGAGCCCACGTACCTCCCACAGAGCTCCCCATCCCTAAGAAACAAGAAGGTGGGCACCTCCACCACGCCCATGTCCTTCAAGAACTCCATGCAGCTGTCGTTCTCATCGCCGTTCATCCACCCGAACACGACGGTGCCGGCCATGG
This sequence comes from Calamus simplicifolius, assembly GCA_900491605.1. Lineage (NCBI taxonomy): Eukaryota > Viridiplantae > Streptophyta > Magnoliopsida > Arecales > Arecaceae > Calamus > Calamus simplicifolius. Next base: position 15,371 of record UESW01002159.1, read on the forward strand.
ACCTCGACAACTTGATCACCGTCGGGTACACCTTCACGCACGGCCCGCAGTGCTTCAGCCCCACGTCGAGCACCACCAGCTTCCCCTCCGCCCCCCGGTGCTTGTCGATCAACGCCTCCACGTCCTACCGGCAGTGGAGCTACTCTAGAGGAGTTCGAAGGTCGATCGGGGTGCCAGAGATGGACGTATACTTCCACCTGGAGGCGTCGGTCGACAACGCGACGCGAGCGAAGCTGCTGGCGGCGGCGATCGAAGAGGTGAAGGACAATACGCACAAGCTGACCCGCAATCAGCTGCAGAAGATCCGTTATGAACTAGGGTGTCGTGGGTTATGAACTAGGGTGTCGTGGGTTTCCAACTAGGGTGTCGTGGGTTTGAACTGATGCTTTGTCTTAAGGTTTTGAACTAGGGTGTCGTCGGTTATGAACTAGGGTATCGTGGGTTTCCAACTAGGATGTCGTGGGTTTAAACTGATGCTTTGTCTTAAGGTTTTGAACTAGGGTGTCGTGGGTTATGAACTAGGGTGTCGTGGGTTTCCAACTAGGGTGTCGTGGGTTTGAACTGATGCTTTGTCTTAAGGTTTTGAACTAGGGTGTCGTGGGTTTCTAACTAGGGTGTCGTGGGTTTGAACTGATGCTTTGTCTTAAGGTTTTGAACTAGGGTGTCATTGGTTATGAACTAGGGTGTCGTGGGTTTCCAACTAGGGTGTCGTGGGTTTGAACTGATGCTTTGTCTTAAGGTTTTGAACTAGGGTGTTGTGGGTTATGAACTAGGGTGTTGTGGGTTTTCAACTAGGGTGTCGTGGGTTTGAACTGATGCTTTGTCTTAAGGTTTTGAACTAGGGTGTCGTCGGTTATGAACTAGGGTGTCGTGGGTTTCCAACTAGGGTGTCGTGGGTTTGAACTGATGCTTTGTCTTAAGGTTTTGAACTAGGGTGTCGTGGGTTATGAACTAGGGTGTCGTGGGTTTCCAACTAGGGTGTCGTGGGTTTAAACTGATGCTTTGTCTTAAAGTTTTGAAATAGGGTGTCGTGGGTTATGAACTAGGGTGTCGTGGGTTTAAACCGATGCTTTGTCTTAAGGTTTTGAACTAGGGTGTCATGGGTTATGAACTAGGATGTCGTGGGTTTCTAACTAGGGTGTCGTGGGTTTGAACTGATGCTTTGTCTTAAGGTTTTGAACTAGGGTGTCGTCGGTTATGAACTAGGGTGTCGTGGGTTTCCAACTAGGGTGTCATGGGTTTGAAATGATGCTTTGTCTTAAGGTTTTGAACTAGGGTATCGTGGGTTATGAACTAAGGTATCGTGGGTTTCCAACTAGGGTATCGTGGGTTTAAACTGATGCTTTGTCTTAAAGTTTTGAACTAGGGTGTCGTGGGTTATGAACTAGGGTGTCGTGGGTTTAAACTGATGCTTTGTCTTAAGGTTTTGAACTAGGGTGTCGTGGGTTATGAACTAGGGTGTCGTGGGTTTGAACTGATGCTTTGTCTTAAGGTTTTGAACCGATGGGAACTTTGCATTGGAGTTCCTTAGTCGCCCTGACGAACCTAACCAGTATGAAGTCGGCATTCGCTTCAACTCGAGATCGATCCCGTCCTCCGAGCAGGCACTTGTATGGGTTGCCGGCGCTCATATTTTTGTCGGATATAATTCGTTTCTTCAACTCAATGAGGCCGGAGGTCTCGTTCTCTTTGACTCTTCGAAGGGAGCTGAGGTATGGAGCAGCAACACTCATAACTTCTCCGTCGCTTCAGCCAGTCTTCATGACATATGGGAATCTTGTTCTCTTGAATGCGCGCAAGGATGTCGTCTGGCAGAGCTTAGCCACTCCTTCGGATACTCTTCTTCCAGGCCAGAACCTTACAATTTTTTATCAGCAAAATCCAAATAAGATGGCGGGTTGAAGTAGGCTGAAGGGAAAGGGCATTTTGTCTTCACACCAATGGTGAAAGGCTGAACGACTTTTAATGGATGTACGATTAAAAAGTAACATTATCTCCCTGCTATTCTGTCCCATCATGTCAGGCCACATGGGATCCATGTGGACCAATAGGAAGGAGCGGTGCAGCCCACGTAGGCCTTGCTGCACCGAAGGCGGTGTACAAAGTGTTTTCCTTGATTTAATGAGAACGATTTGTTGTATAGTTTGGGATAGAAGTAAATACTTATTCCAGAACAATTCTCGAATTGAATGCCTTGCTGGTCTTCTCGGAGTCCCAAAAAGAAGCAATATCTATTCAAGACAAATTATTTGGGAAACAAAAAAACTTAGTGCTCTTAAAAAAAATCAAATTACAATGCTAGGATAATTCAAATGTCTAACATAGGTATAATTATGCCAAAGCATCAACTTATTTAGAATTTTTAATTATGTTCTTTTTTTTTAGTAAAATATAGCAACATATAAAATTTATTCAATTAAGGATATTTTAATGGCTGTAAATAGAGATGTAACATACTATCCTAATTGCTATGATGAATTTAAAAAAAAAGCTAAAAAGACATCACCTAGCTTTGAGATAGTACGTGGAAAATGAAAAATAATGGTGAAAGAAGGATCTACAAAGTTTCTACGGTTAGAAAATAAAAATTGTTTTTTCCTTATTTTTTCATCTTTTGTCAATCTTAGCATCATATATGTATCATCTTAATCTTTTTTTCTATCCACTATACTAACTAGGATGGCTCATTAGTCATTATTGATGACCATTAAAAATATAGTTAATTGAGCAATTTTTATGAATTGATATATTCGATTAATATTATATATATATACCCAACTCTCAACTTAACTCATCTAAGCCTTTTCTCAACTATATGGGATCGGCTACATGATTTAAAGAATTTAACGAAGTGCTATAACCCTCCTCCTTTACCCAGGCTTGAGACCGATCTTGATGGAGTTATATATTTGATATTCTACTTGTTATATACATACACACACACACACACACACACACATATATATATGACCAAGCTTGAGGTATCTTAAGATTAAGTAGAAGTGGTCCAATATCCAAGTTTATATGGATGGCTAACTACATGATATATGCTAAGGAGTTTTGAGTTTAATCCAATAGTCTTTTTTAGAGTTATCTCATCTCCTTTTTGCTGATGACTGCCTCCTTATTGGTCGGGCCTCAATTCAGAATGCAAGACGGTTTGCCCAGATTATTGAATTTTACTGTCTTCAGTCGAGCCAAGTAGTCAACCTGCAGAAATCATCCAACATATTCAGCCCCAAATTGAAGCCAAGTACAAAAGCGGCAATCCTAGCCAGCCTAAGTATCCCAGAGCAGTTAGGGACCTTGTCCTATCTTGGGGTCCCTATGACATGTGGTCAACTGCAGAGAGCAGACTGCAGGTCCTTAGTTCTGTGGGTCCGAGACCGCCTACAGGGATGGCAGTCCGCCTCTCTTTCTATGATGGGCAGGGTTACCCTCATTAGGTACGTTCTCAGTTCTATGCTAAGCTACTTACTGGCTAACTCATTGTACCTAGATCATGTCTAAGGGAACTGGAATAGACTTTTCGCAACTTCCTTTGGAGGCATAGACGAGATGGTCATGGTGTTCACCTGCTGGCTTGGGATACTATTTGTTGCCCAACTAGGGAGGGGGGCCTTGGGCTTCAGTCCCTTCAGACAAGGAGGGAGGCACTCATAGTCAGACATGCAACGAGATACATTCTTCAGCCCAACTATTTGTGGAGTAGATTTATGAGAGCTTGATATGGAGCCTAGAGTTTGGGTGCCCAGATCCAACCAACTACTGGTCACTCTCATATTTGGAGGGAGATCTATGCTCGTGCTCTGATCGCGTTGTCCCATGTTAGATGTTTGGTTGAAGATGGGGCCACTATCGATGTTACCCATGATGCATGGCTTTCGTCTATCCCCTTTGCCAGGTGGTCGACCTTTGTGAGTGTGGAGGCTTCTGACAACCTTCAGGTATGCGACTTGCTGATGGAGGATGGTATGACTTGGAGATCCCAAAAGCTTTCTAGACTATTTAGGAGCTCACTAGTCTCTCGGATCTGCGTCGTCCCTATTTTGAACTATCGTGGACAGGACCTTAGGGTTTGGGGTTCATCTGGCTGTTCCAAGGTACCCTCGAGCACCATTTATGATTTATTCAGGGGACCATCTGATGCCAGTGTTGCTGCGGCATGGATCTGGAAACTTTCCATCCATCCGAGAGTTCAGCTATTTATCTAGAAGACAGTTTGGGACCGCCTCCTACAAGAGCTTTTCTTCGGTGGAGAGGTATGGGGATTCCAAGCTCCTATCCTATTTGTGGGGGTCAAGAGGAGACCACGGAGCATGAGATTCTGAGTTGCCCTAGGGCAAGGTTCATTTGGCAGCTTGCCGGGGATTGGCTCTGGTATGCCAGTGATGGCGAGTGGCGCCATCCTTTCCTTCAGTACCTTTATCAGAGTTCGGCTTAGGAGGCTAGCTATTTAGGCTATATTGTTTATCAGATTTGGCAATCCAGGAATGCAGTGATTTTTGAGGTTGAGACCACCCCAGCCTATCGGATGCTTGTTGATCCAATTATTGATTTTGATGATTAACAAAAGCCATGAGTATATTCATTATGTTTTTGACAAATTTGAGAAGTATTTCAGGTATTAAGAATGTTTAATTATTCAAATGATACACAAAATCAGTTTTGAATTAAGTTTTAAATAGAAAACATTTAAGTTCCGACCTTGGAGTCGACACCTACAGTGTCTGGAGCCGACATCAGGGCGTATCAGAACATTTCTAAGTTTTCAACACGGTTTGGAGTTGACCCCTAAAACTCTGGAGCCGACTCTAACCTGAGATACAGAGAAGTTCTTTTTGTGTCAGTTTTTGGAGCCGACACCTTGAATTCGAAAGCCGACACCTGAAATTTCTGGAGCGACTCTAACCTGAGAACAGAGAGCGTATTTTTTAGACATCGTCAGAGTCGACACCCTCAGTTTTGGAAGCCGACACCTAAATGTGGCGAGCCGACACATCACTTTTCTGAAGCTGACTCCCTAATAAACTTTTTATTTACTATTTTTGAAAACCCGAGTTGGAGCTGACACCTACAAAGTTGGAGCCGATTCGAACCTGTTAGGAATGGATTTTCAAATGTCAGAACAACTCCAACGATAATATTTTTTTACCTAATCTCTAACGGCTATATTTCTTTGTGTGTAGAAGTAATCCAAGTACTCTGTAATGGCTATTTTTCTCATCTAATCCTGAATTAAGAGATCTATAAAAAGGGCAACCGACCGTAAAAAAAAAAGACAAAAAAGAGACTGAAAAATCAGAAAAATCAAGTGAAAAAGAGGGAGATATTTTCAAAGAGAAATCTCTGTGTTCACGCCTACTATCTGAAGAAAGATTCAAAAGAAATCCAAAGCTTTCAAAGATCATTTTCGAAGGATTCACAAAGAAGAAAAGAAGAAGCTCAAAAGCCCTTTTTCCTCAACTTCTCTACAACAACTTTCTGTGAAAAATCAGAGATGGAGCTTGATTCAACCATTCAAAAGAGAAGAGGAAAAGAAAAAAAGAAGAAAAGCCCGCATTCAAATCACTTCAAACAGGCTTTTCTAATCCTTGTCTATTTAAATTGCATATTTACTCATTTGAGGAGCTGTTTTATATTGTAAACTTAATTTCTAAATTATTATTTGCTAATTCAATCAGAAGAATTGAATTAGTGGAGGTAGTATACCTCAGGACAAGCTAAGGTTAGCTTGGGTTTGGGTTGTGTGCTGGTGAGCCCAAAAAAACTGGCTGGGTTCGTTGTGATCTCAGGTAAAACAACAAGTTAGAGTTGTGAGGTTGTAAAACAACTCGACTGTAATCGATGGGATTATATTGTGGACCCAAGTGTTGCTTGGGAGTGGACGTAGGTGTTGGATACACCGAACCACTATAAAATCTTTGTGTTTGTCGTGCATTTATCTCTCTCTCTATCTTCTTTATTTGTGCTTAGCTTTAATTAATTCAGTTCACTTAAGCACCTTCATATCAATCTAATTATCTTCAAAGAGTTAAATTTTTAAAGAACCCAATTCACCCCCCTCTTGGGTTGCCATCTGGGCCAACAATTGGTATCAGAGCTTATGCTCATTTAAATTTGATCTAACAATCAAGAGTCAAAGATCCAAATGGTAGCTCAAGTTGGATCATCTTTTTCAGAAGGTCAATCCACTAATCGACCTCCTTTATTTAATGGTACAAATTATGGTTATTAAAAACCTAGAATGAAAATTTTTATTCAAGCACTTGACTATGAACTATGGGGCATTATAGTAAATGGTCCTCACACACTCACAATAAGAGTAGATAACATGGTGATTCCTAAGCCGAAAATGGAGTGGGATAAATATGATAGGAAGTTGGCTCAGCTCAATGCTAAAGCCATGAATGTTTTGTACTGTTCTTTAGATGCTAATGAGTTTAATCGCATCTCTACTTATATTTTGCAAAAGAAATTTGGGATAGATTAAAAGTTACCTATGAGGGTACTAATCACGTTAAAGAATCTAAAATTAATATTTTAGTGTATAAATATGAATTGTTTAGCATGGAACAAACTGAATCCATAACATGCATGTACACTAGATTCACTGATATTGTGAATGGTTTAAAAAATCTAGGAAAACTTATACTAATTCTGAATTGTGCGCAAAATTCTTAGGTCTCTTCCAAGATCATGGGAAGCTAAGGTGACTGCAATCCAAGAAGCTAAAGACTTGAATGCTTACCTTTGGAGGAGCTACTTGGATCGTTGATGACCCATGAACTAACAATGAAACAACATCAAGAAGAAGAGGTCAAAAGAAGAGAACCATAGCTCTTAAGGCTGCAGAAATTGAAGAAAGCAGCAGTGATGATGATGAAGATGATGATGAGGCGGCTCTCCTTGCTAGAAAATTTAAGAAATTTATGTAAATAAGGAGACCCTTCCATAAGAAAAGGTTTGGAATAAAAATGGAAGGAGAAAGGGAGAAAGAGAAGGACAAAGAAAAAGAAAAAAAACCCTTAACGTGTTATGAGTGCAAGAAGCCACGACATTTCAGATATGAGCGTCCTTAATTAAAGAAGGGTTACAAGAAGAAAGAGAAGGCATATGTTGCAACATGGAGTGATAGCGAAGAATCCTTTTTCGAGAAGAAATAAAAGGAAGTTGCAAACATTTGCTTTATGGCAAACGACAATGAGGTAAGTTCTGAAACTCATGATTTTACATTTGATGAACTATATGAGGCATTTAATGAGTTAGTTAGTGACTTCAAAATTTTAAAAAAGAAAAACAAATCTTTTAAAACTAAAAATTTAAATCTTCTTAAAGATAAAAATGAATTAACTCTTGAAATTAAAGATTTAAAAGCTGAAAAGGAAGGTTTTCTAAAAGAAAAAGAAAAAATTTTCAATGAAAACATTAATTTAAAGAAAGAAGTTGATAAGTATAAAAACATTGTTGATAAATTTACATATAGCTCAGAAAAATTAAATTTACTTTTAAGTAATCAAAAGCAGTTTTTGATAAAGTCAGATTAGGTTATAGACCTCACATGAAACAAAAATTTGTAAACAATTTCTTCATTAAGAAAACAACCAAAAATGATATTTCATGTTATCATTGCAACAAGAAAGGATATAAATCTTATGAATATAATTTTAGAAAAAATAATAAGAATTTAAATATTAAAGAAAAGAAAATATGGGTTCCAAAAGGAATAATTTTTATTGCGACTAACCATGAAGGACCCAAGAAAGCTTGGGTACCTAACATAAGACTTGATTATCTTGCAGGAGTATCTTGCGGCCAAAGGATCAAAACGAAAGTGGTATCTTGATAGTGGCTGCTCAAGGCACATGATGGGTGACAAGAACAATTCATCACCCTTGAAGATAAAAGAGGAGGAGTTGTACTTTTGAAGACAATGGCAAAGGTTAAATTATGGGCCTTGGTAAAATTCAAATAACTCCATCCACCTTTATTGAGAATGTTTTATATGTTGATGGTTTAAAGCATAATTTAATTAGTATTAGCCAATTGTGTGATAAAGGTTTCAAAGTTTCATTTGAAACTTCTATTTGCACCGTTTCTAATCCCATTAACAATAGCATTGTATTTATTGGAAATAAAATGGCAATGTATACTTAATTGATTTAGATAATTTGTCTACTAGTAATCACTACTTAGTTGCTGATAATGCTAATGTAAATGAGATTGGATGGCTATGGCATAATAGATTAGGTCATGCAAGCACACACCTAATTTCAAAATTAATCAGAATGGATTTAGTTAAAGGACTTCCAAAGTTAGATTTTGAAAATAACAGAATATGTGATGCATGTCAATTTGAAAAATAAACTAGAAATTCTTTCAAATCTAAAAATGTTTCTACTTCTAGGCCACTAGAGCTACTTCACAGTCTAGGAGGAAAGAAATATGGTCTTGTGATAGTAGATGATTATTTTAGATTCACTTGGGTACTATTTTTGGCTCACAAGGATGAGACTTTCTCGATATTCCTAAAATTTTTTAGAAAAGTCACAAATGAGAAAAACACTACCATAGTGTCTCTTAGAAGTGATCATGGCACAAATTTGAAAATCATCTATTTAAAAATTTTTGCATTGAAAATGGCATTCATCATAATTTCTCTGCACCTAGGACACCCCAATAAAATGGAGTCGTAGAAAGAAAGAATAGGACTTTAGAAGACATGGCCCGTACCATGCTATGTGAAAGCCAACTCCCAAAGTACTTCTGGGCGAAAGCTATAAACACGGCATGTTACATCTTAAATAGAGCCCTAATTAGACCAATCCTTAAAAAGACTCCCTATGAATTATGGCATAATAGGAAACCAAACATAGGTTATTTTCATGCATTTGGTTGTAAATGTTTCATTCATAATAATGGTAAAGACAACCTTGGAAAGTTTGATGCAAAATCTGATGAAGGCATATTCTTAGAATATTCAACATCTAGTAAAGCCTATAGAGTATTTAACAAGAGGAACTTAATTGTAGAAGAATCTATTCATATAGTTTTTGATGAGTCTTTAGCATCAAGTTCAGAAAAGATTGATGATGAAGAAGATACAAATTTGCTGAAAGAGATATTAAAAAATTAAATATAGATGTATCTTCAGACCATGAACAAGAAGCTAAAGATGATGATTCTCCTAGAGTTGATGTTATTGATACTAATCATAATGAGGTAGATCTTCTAGAGATTGGAGATATGCCTATGGTCATCCAAAGGAATTGATTATAGATGATCCATCTCAAGGAGTAAGAACTAGATCATCAATGAGAAATATCAATAATCATCTTGCATTTGTATCTCAAATTGAACCTAAAACTATTGAAGAAGCCGAAAAAGATAGTAATTGGATGTTAGCTATGCAAGAGGAATTAAATCAATTTACTAGAATAATGTATGGTCCTTAGTTGATAGACCTAAAGGTCATTCGGTTATAGGATCTAAATGGGTATTTAGAAATAAATTAGATGAAAATGATAGTAATTAGAAATAAAGCTAGATTAGTTGCAAAAGGATATAATCAAGAAGAAGGAATTGATTTTGATAAACTTTTGCACCTGTAGCTAGACTGGAAGCAATAAGACTATTACTTGCATTTGCATGTCATATAAATATTAATTTATTTTAAATGGATGTTAAAAGTATATTTTTAAATGGATTTATAAATGAAGAAGTTTTTGTTGAACAACCACCAGGTTTTGAAGATCATAAATTTTCAATCATATTTTTAAATTATACAAAGCATTTTATGGTTTAAAACAAGTACCTAGAGCATGGTATGATAGGTTAAGCAAATTTCTAATTGAAAATAATTTTTCTAGAGAAAATGTTGATAAAACCTTATTTTTTTAAAAAAAAGATAAAGATTTATTAGTAGTACAAATATATGTAGATGATATTGTATTCGGTGCTACTAACAATCTTTTGTGTCAAGAATTTGCTAATTTAATGCAGGGTGAATTCGAGATGAGCATGATGGGGAAACTCAACTTCTTCCTAGGACTACAAATCAAACAAAATAAAGAGGGGATTTTCATCAACCAAACAAAGTACACAAAGGAAATTCTCAAGAAGTTTGGAATGGAATCAATCAAACCCCTTGGAACACCAATGAGTCCTTCATGCAAATTAGATAAAGATGAAGATGGTAAGCCTGTTGATCAAAAGCATTATAGAGGTATGATCGGATCTCTACTTTACTTAACAGCAAGTAGACCAGATATTATGTTTGCTATTTGTCTATGTGCTAGATATCAGTCTGAACCTAAAGAATCTCACTTAATTGCTATAAAAAGAATACTTAGATATTTAAGTGAAACTAAAAATAGGATTATGGTATTCTAGAGACTCAACACTAAATTTAATTGCTTATTCTGATTCTGACTATGCTGGATGTAAATTAGATAGAAAGAGTACAAGTGGTGCATGTCAATTTTTAGGAAGTAACTTAATCTCTTGGTTTAGCAAAAAGCAAAATTCGGTTGCATTATCTACTGCTGAGGCTGAATATGTTGCAGCTGGAAGTTGCTGTGCTCAAATCCTTTGGATTAGCGACAACTTGAAGATTATGGCATAACACTTGATAAAACTCCTATTAGATGTGATAACACTAGTGCAATAAACTTAACTAAAAATCCAATTCAACACTCAAGAACTAAGCATATTGAAATTAGATATCATTTTATTAGAGAACATGTAGCTAATAATGACATTTGTCTTGATTATATTTGTACTGAGAAACAATTAGCTGACATATTTACAAAACCTTTGAGTGAAGAGAGATTTTGTTATCTTAGAGGAGAGTTAGGGATTTGTGACCCATTGGAATTATTTTGAAACCCTTAAGAATGACTATTTAAAATTCAATCAATTTCTTAAAAATTCTTTCATGATTCTAAGGTCAATTCATCTAGATATTTGAACAATTTGATTCACCACATTCCAAAGAATTTTATCCAATTTATTGATTATTCTTTTGACAATTTTAGATCCTTGAAACTCTTTTTTTTTCTGAAACTGTCTTGGAGTCGACACCCTAGTCAGTGGAGTTGACACCTCTTCTGTGTCACTCTTGATCTGAGACCTTGGAGCCACACCCGCCTTAGCAGAGCCGACTCTAGTTCGGGTGCTAACAAAGTTAGCGACTTGTTGTCACCCGACTTTGCGGAGTCGACACCTTATGGACCCAATTTGGCTATTTTAGGGCAGAGTCGACACCTATTCATCCCCAATCATTTCCAATCTCTTCCAAAATTCTATCCAAGCCTTCCAAAACCTAGAATCTCTCAAATCAACAATTCCCTAGGATTTAATGGCACCAAAGCGAAGGGGATCGATCTTTGGAGCTCCCGTGGCGATAAGAAAGAGGAGTGAGAGGCGTCCGGCTCCTCAACCATCGCCCAGCTCAGATTCTTCGTCTTCATCCTCCATGCCAAGTGCCATTTCAGGTCCATCTTTACCACAGGTAGATTTATTAGCGGGAAAGGTGATAACAATGGGTAGGAAGGTGAACTTCGGAGTTTTTGAGGATGAGGGCTTCTCCTTAGGCAAGAAAATCAAAGATATGGGATAGGAGAATGTATGCTCTTTAGATGTTCCGACCTATCCTGCTCTTGTTAAAGATTTTTACTTGAATTTATCTAGAGGAGATGGAGGTTTAATTAGCTTTGTGAGAGGAACAAGGATTCACCTCACCTCCGAGATTTTGGGTAGACTGTTAGATATTTCAGTTGTTGGACCCACTGCCAATGCTCATAGTGACAGAGGAGCAGCTTTATCTAGAATGCTTAGAAGAGAAGTTGTTGAATTTGAAGAAGTTAGGGCTAACCAATTGCCCTTGGAGCTTAGTTTGTTACACAATATTTGTGGTAGGATCTTGTTTCCTAAGACCGGTCATTTTGAGTATGTTTCTGAGAGAGATATTCTAGTTATGGATGCTGTTATGACCGGCCAGCCTATTAACCTTCGGGTATGATTATTTGGTATATGGCCGAGGCTGGAGGAAAGAAGAGATCTACCCTTCCTTATGGCATGATTTTGACCACTATTTTCCAAAGCCAAGGAGTTAACATATTAGATAATGAGCCCATGAAAAGTTTAAGACATACTGATTACTACAACAAAGCCACACTGCACCGGATGGGATTCATTAAAATCAATGAAAACTGGAGAGGAAAGGAAGCATGGATGATAGGGTAGCAGAGATGGATACTGGAGCCCACGGCACTTCGGAGGCAGAGCCCTCAGTGAGGCATATGTCACCTGGCCCCAGTTGTCCAGCACCTTCTGTTCCTATACCGGCTCCTTCAGCTTCTGTTCAGTCCTATTGGTTTTTCTGAGATTCAGATGGAGCAGTTGAGATCTTTATTTTTGGATCATAAAGCTAAAATGAAGAGTGAGCTAGATGGTAGTCTAATGAGCTTAAGAGAAATGTTCTATTCCTTAGAAGAGAGAGTAAGCAAGATTGAATCATCCTTTGGATCTTCTTCAGAAGCCTTGAAGACTGATCTTATGCATATATTTAGAAAATCAAAGACATTGGAGGAGATTCTGATGTATATTCTAAGTGCAATGCTGAATTATAAGAGAAAATTATAGTGGCATCTGCATTTATTGACAGAAGATTGAATGAATTTATCAAGATTCAAAGTGAAGGAATGGAAAAATTTTAGAAGAGCTCGAAAGACTCCTTAGATTTTGATGCTTTTAGCTTTTGTTGTTTGATTTACTTTTTCATGTACTTAGTCTTTGAAGTTTAGTTTGAATCTTTGATGTAATGAAGTTTTTTTTGAATGATGTAATGAAGTTTTTAACTTTATGAAATGTGTAATGAAGTTTTGAGTATTCAATGAATATCATAGTTGAACTTTGATTTTGAGTTAATATTGTTATGCTCATATTGATTCTTATACTTAAACTTTTATAAAGAAGGAGAAAGAATGATTGATGTTAATTTAAACTAAACGAATCTTTTCTTAACCTTTTTGTTGATAACAAAAAAGGGGAGAGAAGATTGTATATGCATTGAATGAACTTATTGAATGAATTTGATTAATTGATATCAAGCAACTTAATTGAATGAGTTTTAATATAAGGGGAGAGAAGATGTTAATTTGAGTATCATAGGGGAGCTACCTCATTCAGGGGGCTTAACTATGAGAACTTAAAATTTGCTTTGAGACTTTTATTGTTTAATCATGCATATACTCAATGTTTTTGTCATCATCAAAAAGGGGAGATTGTTGACCCAATTATTAATTTTGATGATTAACAAAAGCCATGAGTATATTCATTGTGTTTCTGACAAATTTGAGAAGTGTTTCAGGTATTAAGAATGTTTAATTATTCAAATGATACACAAAATCAATTTTGAATTAAGTTTTAAATAAAAATATTTAAGTTCAGACCTTGGAGTCGACATCCGACACCAGGGCTTATCAGAACATTTCTAAGTTTTCGGCACGGTTTGGAGTCGACCCCTAAAACTCTGGAGCCGACTCTAACCTGAGATACAAGAAGTGCTTTCTAATTTTTGGAGCCGACACCTTGAATTCGGGAGCCGACACCTGGAGTTCGGGAGCCGACACCTGAAATTTCTGGAGCCGACTCTAACGTGACAACAGATAGCATATTTTTTAGACACGTCGGAGTCGACACCCTCAGTTTTGGGAGCTGACACCTAAATGCGGCGAGCCGACACATCACTTTTCCAGAGCCGACTCCCCAACAAACTTTTTATTTACTATTTTTGAAAACCCGAGTTGGAGCCGACACTGCAAAGTTGGAGCCGACTCCAACCTGTCAGGAATGAATTTTCAAATGTCAGAACGGACTCCAACGGTAATATTTTTTCACCTAATCTCTAACGCTATATTTCTTTGTGTGTAGAAGCAATCCAAGTACTCTGTAACGCTATTTTTTTACCTAATCCTGGATTAAGAGATCTATAAAAAGGGCAACCAACCGTTTAAAAAAAAAAGAGACGAAAAAGAGACTGAAAAATCAGAAAAATCAAGTGAAAAAAGGAGATATTTTCAAAGAGAAATCTCTGTGTCCACGCCTACTATCTGAAGAGAGATTCAAAAGCAATCCAAAGCTTTCAAAGATCATTTTTGGAGGATTCACAAAGAAGAAAAGAAGAAGCTCAAAAGCCCTTTTTCCTCAACTTCTCTACAACAACTTTCTGTGAAGAATCAGAGCTGGAGCTTGATTCAACCATTCAAAAGAGAAGAGGAAAAGAAAAGAAGAAAGCCCGCATTCAAATCGCTTCAAACAGGCTTTTCTAATCCTTGTCTATTTAAATTGCATATTGCTCATTTGAGGAGCTGTTTTGTATTGTAAACTTAATTTCTAAATTGTTGTTTGCTAATTCAATCAGGGGATTGAATTAGTGGAGGTAGTATACCTTGGGACAAGCTAAGGTTAGCTTGGGTTTGGGTTGTGTGCTGGTGAGCCCGAAAAACCGGCTGGGTTCGTTGTGATCTCGGGTAAAATAATAAGTTGGAGTTGTGAGCTTGTAAAATAACTCGAGTGTAATCGGTGGGATTATAGTGTGGACCCAAGTGTTGCTTGGGAGTGGCGTAGGTGTTGGATACACAGAACTATTATAAAATCTTTGTGTTTGCCGTGCATTTATCTCTCTCTATCTTCTTTATTTGTGCTTAGCTTTAATTAATTCAATTCACTTAAGCACCTTATCAATCTAATTATCTTCAAAAGTTAAATTTTTTAAAGATCCCAATTCACCCCGCCCCTCTTGGGTTGCCATCTGGGCCAACAATGCTCCAGAAAGCCAGAAGTTGGCGGCTGAGTATCATCATTTTGATGCGGTGTCACCTCTGGCTAACCCAGACTCCTGGGACTCCATGCTACTTCGGAAGCGGCCAGCATGGCGATCTACATCTTTGGGAGCCTCCTTCCCTGGGGTTTGTCAAGGTGAACTTTGATGGTAGTGTCCGAGGTGAGATTGGCGAGTAGGATATGTCATCCGGAATAACGAGGGGAGGCTTCTGACGGCTGGGGGAACTTTCCTTCATGAGCCTTTTGTCCCATGTGCAAAGCTCAGAGCAGCATGGGATGACATCACTAGAGCAACCCAACAGCTATGGGCTGA
Organism: Calamus simplicifolius; assembly: GCA_900491605.1. Taxonomy (NCBI): domain Eukaryota; kingdom Viridiplantae; phylum Streptophyta; class Magnoliopsida; order Arecales; family Arecaceae; genus Calamus; species Calamus simplicifolius. The sequence continues at coordinate 30,531 of UESW01002159.1, forward strand.
AAGGATCATCATTGAGGGGGATTCTTCAGTTGTCATCAGATGGATTCATGATAGATTGAACCTCTACAACGTGCCCCCTCTTCTCTGTGACATCAGCAGGCTTTTGCAGAGTTTGGTAGTGGTGCAAGTCTGCCACATCTATCGAAAGGTGAACACAGCGGCTGACTGGATTACCTTATTCGTTGTGCAACATTCCGCTAGCTGGTCATGGTCTCTCGTGGACAGGACCCCTCCTCTTTAGGAGTTCATTACTCTCGATCTTTTGGGCTACTCTCGCACCAGAGTAGTGTAACTGTCCATTTGTACCAAAAAAAAAAGGGTATATTATGTTATACCATATGATATTTTTGGTTTCAAGATTCATCTAGTGCATGCATCCAACAGGGAGAAAAAAAACACTTTTCTGTGAGTGTTTGCCGTCTAAATCATGGTGTTTTCAAAAATATAGAACAAGATCCGTAGGTCTTTACGACATCTGGAAGGGGGAAAAAATGGTTTCTAACCTTCTACAGCATCTTAGAAAAGCTAAGGAACCCGTCTACATGCTGGATCGAATGGGTGTTGATTAGAATCTTTGCATGGTGAAAATAGAAATTTTCACTAGAGTGGGATAAAATGATGAATCTTAAAATTCATAATCAAACCAGGCTGATTGAAATTACAAAGAATAACTTTTATAGTATTAATAAGGCTAAAATATAATTTAATTCTCATACCTTCATTCAAAATTTATTTTAATCCCTAAACTTTCAATTATTATAGTTTAGTGTTTTAAATTTTAAGAATAAAATGATAGTTTTCTGTTTTATTTCTTCTAGCCCTTGGTAAGATCAAGTTCACCTTATTGATAAAGCTAATGATAATTAAAGTATTAAAGCTTCTAATACCGGTGATGTCCTGCGTAATTAAAAAAATAAGTGTTATAAATTGGCACTTATGCTAAAGATATATCACCACTTTGCTTAAAAATTAGAGATTCTAGCTTCAAATCTTAAATAGTGAATTATCAAAATTTTGGGCTCATGTTTAAGATGATAGACTTGGATAATTATAGTATAAATGTGTCTCCATCCCCTTCTCTCTTGAAAAAAAATATTTATATATTTCCTTTTTTACAAGACTTCCCTTTTTTTGCAAGGTTCTAACTTGATCACCTAAAGATAGTAATTAGCATATTTGGAAGTGGTATAATGTTACCATTGTTATTAGTCTAGAAATTAGAGGATTTTTGGATCTATAAGCCATATTTGAGAGATGTAGTCCTACAAGAAATGACTAGAACATATGTTACTACACAATATGTATGCTTTGCATATCATATTTGAGTGATGTGTTTTATTTTAGCCTAACATTGCACACCATAGACTAATTATGTAAGTATGGAAAACACTAAGCTTGTGTTTGGATGAAGAGAAAAGTAGAGAAAAGAAAATTAGAGAAAAAAATAGGAGAAAAAATAAAATTTACTTTGTTTGGATGGAGAAAAAAAGTAGGAAGAAAAGAAAACTAGAGAAAAATAGAGGAAAAAAAGTGGTGGGCCCTACCTAAAAGTTTTCTTTCCAAAATTGAAGAAATTTCGAAGAGAAAACTCAGGGGTGCTCTTTTTTTTTTTTTCATTTCGATATTGATCTTTCCAAAGAAAAAACTAATGTATTTTTTAATCATTTATAATAAAGGCATTATTATCATTATAAATTATCAACTTTTCTTTTCTCTTTATTTTTCCACTTTTCTCTTCTCTCATTTTCTTTCCTTTCATTTTCTTTTCTTCCTACTTTTCTCTCCATCCAAACAGAGCATAATGCCCGTTGAGAAAAAAGAACTAATTATATCTCAAGCATATACAATAATTATCTGGATGAATCATTAATTTTTGAGGATATCCGGATGAAACATTATATAAGTACAATTTATGCATGCATTCATTTTTGAGGATATCTTCAGTAATATTGAAATATTTGCCAGCTGTTCAACTGCAGACATTTAAATATAGTCGGATATAAAATTTGAATCGTGCCCCATGATTCCTCGAACGTTCAAAATCATGCGTTATATAAGAGGGCGCAAGGCGGGGGCATCCACCACATGAACGACTCCAAATACCCCCAAATGCAGAGCCTGGCCGCAGAGGCTGTCATGCTTTGCTGCACCCGGACATGGCTGAAACCCCTCGAGAGGCACGTTCCATGCCCTCCGATCGACCTCGTCCCATACCATCCATACCTAACACAAGGATTGCCACTCCTTTTGCTGTCTTTCTTTGTTGCCTTTTGGAAGCTCAACCTTCGGGACTTCACATGAAGGCAGCGGTGGATCGTGGGAGGCCAATGCGCCAAGGTCTAGCACCGTCGTGGTCTCCCACCATGCAGCCTTGGTGGCGTGCTAACTTTTGATACTCAGCTGGATCTGATCTAATCGGGAAGAGTTTCTGCATCATCTTGAAGTTCCAGAATTTCTCCTTGATCAATGATAGGAATTATAATCTGATCCTGATCGTTGTTATAAGTAATGGTAGGAATCAGAATTGATTCCTCTTCAAAGATAATGTCTCTAACCTGATTTCTTCCCTCAAACTCTATATCCTCAAAGAACATTGCTATTCCCGATTCAAAATTGCTTTGTTAGTGGGATCATAAAACTTAAAACCCCTAGATCGTTCAAAGTAACCTATAAAGTAGCAGCTTACAGTTCTGAAATCCATTTTTTTTCACTTAGCCTATAAGGCCTTGCCTTAGCTGAACATCACCAAATATGCAAATACTTTAAACTTGATTTCTTACATGTCCAAAGCTCATAAGGGGTCTTAGTGGCTGCTTTAGTTGATACTCTATTGAGAATATAGGCTGCAGTCTTAAGTGCCTCTCCTCAAAGTGACTCTGGTAAGGTTGAATGACTTATTATACTCCTTACCATATCTTTAAGAGTCTGATTTTGTCTCTCAGCAATACCATTCATATTTGGAGAGCTTGGCATAGTGTATTGAGGGACTATACTGCATTCCTTTAGGTATTTGGCAAATGGTCGTAGATGTTGTTCACCTGATCCGTCATATCTGCCATAGAATTCTCCACCACGGTCAGATCTAATGGCCTTAATTTTCTTGTTAAGTTGATTTTCAACTTCAGCTTTAAATGTTTGAACACATCCAATGCACTGGACTTATCTTTAATAAGATACAAATAGCCAAATCTTGAGTAATCGTCTATAAACGATATGAAATATGCTTGATCATTCTAAGCAGCTGTAGTGAATGGTCCGCATATGTCTGTATGGATGAGTTCTAAGACATCCAAAGTTCTATTGGCTAGTAATCTCCTTTATTGCACTACTTTAAAATTTAAATATAGCAACCCTTTTTTGCTGACGCTTGGGGAAAGCGTGGGGAATTTAGTAAGCCTGCCGACGCTTTTTAAAGCGTCGGAACGATTTACCCTAATTATATTAGTCACGCCCCCCCTTTCTCTCTCTCTCTCTCTCTCTCTGGATTTAAGCCTGCCGATGCTTTTTAAAGCATCGGAACGATTCCCCCTAATTATAGTCACGGCTCTCTCTCTCTCTCTCTCTGGATTAAGCCTGCCGATGCTTTCTAAAGCGTCGGAACGATTTACCTTAATTATAGTCACGGCCGCTCTCTCTCTCTCTCTCTCTCTCTCTCTCTCTCTCAGGATTTATCCCCCCCCCCCCCCCCCCGCCGCCGCCTTAGCCTCAGATAGCCCTAACCCTAATCACGGAACCGCCGCAGCCCCCCTCCTCCCCACCGGAGCCCTAGCCCGAGATCCTCACCACTCGCCGGCCGATATTTCTTCTAACTTTGCGTGGCAGCCCCTCTTCCCCCTCCTCCCCACCAGAGCCCTAGCCCGAGAGCCTCCCCACCCGCAGCCCCTCTCCCACCCTCCTCCTCACTAGAGCCCTAGCCCGAGAGCCTCCCCACTCGCCGCCCCCTCCCCCCCTCCTCCCCACCAGAGCCCTAGCCCGAGAGCCTATTTAACTCTAACCTTCTCTCTTTCCACGATTAACTCTAACCCGATCTTCGACGACTCTTATCTTCGACTCCCTCTCTGTCGATTTCTTGGAAGCGCCACGCCTGGGTCTCATCGAAACCAATTTCGGCCATCTCTCAAATCCCCCGTCGTTCATCGACTTGCTTTGAGATCTCGGGGGTTTGAGAGAGAGAGAGAGAGAGAGAGAGCTGGACGTCGATCACAGCGAGGGAGGATACTCTATTTGTTTGACTGGTAAGGCCTTTTGTGGATGATTATATTTATAGTCGTAATATTTCACACCATGTTGATTTAGATGCATCTTGTTACTTGTTACCCAAGCTCTTTGTATTTTTGTTGCGTATTTCAGCAGCATCTAAGTTTTAACATACATCGAAGCTGACAACCGCATCGGGGAGCGGCTTTGTTTGACTGGTAAATTCTGTTGTTTGCTTGATCCACTAATTTATGCTTAGTGTTGCTGAGCAAAGCTCATTAAACTCTGTTGTTGTATTTTTTTTTTTCAAACATAGAGAAGTAAAATGGGATCTGGGTAGAAGCAAGAAGTCACCAGCCAAAGTATTTAGTTATCTCATTAATTTTAGTTTTTGACCATGTTGGTATTTTGTAAATGTTTGTCAATTTCAATGACGTTGGACTATGTGATTATTAACATTTTGTTAGCAGTAAACTGATTTAATGAATACTAATTCAATTTTTATTACTTAAATTAAATATTGATATGTTGTGATAGATACCTTGCATGCCATGGGACATGTGGTAGATTGTTCCGTCCTATATCCACCTCAGTCTGGGGCATGACAAGTACAATGTCAATGTTGTATACTGGTACAAAAAAAAAATTGTTCCCATTGTAGACTTATTGTGATGGCTGTGTTGGAATAGGTGGATGGTGTCGTCTTATAACGTTGAATCATCAGCCACCTGAGCAGTTATCAAGCTCACAATAAGGATCCTTTTGACTGTGTTATATAAACAAAAAGAGAAATTGGCCATACATATAGCATAGGTTTCTTGAATCTAGTCACATGAAATTACATTTTTTTGTCAAACATTCAAAACCGATAAAACACAAAAACTAGTTACTTTGATCCCAATTAGCCTAAACATCCAGTTTAATACAAGTTGCTCAGATAAAAAGTGTCAAAAATTCCAAGATCAACCATAGTAAATTTACTGTCATCTATGTTACAAGGACTTGGAGATGAGTATTAGCTGCTGGTGCATGTCTTAATTTCAGATTCTTCTAACCTTTAAGAATTCCTTCTCATGGATCCATACTCTTCAAGTGTCACATCAGTACCCATTTATAAATGTCCGTTGAAGGTACTGTGAGGCAAACCAAAGGGTATAGGTAACCATGACTGTAACCACATCAGAATAAGCTACATTCACCAGACATCATAAGAAAGGACCACTTGGTACATAGAACACATATGGTATTGCATATGTGTCCTAAATATAATTATTATACAAATTTAAAAGAAAAAGAAGAAAATAAAAGAAGAGAAGACATTTTTTTCTTTTTTAGATAACTACTTTTGATCTGTTCACTTCAACATGACTACTAATTTTGGGCAAGCTCGAAATCTTTCAAGAATCAAGACAAAATAATACATATGCCAATTAAGGGATGAGGCATGCTTTTGTAGCCTTGCTTGTGTTGTTTTTGGTCTCATACAAGTCTTTCTCCACAATCATTTATTGTTGCATCCAGCATTGCCAACATCTAGTTGTTGTATCCAGCATCACCCAAGGTGTCTCTGCATTTGATTACAAGAACTCCTAATCTTAATAGTGTTTCTTTGCCAATTTTTGCAGCCAATCCTAATATTGCAAAAGGAACCATCTTTCTTAGAGATTTTGTGAAACAAATTTCTTAGAGATTTCTCATTGATGAAGTTTTGTCATCTTTGAAGAATTACCTTGTTTATATGATCTGTTCTGTTATGTGCACTTTTGTTTTTATAAGTACTCATGTAATTTCCACACTTGTTTTCTGCCTTAGAACAGGATTATGATTACTTGTCTATAAGAATTTTTGTTTTTGATGGAAGTATTTTATATATGGATTCACTGAACTGAATGTGTTTTCTGTTCAACATTTTTGTGGCTTTGATCTCCACATATCTTAATACTTCTACATCAGCAGAGTTGTTGTGTGCCTCATTTACACACATTGATGTGCATCCAGTGATATTTATATATGGGTTTGTTTCCTGCATAATTAATCCTTACATTTATACATTTGTTCCATAAAATCTAGTCATGACTGAAGTTTGGATGGTTTAATCCTTATGTGTATACACTTGTGTTTTTACTGTCACCAGACAGAGCCTAGAAATTGTATCTTCATGGGTTCCCTCAAGTTGTTGCACTTGGTTCTTCTAAATATTGAGAAAGGTATTTGGATTTCTTTTAGGATTTGAGTGACATAGAACCAAATTTTAGGTGCACATATGGTATTGCTTCAATCTAGGATAACTTTCAGATGTGTCCAAAACGAGCAAAAACATTTATCCAGACCCATTAGCCCAACGTAACCCACCTAACCCAACCCACTGGGTTTGCAGGTATGGGCACAGGGCAAAAATCCCAAACTCATGAGCAAGTCAAGTTGGGTTTGTGCCATCATGGATTTGTGCCAAAGCAACCTTAATAACATGTTCTCCTCAACCAATTGGACAAACACTGTTAGGTCCATCTAAAAAATCAATCATACCCAAGATTTGGGATATGGCTACAGCAAAGCTTGCTTTGCATATTCAATAAAAAAGCCCAAAATTTGAGTAGGTTGTGTCATATAAGTTCACGATTAGCAAGTTAGCATTTTGGCCCACTGGTGGGAAAGCATTAATCCAACGAGAACCCAGTTCAATGTGCAACTGCACTGATGTTCAGAATATTTCCTAGATACATTTGGAATGAGAAGAAGCACTTTCCTTCATCTAAAAGCTGACCTTTTAATGATGGTTAATAAAATTTATGATGTTAATGTTATTTTATCAATTATAAACTGTATTTTATGTATTTGAATGATGTCCAAATGACGGAGTTTGTATAGGTTATTATATGAGGAATAAATTATGTTACTGTAATGACTCATTATGCATTGTTAGTGCCTTTTTACACAAATGTAAAAAATGCCATATTTTCTTATTGCTATATCATGTCACATACTTACGTCTTCATCCATATCTATTTCCATTTAAGCAGTAGACATAAAATTTAGTTGCAATAGACTGGCTCTCAAATAAATTATGAGACATGATAAGAACTAGTGCATGTAAATGCACAAAAATATAGATTTATGCAACTTCATTAGCAATAAGAAGATCTCAAACATCTGGTATCCCCTCTCTCTCTCTACTCATAGAGGATCAAAGATCAAGAGTTCCCTAATAGACACTTAAATGGTGTCCAAGCACAAATCAATGTAAAGATTGGGTGTAGGGAAACAACATGGTATGCTGCAAAAGATGGGAAAATAGCATCAATATACGTAAAGTTTACTTGCTAATAAACAAACCAGATCATGTGTCTTTTAGATGTCTTCTTAAATCATGTATATAATACTCAAATAAATCTACAAATTCACCAGATCTAGTCGCAACTAGTAGGGAAATCAAATCTCATAATTTCTTACATTTGGTGACAGAAGTCAAGATAAATTTCACATTTACATGAGGCACTCAAGGAGACTTCCTAGCTTTAGATTGACATTAACGGTACAGCATCTCAATAACAGCTTAATGAACACCATTATAGCTTGCTGGAGTCTTTGTTTTTCTTGTAGTGATATTTTAAGTTTTAATCCTTGTTTTAACTAGTCCTGGGGTAAACTTAGGTAACTAGATAATCACATGTTAATTGGAGAAAGAAAAAGGCCATTACTATCTATGTCATATAATGCAATAGTAACATATTAGCATTGGGCCTATTTAAGACTTCTTAAAGTTGTGGCCACAAACCAGAAGTTTTTTGAACCAGTCTGTCAAAGAAACTAAAAGACATCCAGGATCAACCCTTCCCAAGTGTAACAAGGAATGGAAGTTGAAGGAACCCAGTGTTCTTAGATGAATAGAGATGATCCTACATGTTTGTGTAACGATTGATGCAATTAAACAAATAATAACAACATTCTAAAATGAAACAACAGCTCTTAGTCATACAACTGTGTTAGTTAATACTGGTGATGAATGGATAATTGATCATGATGCTGTTAATAAGTATGAGCAGCAATGATCTTGAAAATGGCAGGACAGCAATAGCCTTGGAGGACTCAGCCTGAACCAAACTCCTTTTCAGATAGCTCAGAATTAGATGATCTATAATAGCAGTAGTGCAGAACTGATTGTTCCATGTATTTGATCTGTGTGTGGCTTGAAAGTTAAAATGCTAAGACAATCTACCAACATGGAGGATGAATCACAATAAAAGTATACAATACAATGTTTGTTTTGGTAATGAATAAAAGTCTAAAATACAATATTTGTTAATGATACATACCTTGATGTGGAGCAGATGGACCAGGATAACCTGCTGGTGGGTAACCCTGAGGAGGGTACCCTTGAGGAGGATATCCCCAGGAGCTGGGGGATAACCATGAGGTGGGTACGCCCCAGGTGGTGCAGGGTATCCAGAGTGCTGTCCTAGAGGATAATGTCCGTGTGCCAAGTCTGAAAAGAATCCTTTGTCACTGGTGTCTTTCCCATCATGCTTGTCCTTCCCACCTCCCATTTTCTTCACTGGAACAGATGATGCACAAAACAATCGATAAAACCTATATCCTGTTATATCAAAATATAAACATGTATGAAATTTCTACCATTGGCTTTCACTCAACAAATATTGATCAAATATAACTGTGTATGACATTTCTAATTTTGGCTTTCACTCCTCAAACATTGACCAAAATAGTGCCACATTGCCCAACAGCTGGTTAATATTCAACTACTGAAAGGAGGAGAAGTATGAGGAAAAATAGCATTTTTTGTCAAACACTGGTTCAAAAAACTTTTAACCATGTAAATAAGCTTGTAAAATAAACCCCTCCTAATAACAATGTATAAACTAATGTGTTAGCAATAAAACTACTAAACTAACCCCAGCAAGTCTATACAATCAATACTGAAAGAGCCAAGAATCAAAAGCCAATACTACATCAATATATGCTTCCATCTACTTGCCTTTAATTGTAATTATTTCCTAAAGTTGTGGCTACAAACAAGATTCTGTCTACTTCTAGACAATGTAAGAACTCAAGCAAACAAGTTAATGTTGTCAACTATCCAATCCTACATTATATTTGGTATGGTCTCTAGTTTGATGATCCACTTGTTCAACAACTTGCCATCAAAAAGTGCTATTTTTCTCTTCTTGGATTCCACAAACTTATTTCTGGAGTCCCTTTGGCTTCTTTTTCCAGAGTCATGTATCCATACCATGCAACATAAATTACCTTGGAACTTTGCTAGTGTAAATAACTTGCAGTCCTGCTTTACACTGCCAAGCTTTTTAAATCATCTTGTTAATTTGAATTTCTTTTTGGTTACATCATGATTTTATATTTTGCTTTTGTCTGATGATTCATTTGAGACAAATTTCATTGTCCAATCTTCAAGCAATGTATGCTTATCTGTTGGTGTTTCTATATGCCTGCTATTAAATGTTGAACACTAATGATGATGAAATACGTGCAGGATATTGGATAAAAGTTGGTTGTTTATCGATCATTTATCCTAAAATGGATAAAAGTTGGATAAATAAACCAAGAAATACTAAAGAATATTTAGATGGAGTTCATGATTTCATTAAATTTGGTATGGATAAAAGTAGTTTGAATGGAAAGATCTCATGTCCGTGTCGGCGATGTGTTAACAGTTCTTATCTAGATCCACAAACCATTGAAGAACATTTGATATGGAATGGTTTTGCTAGAGGTTATACTCGGTGGGTTTTTCATGGAGAATGTATGTTGCCAATATTAAGTAATCAACCCTCCTCGTCTGATATTGGATCTGGTAATATGAAAGATAACCTTGCAGGAGATGATATGACAGGTTTGATCACAGATGCTTTTCGACATGGTGTTCAAAACTTTAGAGGTTCATCTAATATACATGAAACGGGTGGAATATGTGATGGTTCTACATTTATGGAACAAACATTTGTTGAGGAGCAGATGCAATCATCAACTACTGAGTCAGCTTGGTATCATAATTTGATTAAAGACGCAGATGAACAATTATATCCGGGTTGTTTGAAATTTTCTAAGATCTCTTTTCTTATACATTTATTTCATATAAAATATATGAATGGATGGTCCGGAAAGAGTTTTACCATGCTCCTCAAATTACTAAAGGATGCATTTCCAGAAGGCTCCGGTTTACCATCCTCTTATTATGAAGCAAAGAAAGTTGTTAACAAATTGGATCTTGGATATCAAAAGATCCATAGTTGTCCGAAAGACTGTATGTTATATCATGGTGAAAATGCTGATCGAGAGTCATGTAATGTTTGTGGATCTTCACGATGGACAACTCATGAAGAGGATGAGGATGATGTAACGAACAAAACAAAAAAAACCGATGAAGGTATTGCGTTACTTTCCTCTAATTCCTCGATTGAAAAGGCTATATTCATCCTCGAAAACAGCTTCATTAATGAGATGGCATGATGAAGGGCGTACGAAGGATGGAATGTTGAGACATCCAGCAGATAGTCTAGCATGGAAAGCATTTGATACTAGGCATTCTGATTTTGCCTCTGATATTCGTAATGTTCGGTTGGGTTTAGCTTCAGATGGCTTCAATCCTTTTCGGACTCTAAATTCTACATATAGCACTTGGCCAGTTGTTCTAATACCATACAATTTGCCACCATGGTTGTGCATGAAACAATCCTCACTTATCTTGTCAATGGTTATTCCAGGTGATAAGGGTCCAGGAAATGATATTGATATTTTTCTACAACCTTTAATAGAGGAATTGAAACAGTTATGGGAAGGTGTCGATGCAATTGATGCTTCAAATGGTGAAACATTTAAACTACGGGCAGCTTTGTTGTGGACTATTAGTGATTTTCCAGCATATGCCAATTTATCTGGCTGGAGTACAAAGGGAAGGGTTGCATGTCCTTGTTGTGCAGATTCGACACATTCAATTTGGTTAAAACATGGAGGAAAATTTTGTTATATGGGTCATCGTCGATGGTTAGAACCAAATCATCCGTTTCGTTTTCAGAAAGATTTATTTGATGGTACCATAGAATTGGGATGTGCACCAATTCCACCTTCTGGAACTAATGTTCGTATACAAATGGATTCCATTAATTACATATATGGTAAATTCTCAAAGTCTTCTACAAAAAGAGGAAGGAATGATCAAGAAGGATTGTCAGAAGAAGTGACTATTAGTAATATGGATGCACAAGTATTTGAAGATTCAGATAATTTTTTTGAAAAAGAAAATGAGGAAGATGTACAGATAACATGTACAAATCAGCCTAGCAAGCATTTATGGAAGAAAAGGAGTATCTTCTTTGACTTACCTTATTGGGAACATAATCTTATTCGGCATAATCTTGATGTCATGCACATAGAGAAGAATGTTTGTGATAATCTACTTGGAACATTGTTGAATGTTGATGGAAAGACCAAAGATAACATGAAGGCACGATTGGATTTAAAAGAATTGGGTATCCGATCGGAGCTTCATCCCATTATGCTTGCTAATGATAGAACTTATTTGCCTCCTGCATCTTATACAATGTCTCCTCAAGAAAAAAATTATTTTCTTGCAGTATTGAAAAATATTAAAGTACCTGATGGATATGCATCAAACATTTCAAGGTGTGTGCATCTTAAAGATATGAAAATTTCTAATCTCAAAAGTCATGATGGTCACATATTGATGCAAGATATCTTACCAATAGCGGCAAGATCATCAGTGCCTAAACAAGTTCTTGCAGTTATAATTCGGCTATCATCATTCTTTAAGGCATTATGTTCAAAAGTTATTGATCCTGGAGAGCTTGATCAGTTGGAGTCTGATGTTACTATTACACTTTGTCAGATGGAAAAGATTTTTCCTCCTGGATTTTTTACTATTATGATACATTTACTCATTCACTTAGCTTCGGAAGTTAAGCTTGGTGGACCGGTACATTATAGATGGATGTATCCTATTGAGAGGTACGACATATAGGCTGATGTATCCTACTGATCGATCCACTATAATTTTTAATAAAAGTAGCATCATAATTATGCTATATTTAAAAATTAATTTATGTTGTAGGTACCTTGTGCGATTGAAAGATTATGTACGAAACAGAGCCTATCCAGAGGGTTCGATTGCAGAAGGATATATTGCTGAAGAGTGTTTGACATTTTGTTCAAGATATCTTCAAGATGTAGAGACAACATTTAATAGACCTCAACGGTATAGTGATTTCGTACATAATGCAGAATTGTATAAGTTTTCAACTGCAGGTAGAGTCTTGGGAAAAACTGAAACTATTGTATTGGATCCTAAATCAATGGCACAAGCACATCGTTATGTGTTACTCCATAGTGAAATAATATCTGACTATCGTAGGTCAGTATGATTTATTGCATTTCACGTTTAAATATCATATCTTATTTTTTGTTCTAAATGAATAAAGTAAATTTTATGCAGCGAATTTTTAATGTCTCAACGACAAGCTAATCATGGCACTCGACCTAATCCAAGGATTGAACAGCGATGGTTAGTCGAGTTATTTCCTGAATGGCTTTCAAAACAGGTTTGATATATACTTAGAGAATATATGTATAGATTTAGTATCAAATAACCTGTTAACATTCCTTTTTATTTTCTAGGTATCAATGATGATGGAGAGAAATTTTTCAGCTGAATTAATAGCCTTGGCTCGAGGACCTAACAAAGTTGTCAATAGATATAATGGTTTCATAATCAATGGTTTTAAATTCCATACTAAAGATCGTGAGAAATTTAGAAGAACACAGAATAGCGGTGTTATGGTGGAAGCAGATGGAAAAACTTATTATGGTGCACTAAAAGATATTTATGAGTTAGATTACTACGGAATCTTTAAAGTCATATTATTTAGATGTGACTGGGTAGATATAAACTCATCAAGGGGTTTGAAAAAGGATACAAATGGATTTACACTTGTAAATTTTACAAGGTTGATACATACTGGTGCCTTATTGAAGGATGATCCATTCATTTTTTCTTCTCAAGCTCGTCAAGTATTTTTTGTACAAGATGCAAAAGATAAAGATTGGGCTACTGTTATTAAAACAAAACCGAGGGACTTATATGATATGGGAAAGCAGTTGGAAGATGATGAAGATGATGACACTTATACGCATTCAATGCCATTCAATTTTGTACCGGTTGATGACATACATGCGACGGTATCCTTGGTTAGGACAGAATTTGAAGGAAATGATAATGCTTGATTCTTATTGTTGGTATTAAATTTTGTACTATAATGGACTTTCTTAGAAATTTTGTGATGCACCTCGGCCGTACTCTCAATATCCAGATTTCTTCTGGCTTATAAAAACTCTTTTGTTTCAGCCTTCTTTCTACCTGTCTGGATTTACTTTTAATATTGTGGTTTGAGGGTTCGGTTCGGTTCTGTTCTCTTCATTGGTTGGTAAGGGTTTCCATGTAAACTATATCCTCCTTCTAACTCTTGTAGTATCAGTCAACTTATTGAGGATGTTGTACCTATCATTTCAACACTTCTTTTTTTTCTTTTGAAGGATGGTATAAGCATGATTGGTAAGTTTCATTCCAGAATTAAACTTTTTTTTTTTTTTTTTTTTTATTTATTCAGTATATATATTACACTTGCAAACAGCCAAGCTATCTGACATGAATATTATACAGTTCAAATCCTCTCTATTTTCCTTTATTCACAATCATTGTTAAGGGCTTTTCAAATTTGCTGCACAACTATGTTTCTTATTACGAGCCACTCCCATCTCATAATGTCCTATTATCACTACAAATCTGTCACCTTCTCAGCCACCTGTATGGTGGCATAGGATCTGGACTACCAATGGAAATGTTCTGCAAATATTATAAGATACAGTTCCCAAGCCTTTTATCAAAATAAATGCATCAGTAGTCAATAACAAAGGCAGTCATGCCAAGTAATTTTGCCACTAAGCTCATGAGTTTGGTCACAACTGGCTGTGTGATTGCAGCAGTTTCTTCACAGCAAAAAGCCCTGGGTTAATGTAGTAACACATCCTGAATGATAGCCAATTTTCATGAGCTGGTTGCTGTTGAACAAGCAAATATTAAGCTTTGAGTTGCATTAATTAAAATGATAGCCACTGCTTAGATCACAGTTAACATGCAATAATTCAATCCCAAATTTACTGTTAACTCCAAGTACTTGAGAAAAAACAGGCCCTAAAACTATTTTGTTGGAGAAAGTGAAGCATAACCATGACTTTTATCAGGCAAGCAGCTTTGGTGATAATATATTTTCACTAACTCTTACTCTGATGTAAATGATAGGTGACATTATGCCGCGCTCACGGACAGAGGGTCGCACTTCTGCTTCATCACAGCAGGTTCATGCTGGTTCTTCAGTACCGGACGTTGCGTTCAATCATTCGGCACAACATTCTACAACAGGTCCATCATCTTCTGGGCATCATGATCCTATTGTTGGTGTAGGAGGTCCATCTTCTGAGCATCATGATCCTATTGTCGATGTAGGAGATGATGAGCTACACATTCAGGGTAATTTATTTTTTTATTTAGTTTGATAAAATATCTTTACACTTTTTACTATAGTTTACACATGCATATCTATTTTTATGCAGAAGAATCTGGGAGGGTTACACGCAGACGCGGATCCATGTTAGTTCGGGATGTATGGCAGATGCATGAGGGTGAGCAGATAGTGGTTGAGTGCAATCAGCTGGGGCAACCAATTAAAAAAGCCGCTAGCTTATTGAGTTCTTTTTTAGGGTCAGTTGCACGGAGGCATCAGCTTTGTCCATTAAGTTATGCAAAATGGAATGACATGCTTCCAACGTATAAAGTTGAGATTCTACGAGTTGTGCAGGTAAAAATTTGAATCTAAACATTTCTTATTTTGTATACTTGTTATATTATGCTTTGTTTTATATTTTTTTAATTTACAAACAGCTTATTTTATTTTAATTAAGTCAATTATTAGACTTAACAATTAAATTGTTTGCAGTCTAAGTTTGTACTACCTCCATCCACTCATGATTTTGTATTGAAGTCTCTAAACCGAAAATGGAAAGAATATAAGGCATATTTGAAGATGAAGTACAAGTTGCCGGGTATGACCGAGGAGCAAGTAGTTGGTACTTGTCCTCCTGATGTACCCCCTCATCAGTGGATGGAGTTGGTTCATTACTGGTTCTCCGAGAGGGGACAGGTATGTTGTTATTTAATAATTTAAGATACTTTAAAATATTTATTTTTTTGAAATATAATAAGTATATTTATTTAATTTTGCAGACATATTCTAATATTGGTAAAGCTGCACGAGCATCTCTGTCTGTTCCCCATACATCGGGATCCAAGAGTTATGCGCGAGTCAGACAAGAGTTCGTATGTTCCTTAAACTAAAAATTTATATTTTTTATATCAAATCATTTACTTGTTAAATGGCTCTTCCCTAACTGACCTCGAGCACACGTTAGTATACTTCTTTGTTTCAGAAACTATAAAATTCAGGATTCATGATAGTTAACACATTACTAATGATTACTTTTATGGTTGAGTCTAGTATCTATTCATCAATGAACTTGTGAAGACCCACCAAACAATAGCTGATTTTTCCCATATAAAATATGTCAGCTGTGTGACATATTGGTTACAGGAGTGGTGCCTTGAGATGTAGTGTTTACTTTTGTGGGGAACTTGAATTTGATACAACCAGAATTGTCACATGTGAACTAGAGAGCATGGTGACCAATGAACCTTCTTGCAGAATGAATTTTGATGGGAACGAATCAAAATGGAAATGGCCCCAGAGAATACCTATACTTTACCCATATGAGACATAACCTAATAATTTCGCTTAGTTTGCTCATGATTTAAACAACAGTACTTTATTTATATGATATTAACTTTGTTTAAGTTCTATGATGCAAAAAAAAAAAAAAAACTTTTCCATCATTTTCATTCTATGATATGATAATTAAAATAACTTCATGCATACTCAGCATATTCATTCTATGTATATAGATCTTTTCCATCATTTTCAATCCATGAAAGAAGCCCCTATTTCTTGAAATGAGTAAGAAAATCACATTAAAGGTGGGCAAGAATTGGCCCTTTTCTCATTTTAAGAGGATTCTGTTTACTTCGAATTTAGGGAGAAAAAGGTAGACATATGTCATGCCTCTATGTTTTGAAGCATTAAGTGGGTAACAAAATCTAACAAACTCGAATACAGTTTTCTTTACATGGGTTAAAATGCTGCTTCTCAAACTACGAGTGGCTTAAGAAAAATTACACCATTCTTCATGTAGCTAAAGTATAAGTATCCTTGATTAAAAGTATCACTGTGACATATTGGTTACAGGAGTGGTGCCTTGAGATGTAGTGTTTACTTCTTGTGGGGAACTTGAATTTGATACAACCAGAATTGTCACATGTGAACTAGAGAGCATGATGACCAATGAACCTTCTTGCAGAATGAATTTTGATGGGACATGAAGAAAAATTTGTGTTCAGGTGAATGAAATCAGTGAACCACAGCAATTGAGAGTGATCTGGTTTTTTTTGTTATTAGTTGTTATTGTTGCTTGCTCTCCTTTCTATTTGTTAGTTGACAACTGCTTGTTGAGAATAATCTTTTCTATTAGAGTCTTTATTTGTCGTGATTAAGCAGTGCACATAGTGATTCCTCCTCATGTGTCAGGACTAGCACTGGTAATGAAATCAGAAACAGTCAGGCAGGGTCATTGTGTGTCACTTTTGCCCTTTCTTGTTGAATGCTGTGTTTGTTTTCATGGCTCAATGTTGAATGGTGCTTTAAGGTCAGCCACATTGCTATAGTACATCTTGTTTGATTGCAGTCAAATTCTATGTGCTTTTGTTTGATATCATTTACATCTCCTTATGATCTGTTGGATGCTAAGTTGAAGGGATGATTCTGCAAAATCAATATATCTGCTGCATTTTTTATTTTTTTTAAAATTATTTTTCCATATATATATCTCCTTATGATCTGTTGGATGCTAAGTTGAAGAGTCGTCCCATCTTGAATCACAATCCCAATTCCTAATGTAGTTGAATAAATCATTCTACCAAAATTAATCCTAGTAGGCCCTGGTTGTGGGGGGGGGGGGATAAACTGCTTATTTGATAATAAATATTGGCACTGCATGTGGTAGATCAGTAATCTAAGGAATTAAGCATTCACTTATTGAGATTAATTTTGATGTAATTTTCAGTTTAGTCTCCGTCTTCTCCAATCTTTAGCAATGTTTCACATGCTTTTACATCGACATGAACAATGTGTGTATGTAGGTATAAATGCATGAACGGACAACTTAGTTTTATCAATATCAAATTTAGTTTTACAAAAATGTAATATTTCTTGTAGATGGATGAGCATAGACGGAAACCTGGTGAGGTGGAGTTTTACCGAATGACTCATATTCGCCGTGATGGCACTTTTGTCCGAGATGAGTTAAGGGACTTATATGTAATTATTTATTACAATTTATTTCATGCAACGATTTTAATTTGATTTTATTATTCAATAAGATCTAACTAATTTTTTTAAATTAATACAGGAAAGAGCTACAGCTCTTATTGCTGAGCGTGTTGATGACTCTATACAGAGTAGTCGTATTGAGGCCGACGTGTTTACGGAGTTGATGGGGCCGGAGCGCTATGGTCGAGTGAGGGGTTATGGAGTTGGAGTCACCCCACTCAGTTATCTGAGATGAATAGAAATGAACGTGTTGCTGCAGATTCTGCAGATGTTCGCAGACTTCAGTATGAGATGGAGGAGATGCGACGGAAGAGTGCCGATGATAGAGCAGAGATGGAGGAGATGCGACGGAGGAGTACCGCCGATAGAGCAGCGATGGATTCTTGAGAGAGCACATTGAGCGGCTTACATCTATCGTACACATGTTTGTTCCACACCAGGTATATATATATATTATTAAATATATATTCTTATATTATATCAATTATTTATCTAATATATTGTAATTGATAGTTAAGCAAATTAATTTTTTTTAATTATTCTTATAGGCTCCTGGAGCATCAGATCGGAGCGGACAGGGTGACGATCTTCCTCCTACAGATCATTGACCTCACCTACTTTTATTTTAGATCTTCCATTTTATGTATTTTTAAATTTTGTTAAACTTTAACTTGTAACTCTCTTAGTTGATGCAATGAAATGTATGCAATGTGATTTTAAGAATGTATGAAATGTAATTTGGAATTAATGTAAGCAATGTGATTATTAATTGCATTAATTTTAGTTTAATATACAGGTTTAATTTAAATGTTTGTAAATTTAGTTTAACAAATTTACTTCTCAATTAAATTTGTAAATTTAGTTTAACAAATTTAAAATTTAGTTTAATATACATTAACTTCTCAGTTAACTAGGTCTAGGCCTAAAGAAGGAATAATGCAAATAAGATACTTCCAAACTTTCTGAAACAGAGAAGGTGCTAGTAGGTACCTGTTATGTGTTTAACAAGTTGTCTAAAGTATCAATGCATGATTTTAATAGCGTAATTGCATTAAAAAGAGGCCTTAATGTATTGTTTAATGTTTCAGTAAGTTGTTTTCTGTTACATTCGTGCAGGACCAAAGAGAAAGAATGCTAACAAGGGTCAGACCTCAAATACCTCGTTTTCAGATTTCTTTTCAGATTTCTTTTCAGATTTCTCAAAACCAAAGAGAAAGATTGGTTTTCACATTTAAATTTGAACACATATATTGTTCCTTTCTAACTGATTTGGATTTGAAGTACCCTGAGTTGTCTTGGCATCCTTCTCATCGTTGCATTTGTTACATTGTTAATGTCATTCAGAATATGCAGTGCTTTCATCTGTGTGACCCTATTTAGAACTCTGTGCAGGTTCATAATCTACGGTTTATTTTTTGAGAAGTGTGGAGAACCGGCCATTTTATTTCCAGTTTTCCAGATCTGGACTTTTTTGATATTCTATGCAAGAATAATACAATTTCGAGCTTATTGGACACCTTTGTTCCTCACTCTATAATTGTGTGCATCTGGCACTCAACAAATATATCCATTTCATATTGAGATTATGTGCATTATTTTGTGGTAGGAGTTAGGTCGGGTTGTATTGAAGGTTGGTTTAGATGTGAGTTGAGTTAAAAATTTATCGATCTAAGCCAGAGCTATTTATTAAATAATTAAAAACTCTAAATAATAATCTAATCTTTTATTATGCAATTAAGGTTAGATGGGCTTTTAATAAGTTAAATGAGTTTAAAGTAGGTTTTGTGGGTTAGATTAAATAGTCTAAATGAGGTTTTAAATGGTTATATAGGTCCTAAATCTTGAATCTGGTCTTTTTAATAAATGGGTTTAGGTAGGTTCATCCATTTATGATTCAAAGACATTTATATCAAATTTGAATTTGCTTAAAGTTGGTTGGACTCAAGTCCATGGATTGGATCATAAATTGCCATGCCTATATTTGTTATTACCAAAAAAAATGTGGTTATTTGGCTCTACTTAAGCAGTGCACTAAGCTTAACAACAATAATCTTCTATATTTGGTTCATATTTGCTTATAGAAGGAAGCTTGACCATTAATATGCCTTTTAATAGCGTAATTGCATTAATTTTGGTTTAATATACAGGTTTAATTTAAATATTTGTAAATTTAGTTTTTTTTAAAAAAAATTGACCGTTAATATGCCGACGCTTTTCATAGCGTCGGTAGGTTATATAAAACCCGACGCTTTTGAAAGCGTCGGCTTGTTTAAAAGCCGACACTTCAAAAAGCGTCGGCAGATTTATATGCCGATGCATTAAAAAGCGTCGGCAGGTTTATATGCCGACGCTTTAAAAAGCATCGAAAATGAAATTACCGATGCTATTTAAAGCGTCGGCATTATTATTTTTACCGACCCTTCCTCAAAGCGTCGGCAAATTTCGTAACCACCCCCTTTCTATCAACGCTTTAGAAAGCGTCGAAAAACCGTATCCCGACGCTAAAAAAGCGTCGAGAAATAATTTAAAAGCGTCGTTAAAATTTAAATTTACTGTAGTGTTGGTTTGTTTCCCTTTAATGCAATTTACACAACATTGAAGTGTGTGAAATCAATAGAATCCAAAATTCCTTCTGACACAAGCGTTTCTATTCTCATTTTAGAGATGTGACCTAATCGATTGTACCATAAGGAAGCAACATTTTTATTAGCTAATTTATGTTTTGTACCTCTAAAAGAAACATGCAAAGTTTCATTAAATGGAGTAATAGTGTCAAGTATATAAAGGTTATCGTAGTAAGACAAGGAACCAATACCAATAATAGTAGAATTTAAAGAAATACTAACTTTATTATTTTCAAAAGAATAAACATAAAAAATTATACTCACATCATACCAAATAAAACATTAAATTCAATTTAAATCCCATTACAAGAAATCTACACAACATTAATATGACACCAATATTAACTTGTAAGCGATAACTTGGTGTAGTAATCGAATACTAATAGTAAGTCCGATCAAGCAATAGTCTTTCTTTGGGATCGGCCTATTGCCCACATGGATAATCCTTATAACGAACATTCCGAGGCCGAGGGAAACTCTGGGAGTCCGAGGCCGAGGAGAGCTCTGGGGCCGAGGGGAGCTCTGAAGGCCCGAGGCTGAGGGAAACTCTGGGAGTCCGAGGCCAAGGGGAGTTTCGGGGCCGAGGAGAGCTTTGAAGGTCCGAGGCCGAGGGGAGCTCTGGAGGCCCGAGGCCGAGGGAAACTATGGGAGTCCGAGATCGAGGAGAGCTCCGGGGCCGAGGGGAGCTCTGGAGACCCGAGGCCGAGGGGAGCTAAGGGGTCAAGGGGAGCTCTGGAAGTCCGAGGCCGAGGGGAGCTTCGGAGCCGAGGGTAACTCTGGGAATCCGATGCCGAGGAGAGCTCTGGGGCCGAGGGGAGCTCTGAAGGCCCGAGGCCGAGGGAAACTTCGGGAGTCCGAGACCGAAGGGATCTTTCCGTCAGCCTCTTACTTCGTTAATCTTACTGGAACTTGATCAGCCACATCAGGCAACATGCCTGCCATTTCTTCCTGACCTTAAAAGCATAAATGTTGTGCTGATTTTAATCCTCTTGCGCTATAATGAATTTGGATTGAGACTGATCGACTCAATTATGTGAAACCGAGCATAACCTATCGTGCCCCGTGACTGTGTCCAGATGATACCACTGGAAATAGACTTGTGAAACGGTCTCAGCAAAAGAGAGGGCCAATCAAAAATTGGATTGAACCTGAGAGACGCTCGTTCAGTCTAGGCATCACCCCTGTTCCTCCTTTTCGAAGAAAAAACCTAAAGAGGGAATAGGATGGTTCGAACTCCTTCCCCTTCGCCAGCGACGTGAGAGAGACGCTCGTGAGAGGCAGGCCCTGAAGGACATTAGAAAATAAAAGAAAAGAAAATAATATATTATGAGGTCTACATCAACTACCCCCGCCACCGCTCCCTCATCCTCTCTCCCTCCCCGCCGCCCTCCCAGTGCCCCACCCTCGCGTTCGACCTTGTTCAGGAAATCTACCCGGGCGACCCCTACGCCGACGCAGCGGCAGAGGTGCTCCCCACCTTCCACGCCTACGCCCGCTCCGGCGCGGCCGCCGGTCCGGTCGCCTATGCCAACTACGGCCGCCTGGAGGACTTCGCTGCCCTGAGGGCCGCAGGTGTGAACGTCACCGGCACAGTGGTACTGGCGAGGTATGGTCAGATATATCGTGGGGACATTATAAAAAACGATGAGGACGCCGGGGCAGTGGCGGCAGTGGTGTTCACGGACGGCAAGGACTACGGTGACGGCGAGCGGGGGCGGTTTCCGGAGGGTCCAAGGATGCTGGCGAGCGGTATGCAAGTGGGGTGCACGTATCGGGGGCTTGGCGACCTGACGACGCCCGAGTGGGCGAGCGTCAGGGGGTGCGAGAGGTGGAGAGCGGCGGAGGTGGAGGCGAGCGGGCTGGTGCCAGGGATCCCATCGCTGCCGGTGTCGGCTCGGGACGGGGAGGCGATCCTTAAGGCCCTTGGGGGACTGGTGGCTCTGATGCCACTTGATAGAATTTGAGAAAATCGAATACGAATCTACTGCCTAGAATTCTTATGTCAGTAATATCAAAATGATAAATACAAAATTCATATATGGCATTATCAAAAATAAAGAATATTAAAACCGAATTGATGTAGTGTTATCGGTTGATTTTTGTTGAAAATGATGGAAATGGTGCTTCCGGTTTATTGACACTGTCAGTTGATTTTTGTTGAAACGGTGAAAATTGTAAAGATTTTTTTAATAATTATAAAATTATCAGAAATACTTAAATAAGAGAACTTATACTTAAATAATTTTTTTTTTTTACCTTTCTGAAAAGAAAAGATGGAACCTTTCCGAATAAGCATCTCTTCACTTAAAAGATACTCATAATATCTACCCATTATGTTCCATATCAAAAAATTAATCCTTAATGTTTAATTAATTTTATTAGATCACTTATTATTAAACTAACATTATGATAATCAAATATACACATTAACATATGTACCCATATGATTATTTTTCAATAGATGAATCTAATTTATTAGAAGATATTATAGACTTTACTGTAGAATGAAGGATATGTGGTGAAAATAATAAGAGAAAGTGGGTTAAAATTTTGGTTCATGGGCTTTTTAAGATTATTCTTGCGCACTCATTTGAGATGCAAGCACCATTGCCTTGGATTATACGAGAGGGTCCAATTATGCCAAGTGGGGTTAGAGATTCTTTTTGAGAGGCTAAAATTTAACTTTAAAGTTTTATCTTTATTTTATATGTTTGTAAGGATGACAATATAAATTTATAAATCAGCGCTACGACTTTGGATCTGAATTCTCTGGTTTTTGTGGGATGAAAAAGTGATGAGAGAAATTATTTTATCTTTCATTGGCAATGATGAAGGCGAGAATAAATATATCCTACGTGATCCCATTCTTATCTTATTAGCTCTATACGCAAATACTATAATATTCTTATATATATAATTACCTAATATATATTAATTACTTAAACCTTTAACATTCTTAGATCTGATCTTTCTTTTTTTTCTTTCAACAGCTAGTATTCTTAATTAAAAAAGATTGGCCATGTATAGATATGAAAAGAAAGAAAAAAAACCTAAACCTACCATTATTACGTTTTAGACTTCTACAAATGATCAATCATAGCATTCAATAAAAGATATGTATAAAATCAAACAATATAAATTAAGTATTAATAATGGAATCATATTGCATGTATTATTTGATTAAATTTGTTAAATTAATTATAAATTTAAAATTATTAATAATTAATGATACATGATGTCGACGAAAAATGCGTAGATAAATTTTCAATGATCTAGCATCTATGCTTCTTTTTAAATAGGAAAATAAGAGATTGGGTGTCTCCAATTAATGATGGCACATGTGAAGTCGCGAACCATGTCATGGGAGGGACGATCAGGTGTTAAAGGATGAGATGGTTAGGTTTCATTCGTTCTGATCAGTATTTTAAAAATCGGATTGAATCGATCGGTTCAACCTATCCAACCGAGGATCGATCATCAGTCCGATCTAATTTTATTATTAAAGTTAACTTTTATATAATTCGATGAAAATCAAAAAAATACATTGAAAAGAGATGGGGCTAGTTTGCAGCTATGCGAAGGGAGGGGAAGAGGGGTCATCTCCCTGCTCTAGTGAGAGCCCAGGAGCAGAGGTAGCAGATGGTATGGTTTGCATCCTGCCCTCCCTTTGAAGCTACAGAGGTGAACGGTGTCTTTTTGCTTTGGCGAGAGCACCGCTACTGCAATCGGACAAGGGATTCACTGACCAGTGAACCATCGCGCGAGGAATTTAATCATTGACCACTGTTTGACTGGCATTCGATGGTAGGGTCCTAAACACGATTAAGCGCTCATAAATGTGTGCGTCGCGTCGGAAGGCCATTTGTGGCGTCGGGTTATGAATAAAAATGGGGCTTATGAATAAATTGTAATTTCATATTTTCAAATGCCTGATTAAAGAACAATAACCAAAAGGCTAAAAAAAAACAAAAGAGGACGCACTGCACTAGAGAACTGGTGATATGAAACCAGTCTAGAATATTATAACTGGATTAAGTACCATTACATATAAGGTAGTGTTTGATAGAAAAAATATTATTCATGGATAAGTGTACGGGATAGAGATTATCTTCTGGCTATCCCTAGGGATATCCCTTGGCTATCTCATTGATCATATCAAATGCAAAAAGGTAAATCCATAGGATAACTTTTTTTTACTCTTATTTGAAAGAATAATCAGCTATTCCTGCATTTTCTAGGAAATAAATTGAAGGAATATCCCATAGTTAACCATGAATTATTCTTTTGATTAACTTTATTCCCAGCTATTCCTTATAGTTATGGCTTTTAGGAATAAGAGGGGTCCCCTCTTATCCTTTATTTCAAACACTACCTAAGAAAACAAATAATTTAACCAGCAACAAAAATTTAAAAAATAATATAATCAAGAACGTACATACGAAGTTAACTGAACCAACGGGATAGATCAAAAAGAATTACACACCCCGATTCACAAGTAAAGTCGGCCAGCTACTGAAAAGAATATCATGGGACTCAGATCATAAAAAGTAATTGCTCTACGAGAACAAATTCACGCCCATCATGTAAGGCCGAACGGGAATCTTCTTGACACCACAAGACCAAAATCTCAAGACTCAAGTTGTTTATATATAAGAAGTGACTGTGTAAACCCTCGGATATGAGGATCCATCATTGTTGACGAAGAAAGGGAGGCGCCGCCCCTTTCTCTGCCATTGTTGACGGCCGCGGCGGAGGGGGCACCGCAGCCAGTCAAAGAAAGGGGGCGCCGACACGCCCCCTTCACACACTACAAGAAAATAATGAAATAGCGACGCAATTTTAGCGACGCAATTATGCGTCGCTAAAATTGCGACAACATTGCGATGCCTCCGCATCAAAAAATATTGCGACGCACATAGCGACGCATTAGCGACTGAATAAACCTTAAAATAAAAAAATAATTTTTAAATTTAGCGACGCAAAAATGCGTCGCAATATTTATAAAATATGTTTTTTTAAAATATTATTAAAGGAATAAAATATTGTGACACAGATAAGTGCGTCGCAATGTTTTTAAAAAAATTAATTATGTTAAATAGCGATGCATTAGCGACGCAATAAACATAAAATAAGAGAAAATATATTTAATATAGCGACGCAAAAATTGCATCGCAAATATTAATTAAAATTAATTTTTTTTTAAAATATAATTATGAAATAAAAATATTGCGATGCCACGCAGTGCGTCGCAATATATTTGAAAAACATAATAATTTTATATAGCGACGCATTAGCGACGCAAAAGACTAGAAAATTATAAAAATTAATTTTAATTTAGTGACGCAATAATTGCATCGCAATTATTTTAAATAAAATTAATTTGTATAAACATTAAAATGAAAAAAAAATATTGCGACGCAAAACAGTGGGTCGCAATTTTTTTAAAAAACTTAATTTTTTAATTAGCGACGCAATAAATCAGAAAAATATAAAAATTATTTTTAAATTTAGCGATGCAATAATTGCATCGCAATTAATTTAAATAAAATTTATTTTAAGAAAATAGTATTATGAAATAAAAATAGTGCGACGCAATCCAGTGCATGGCAATGTTTTGTTAAAAATAAATATGTTAATTAGCGACGTAATAGCGATGCAATAAAACAGTAAAGTAATAAAAAAAAATTTATTTAACGATGCAAATTAATGCGTCGCAATATTTTAAAAAAAATTCATAATGCTAAATTAGCGAGGCATTAGCGACGCAATAAATTAGAAAATATAATTAAAAATTAATAATGTTCGAGATCGGTCATCGTCGACCGTACGTGATCGATCATGGCTTCGATCGATCGCAACCGTCGGGTTGTCGCCGATCGGATCGATCGCGATGGTCCGAGATCGCTCGTCGCCGACCGGGATTGATCATGGCTCGGATCGATGGCAACTGTCGGATCATCGCCGATCGAGATCGATCATGGCTTCGATCGATCGCAACCATCGGATCGTCACCGATCCGATCGATCGCGATAGTCCGAGATCGGTAGTCGTCGACCGGGATCGATCATGGCTTTGGTCGATCGCAACCGTCGGATCATCGTCGACCAGGATCGATCATGGCTTTGATCGATTGCAATCATCGGATCATCGCCGATCCGATCGATCGCCACGGTCTGAGAGAGGTCGTCGCCGACCGGGATTGATCATGGCTTGGATCGATCGCAACCGTCGGATCGTCGCCGATCGGGATCGATCATGGCTTGGATCGATCGCAACCATCGAATCATTGCCGACCGGGATCGATCATGGCTTGGATCGATCTCAACCGTCGGATCATCGCCGACCAGGATCGATCATGGCTTCGATCGATCGCAAGTACCGTCGGATCGTCGCTGATCTGATCGATCGCGATGGTACGAGATAGGTCGACGCCGACTGGGATCGATAATGGCTTGGGTCGATCGCAACCATCGGATCATCGCCGACCAGGATCGATCATGGCTTTGATCGATCGCAAGTACCGTCTGATCGTCGCCGATTCGATAGATCGAGATGGTACAAGATAGGTCGACGCCGACTGGGATCTATCATGGCTTGGGTCGATCGCAACCATCGGATCATCGCCGACCGGGATCGATCATGGCTTCGATCGATCGCAAGTACCGTCAGATCGTCGCCGATCCGATAGATCGCGACGGTACGAGATAGGTCGACGCCGACCGGGATCGATCATGGCTTGGGTCGATCACAATCGTCGAATCATCGCCGACCGGGATCGATCATGGCTTGGATCGATCGCAACCATCGGATCATCGCCGATCGAGATCGATCATGGCTTCGATCGATCGCAACCATCGGATCGTCACCGATCCGATCGATCGCAACAGTCCGAGATTGGTAGTCGTCGATCGGGACCGATTATGGCTTCGATCGATCGCAAGTACCATCGGATCATCGCCGATCCGATCGATCGCGACGGTCTGAGATAGGTCGACGCTGACCGGGATCGATCATGGCTTTGATCGATCGCAACCGTCGGATCATCGTCGACCAGGATCGATCATGGCTTCGATCGATCGCAACCGTCGGATCATCGATCCGATCGATCGCCATGGTCCGAGAGAGGTCGTCGCCGACTGGGATCGATTATGGCTTGGATTGATCGCAACCGTCGGATCGTCGCCGACCAGGATCGATCATGGCTTGGATCGATCGCAACCGTCGGATCATCGCCGACCGGGATCGATCATGGCTTGGATCGATCTCAACCGTCGGATCATCGCCGACCAGGATCGATCATGGCTTGGATCGATCGCAACCGTCGGATCATCACCGATCGGGATCGATCATGGCTTCGATCGATCGCAAGTACCGTCGATCGTCGCCGATCCGATAGATCGCGACGGTACGAGATAGGTCGATGCCGACCGGGATCGATCATGGCTTGGGTCGATCGCAACCGTCGGATCATCGCCGATCGGGATCGATCATGGCTTCGATCGATCGCAAGTACCATCCGATCATCGCCGATCCGATAGATCGCGACGGTACGAGATAGGTCGACGCCGACGGGATCGATCATGGCTTGGGTCGATCGCAACCGTCGGATCATCGACGACCGGGATCGATCATGGCTTGGATCGATCGCAACCGTCGGATCTTCGCCGATCAAGATCGATCATGGCTTTGATCGATCGCAACCATCGGATCATCGATCGATCGATCACGTCCGACGTCGATCATGGCTTCGATCGATCGCAAGTACCATCGGATCGTCGCCGATCCGATCGATCGCGACGGTCTGAGATAGGTCGACGCCGACCGGGATTGATCATGGCTTGGTCGATCGCAACCGTCGGATCATCGCCGACCGGGATCGATCATGGCTTCGATCGATCGCAAGTACCGTCGATCATCGCCGATCCGATCGATCGCGACGGTACGAGATAGGTCGACGCCGACCGGGATCGATAATGGCTTGGGTCGATCGCAACCGTCGGATCATCGCCGACCGATATCGATCATGGCTTCGATCGATCGCAAGTACCGATCTTGCCGATCCGATAGATCGCGACGGTACAAGATAGGTCGATGCCGACCGGGATCGATCATGGCTTGGGTCGATCGCAACCGTCGGATCATCGCCGACTAGGATCGATCATGGCTTCGATCGATCGCAAGTACCATCGGATCGTCGCCGATCCGATAGATCGCGACGGTACGAGATAGGTCAACGCCGACCGGGATCGATCATGGCTTGGGTCGATCGCAACCGTCGGATCATCGCCGACGGGATCGATCATGGCTTGGATCGATCGCAACCGTCGGATCATCGCCGATCGAGATCGATCATGGCTTCGATCGCATCGGATCAAGATCGATCCGACAGTCCGAGATTGGTAGTCGTCGACCGGGATTGATCATGGCTTCGATCGATCGCAAGTACCATTGGATCGCCGATCCGATCGATCGCGACGGTCTGAGATAGGTCGACGCCGACCGGGATCGATCATGGCTTGGTCGATCGTAACCATCGGATCATCGCGACCAGGATCGATCATGGCGGATCGTCGCATCGATCGCGATCGATCGCGTGGTCCGAGAGAGGTCATCGCCGACCGGGATCGATCATGGCTTGGATCGATCGCAACCGTCGGATCGTCATCGACCAGATCGATCATGGCTTCGATCAATGCAACCATTGGATCGTCGCCGATCCGATCGATCGCGACGGTACGAGATAGGTCGACGCCGACCGGGATCGATCATGGCTTCGATCGATCGCAACCGTCGAATCATTTATAATATATCATTTAAAAATTAATTATGCGCGCCGTAGCGACGCATTTTAGAAAAAAAATAAACAAATATTGCGACACAATGTAAAAAAGTAAATAAAATTTTTATCAGTATTAATAAATAAAAGAAATATAATATTACGAAGCATAAGTTGCATCACAATATTTTTTAAATAAATATATGTAATCAAAAGTTTTAAAAAATATTGCGATGCAATTTTGTCGCAATTATTATCATAATTATAAATATTATCATTTATAAATATTAAAAAATTATTGAACGCCGAGCGATGCATTTTAGAAAAAAAATAAACAAATATGCGACGCAATGTATGCGTCACAATTATTTTTAGTAAATATGATTTTTATCAGTATTAATAAATAAAAGAAATATAATATTGCGACGCATAAGTTGCGTCGCAATGTTTTTTAAATAAATATATGTAATCAAAAAGTTTTAAAAAAATATTGCGATGTAATTTTGCGTCGCAATTATTATCATTAATTATAAATATTATCATTTATAAATATTAAAAAATTATTGCGACGCCGTAGCGATGCATTTTAGAAAAAAAAAAAAAATATTGCGACGCAATGTATGCATCGCAATTATTTTTAGTAAATATGATTTTTATCAGTATTAATAAATAAAAGAAATATAATATTGCGATGCATAAGTTGCATCGCAATGTTTTTTAAATAAATATATGTAATCAAAAAGTTTTAAAAAAATATTGCGACGCAATTTTGCATCACAATTATTATCATTAATTATAAATATTATCATTTATAAATATTAAAAAATTATTGCGATGCCGTAGCGATGCATTTTAGAAAAAAAAATAACAAATATTGCGACGCAATGTATGCGTCGCAATTATTTTTAGTAAATATGATTTTTTTTCAGTATTAATAAATAAAATAAATATAATATTGCGATGCATAAAATTACGTCACAATGTTTTTTAAATAAATATATGTAATCAAAAAGTTTTAAAAAAATATTGCGACGCAATTTTGCGTCACAATTATTATCATTAATTATAATATTATCATTTATAAATATTAAAAAATTATTGCGACGCACTGTATGCATCACAATTATTATCATAAATTATTATTTTAATCAATTAAAAATATTAAAAAAATATTGCGATGCCTTAGCGATGCAATTCCTAGAAATTCCGTCGGACCTTGGCGCCAAGTTAGCGACGCAATTATTTGCATCGCTATTTTTTCATAAAATTATAATAAAGCTAAATTAACGATGGATTAGCGATGCATTTATGCGTCGCTAATACATAATAAATTTTAAAAAAATATTGCGACCAATTAGCGACGCAATTAATTGCGTCGCTAATTACTCATATATATACAGTCGGCCGGCCTTCTCTTCTTCTTCCTCGTCTTGACCTAGCCGCCGCCCTCCCGAAAAAAATCCGGCTCCCCGTTCGCGCTCCGGCTCTCCGGCTCCCCGGTGTTCTCCTCCAACTCCGGCGTCTTCTCTCGACCGAGGTAAGCCCCCCCCACCCTATTAAAAAAAAAATTTTGTAATAATTTTCCTCCGGCCACGGCCAAGACCGTGGCCGTCTTATCCGGCCACGGCCGCTGCCCTGGCCGGCAGTGGCCTGGCCACGGTGGCCAGGCCACTGTCAAAAAAAAAAAAAATTGGTAACAGGGGGGGTGGGGAACCCCCCCCATTTTGTCTTCTCCGGCCACGGCCGCTGCCGTGCCCGGCAGTGGCCTGGCCACGGTGGCCAGGCCACTGTCAAAAAAAAAAAAATTGGTAACAGGGGGGCCCCCCCCATTTTGTCTTCTCCGGCCACGGCCGCTGCCGTGGCCGGCAGTGGCCTGGCCACGGTGGCCAGGCCATTGTCAAAAAAAAAAAAATCGGTAACAGGGGGGTGGGGAAACCCCCCCCCCCTTTTGTCTTCTCCGGCCAGGCCGAGGCCGGACAAGGCGGCCACGGCCGCTGCCGTGGCCGTCTTCTCCTGGCCGACCACGCTAGGCCACTGTGGCCCTGGCCACGGTGGCCAGGCCACTGTCAAAAAAAAAAAATCGGTAACAGGGGGGGTGGGGAAACCCCCCCCCTTTGTCTTCTCCGGCCACGGCCGAGGCCGCGGCCGGACAAGGCGGCCACGGCCGCTGCCGTGGCCGTCTTCTCCGGCCACGGCTGCTGCCGTGGCCGACAGTGGCCTGGCCACGGTGGCCAGGCCACTGTCAAAAAAAATTAAAAAAAAATGGTAACGGGGAAAACCCATTTTGTCTTCTCCGGCCGCATCCAAAAAAAAAAAAAGTTAGGGGCTTTTCCCTTTTCACCCCCGGTCCCTTCAATTAAAAAAAATTTAACACTCATTAAAAAAAATTAACAAAAAAAAATAGATTCTATCAGATTTTATTGTTTTTAAAAATATTTTTAAATAATTTGATGATAAATATAAATTTTTTTTATCAGATTAGTTATAAATTAATTAATTTATGTCATTAGTCGGAGCTCTTTGGATAGACTGATTTTTATGTCTTGATTATGCAATAATATTTGTAATGCTAGATAGAAAGTCTTGTTGTATTATTATTTAATTTGCATAATGTTTATGCAATAATTAATCTAAGCAGAATGTTTATGCAATAATATTTGTGCATTTGTAGTTATTTACAATTGTTATGTCTTGATTATTTACATTCTGCTGCAAACTGAATGATGCATTAAATTATGTAATGCTAGATAGAAAGTCTTGTTGTAATATTATTTAATTTCTAGCAACAAATTAGTAGTTTTNTTATATATATATATATATATAATATATATATATATATATATATATATATATATATATATATATATATATATATATATATATATATATAAACACTATTCCATATATGTATAATTGACAAGAAGTTAAGAATAACAAGCATAAGTTCGATTGTCTTCGGACTTCCATATTATTAATCACAGCACTATAACCTTTAGACCCGTTTGAGAATTTGTAAGCCTTAGTCTTGCAAATTCTCAAATTGTCCTGGTGGACAGTTTGAGAATATTTTTTGCGATATGTTAGTCTGCTATTAATCATCGTTGGGTGAGATTGCGGTTTGTATTTGCTCATACGTTCTCCTAGTGTGGCTTATATGCCACACATTTAGGAGAACATATGGAGAAATGCTGCCGAAATTTCAATGTAACCGATCGATGATAATTAATAGCAATAACATATCACAAAAAATATTCTTGAATGGGATAGGGCCTTACCTTTAGACATGGAGTGAAGGTAGAATTAATTTAAGACACTTGAATGCTTGTGAAGTCTCATGATTAAACGGACCGCCTTGCGGCCCGACCCGAACTCAAGCCCTCATTAGCCTGAACCTGTGCCTCGGTCCTTGCTAGCACGCCAAGGATCGTAGCCGTGGGCCTTGCATTAGGGACCTTAGTTGCCTAAAAAAAATTGGTTTACTTATAAATGATTTAAATGGTTGTTATTAACCTTAGTTGTGTAAAAGAAATAATTTAGTTATATATTTAGTAATACTAATATAGTTTTATTTTGTGGTTTCTTTAATGGTTTACCAGACTTTGTATAAGTCGGTCAAAAATGAGCGGGGCTCGCTCGTGGATGTATGCAAGGATAAAAGATGGCTTGCTTAATCCAGATTTTCTGAATGGATTGGAAGAATTTATCGCATTTGCATGTAGCCAACCTGAATGGATGGATGGGCCTAGGATTAGGTGCCCATGCAACTTCCACAGGTGTCAGAATAAAGCCTACAGAGATGTTGAAACTGTTAAGGTGCATTTGTGTAAGAAGGGGTTTGTTCCTGATTACTATGTTTGGTACTGTCATGGTGAACCAGAGGATATTCCAGCAGCTGTTATAGGCCAACAAGAGTCAATTCCCGTAGATGAACCATT
Organism: Calamus simplicifolius; assembly: GCA_900491605.1. Classification (NCBI taxonomy): domain Eukaryota; kingdom Viridiplantae; phylum Streptophyta; class Magnoliopsida; order Arecales; family Arecaceae; genus Calamus; species Calamus simplicifolius. Next base: position 63,601 of record UESW01002159.1, read on the forward strand.
TGTGAATTTAAACACATATGAACAAATGGTGATGAATGCATCGGGTAATGAATTCAATCAGAATACATTTATGGAAGAACCAAATCCAGATGCACAACAATTTTACGATATGTTGCGTGCTGCAAATCAAGAATTGTATCCTGGTTGTGAGGGTCATTCCCAGTTCTCTACAGCTGCTCGAATGTTGAATATTAAGGCAGAACATCGATTATCAGAAAAGGCGTTCAATTCTGTAGCTGGGTTAATCAAAGAAATTTTGCCAAATGATAATGTTGCGCAGACAGTTTTTACGCAACAAAGAAGTTGTTGCGTGGGCTTGGGCTCCCAGTTAATAAGATCGATTGTTGCTTGAACAATTGTATGATATTTTGGGGTGAAGACTCAGAGCTGAGATGGTGTAAGATTTGTGGGCAATCGAGGTACAAAAACAGCGAAGGAGGAGCCAGTACAAGTAGGAGGAAAAGTGTGCCTTACAAGAGGATGCATTACTTTCCTCTTACCCACGCCTGCAGAGATTATACAGATCTGAGGCAACAGCTGCTGATATGAGATGGCATGCCGAACATGAATCTAAAGAGGATGAAATGCGGCATCCATCAGATTCAAAGGCTTGGAAGCATTTCAATGAAAATCATCCTGATTTCGCTGAAGATATAAGGAATGTGAGATTAGGTCTTTGTACCGATGGCTTCCAACCATTTGGTCAAGCGGGGCAACAGTATTCATGTTGGCCTGTGATACTGACTGTATATAACCTTCCTCCGTGGAAGTGCATGAAAGATACTGCAATGTTTTTAACCGTTTTGGTTCCAGGACCATCAAATCCAAAGGAAAAGATTGATGTCTTTCTGCAACCGTTGGTGGCCGAATTGAAAATGTTGTGGGAAACAGGAGTGGTAGCCTACGACATTTCTATGAAACAGAATTTCATCATGAGAGCGCTTTGATGTGGACAATAAGTGATTTCCCGGCATATGCAATGTTGTCTGGTTGGAGCACTGCTGGACGTCTGGCATGCCCTCATTGCATGTATGATTCGGATGCATTTACATTGCAGAAGAGTGGTAAGCAGTCATGGTTTGATAACCATAGGAAGTTCTTGCCCCCAAATCATCCTTACAGGCGTAACTTGATCGCCTTCCGGAAGAACAAAGCAGTCACAAAATTTGCCGAACCGGTTAGGTCCGGCACGGATATATTTGATACTATAGAGCATTTGGGGTTGATGTATGCATGGGAACCAGATGCAGATAGAATAAATGGCCGTATATGTAAAGAACATAACTGGAAGAAGCGAAGTATATTTTGGGATTTGCCTTATTGGAGCACAAATCTCATCCGGCACAACTTGGATGTTATGCATATCGAGAAAAATTTCTTTGATAACATATTTAACACGGTGCTAAACATCCCGGGAAAAACAAAAGATACTGCAAAGTCAAGAGAAGAACTTAATCAGTACTGCAGAAGAGGTGATTTGAGAAGGAGTGCCGATGGGACCTATCCTAAAGCCTGTTACACTCTTGACAGAAATTCACGAGAAGTTTTATGTAACTGGCTTAGAGGGTTAAAATTTCCAGATGGTTATGCCTCAAATATCGGTAGGTGTGTGGACATGCATAAGCTCAAGTTGTTCGGCATGAAGAGTCATGACTGCCATGTTTTCATGCAACGATTATTACCTATAGCTTTTCGTGAGTTGCTTCCGCAACATGTCTGGAAGGCAATTACGGAGCTCAGCTTATTCTTCAAGGAGTTATCTGCCGCAGTCATTACTTCTGCATCCATGGCAAGGCTTGAGGAGGAAATTCCAATTATTTTATGCAAGCTTGAGCGAATATTTCCTCCCAGTTTTTTTGACTCAATGGAGCATTTACCGGTTCACTTGCCATACGAAGCGAGCATAGCTGGTCCGTGCAGTATCGCTGGATGTATCCTTTCGAGAGGTAAATATATACATCATTAAGATATGTTGACATTTGAAATATTATTTCATTGCTTGAAAATTCGTTAATTTTTTGCAACTTTACATATCTTAAGAAGTTAAAAAATAATGTGCGTAATAAGGCAAGGGTTGAAGGTTCTATATGCAATGCACACTTGGTCGAAGAAGTTTCAGCTTTTGCCTCGCATTACTTTGAGGGTCACGTCCACACGAGGAGCCGAAATCATGGTCGTAACGATGACGTATGTGTGGACGAAGCAGAAGCTAATGACGGTAGAATATCAATTTTTAAAGCTATCGGCCGTTCATTTGGTGGGCAGAAGTCAAGAAATCTTAGCGATATGGAGTATAATGCAGCACATTATTACATCCTAATGAACTGTCGAGAAGTCGATCCATATATTGAGTAAGTGTATACTTCAATGCTAAATTGAAAATTTAAATTTAAATTATAATATACCATAATATTTAATTCTAACAGTAGTTTTCATCCTTTTCATCCCATAAGGATGTTTGTGATAGACAACGACAGATGAATCCCGACATCAGTCAAGTTGCAATTGGGCAGAAATTAGAACGGAGTTTGCTTACTGGTTTTATGAATTTGTGAGTAGTATCACTCAATCAATTTCGATAATGGCAATTATTTTTTGAATTGGATGTCAATAGCTTATTAATTTATAGGTCAACGGTCCATGGTCCACAACCGACAATATTTTCATTAAATGTCTATCGCAATGGCCATTGAAGACCGTAACAACCTCTACTGGCTATTTTGTAAATGGGTACAAATTTCAGATTGAACGATTAGCAGCTTCAAGAGGCACGCAGAACTGGGGCGTGTGTGTAAAAGGAGAAAGTGTTGGAGCAAATATGCAGGATTATTATGGAAAGTTAGTAGAGGTGGTTGAAGTTGAATATCCCGGTTGGCCTATGAAACGAACCGTATTGTTTCGTTGTGATTGGTTCGATCCGATAATTCCTGTGGGCAAAAGGGTTCATAACGACTATAATTTGGTTGAAGTGAACCATCGACGAAGATTACAGAAATATGACCCATTCATCCTTGCATCCCAAGCTCAGCAAGTCTTTTACTGCGGATATCCAAGTTTGCGCAACGACAAGCGAGATTGGTGGGCCGTTTCTAAAATCGTCCCACGTTCAACAATCGTATTAGAGGAGAGTTCATCAAGTCAATCAGCCGAGTGCCCTGCATTTCAAGAGGATGAGATGGAAATGCATGCAATTGAGGACGACACAAGGGCTCCTGAAACATCACTTAGAGATCCAAGTGGTGATGTCCAAGAAATTGCGGATGCAAATGTTCGGTTTCCTTCCGATGATAATGAAACTGATTCGCAATCCGATACGGCATCGGATGTTGAACCAACATTTCACGAAACAAATGACACCGATTAAACATAAAGGTTTTTTAAAATTTAACTTTTTTTTATAAGTGTTAAATTTTTACATAGTCAATCATTAATCGTAATTTAATTGTGTGAATCTTTAGTATTTTCAGTATGAGGGGCAGAGGTAGATCTACCGACGACAGACGGAGTGAGCAGGGACGTAGCCCTCTGCATCAGATCACATGAGCGTCGGAGATGGAGAGTTTGGATCTCCAGCAGAGGCGCAGCCTTCGATCTCTGCAGCAGTATTACCATCCACCCGATCGGCACAGACCTCCGAGAGTTCTTCCACCATCGGCCGCACCGTACTTCGACTTGATGCTCAGGGGCTGTAAGTATATACTAATTAAAAATATATGTTAATGTTTTTAAGTCAATTACTTATAAACATGCATTTTTTTAACAGATTTATTGAGCAGCATCATGTATCCAGCCACATCAGCGCCGTATTTCAGAGGCGTGCAGATCCCAGTGGCTACGATTGGCGCCACGTATCGCCGGCCACGAGGGAGTTTTATTTTTCTGAGTTTCAGGTAAACTTATTAAATACAATTTATCACTGATATAAAATTTCTTAAATCTTAATAAATTCAGAAACTAACTGTTTATTTTAATGCAGAAAAATTTACGTGGGATCCTGCCAGCCATGATGCCATTAGGGCAGCATGGGAGGCTCTGACGGGACGCCGATACTCCGACATGCTTCATCGTTGGAGGTCATCGGGTCAGCGTCCTGCGCACGTGCCAGAGGGTATTTGGCACGAGTGGCAGCAGGCCTGGAGTCCGATGGCTGGCGCAGGAGGTCCGCATCAGCCAGCACGAACCGCCGATCTGAGAAGGGCGGTCCTGGCACGGGTCTCTCCCGCCATACTTCGGGCTCCATTTCGATTCAGGAGCACAGACGGCGTATGGTAAGAAAACATAAATATTTAATTACTATTTTAGTTATTTACAAATATTTGTATTAATATCATTTTTTTTAATGTTATAGTCTGAGCAGGAGGGCGGAGATCCTGGTGAGTTTCGTCTATTCAGGGCGACACACACCAGGAGGGACGGTTCCTGGGTCGACACGCGATCACGGGAGGTTGCGGTAAGAAATTAGATTTATGTAGTATCTGTTTAATTTCTAAAATTTTAATTTCTAGAAATTTATTAACTCATTTATTATTGATTTCATAAATTAAAGACACGAGTCGAGGAGCTTCGCTCCCAGGCATCGCAGGTCGACTCTACTGATGGGGAGACGCCCGTCGAACTCTCAGCAGAGGAGAGTCGACGTGTGTTTTTGGAGGCTGTTGGTGCCCAGCCGCGAGACCGCAGGGTCTATGGTCTGGGCACTAGAGCTTCTACATATTTTTCCCATCAGGCCTCCAGCTCGCGAGTTCTGTGATCTTCCTCCCGAGCGTTTAGACGACCTTCGGAGATCTATTGCAGAGGAGGTTCGGCAGGAGGTCGAGCAGGATTTCGAGGATCGTATGCGAGGCCGAGATCAGGAGATTGCAGACATGCGAGATGAGATGCATTATTTGCGGGATATGGTTAGCCGCTTGTCGCAGAGTCTCCAGCCTCCACAGCCTCCACGTGATCGCTCAGATTCTTGATGTATTTTTTTTCTTTTTTTATGTTGTACATGAAAACTTCAAAATTTTAATATATGAATTATTTTTGAAATTGAATGATTATTGTTTGGATCAATATGAGTGAAGAATGTTTCGATCAATATTTAAATGTAACGAAATTGTATTAACCATTTTAATTTTTAATTTTTATTTTTTTAAAAAAAATTTATTTAGCGACGCATTAGCGACTGCAATTGCATCGCTAATATTTTTAAAATATTATTATTAAATATTACGATGCAACGACCTGGCGTCGCAATAATTTAAAAAAAATTAAATAGCGACGCATTAGCGACTCAAATTGAGTCACTATTATATCTAAAATATTTTTAATAAATATTGCGATGCAATGACCTTGCGTCGCAATATTTAAAAAAAATTTATTTGTGATGCTTTAGCGATGCAAATTGCGTCGCTATTATATCATAAATATTATTATTAAATATTGTGATGCAACAAAATGCGTCGCAATATTGCGATGCAAATGAGTGCGTCACAATATTAAATAATCATTTTAAATATTATAATTTAATTTTTAAATAGCGATGCATATGGATGCGTCGCAATATTGCAACGCAATGTTGCGTCGCAGAGAGTCGCAATATTGCGACGCAATTACGATAAATGGATATTGCGATGGACATCTGAGCGACACCATCATTGCGTCGCTATTGCGTCGCAATAGCATGTTTAGCGATGCAATTGCGACGCATTTGGGCGTCGTAATATTTTATTTTTCTTGTAATGCTGGTGACAGTGCTTCTTCCGTCAATGATCAGACTCTTGTACCACATATCTCCTCTATTTTTGAAAACATGTCTGAATTTAAACTCATTCTTGAAAGGCTTGTTCATGATGTGAACATTCTTAATGGGAGAGTTTTCACCACAACGAATCTGTCATGGAACGCATTCTGAAGGAGGTAAATTTACTTAAAAGCAAGCTTGAAAACTTTGAGACCAAGGCTGAGTGGGTAGAGTATCAATGAGATCGAACCAGACCCAGACCCGGGATGCTACAAATGCAGTTGACCATTGGACTGGAACCCTCTCTAGGCTGAGCCAACTCATGGAGATTCTCATCACTAGTTCTGCAGCCTCTGCGCCTGATGCTTCTTTCTCTCATCCACACCTTTTCACTCCACCGGCACGGCCTTCCTCCGTCAAGCCTGAATCGTCAAGCAAGCCAAATGTTTCAGTGCATATTTCTTCATCTGATGACGACAAGTGATTGTACTTAACTTATATGTTTTGTAGTTTTTGAACAAACTTGTTGTGCTTGTTTATGTTTATGTTCTATGACTTAGAACAATGACATGTAATATATATTGTCTTGTACTGATCTGCATGACTGTTTTAATTATGGTTATGTAATGAATGTTAACATCTCTTGATCCTTTATGCTTAAAGTTATTGCAAGACTCTTCAAACTTCTTTTTGATTAATGACAAAAAGGGGGAGAAGAATGTTGCTTGCATACATTAAGGAATGGAGTAAAATAGTAACTCCATATATTCAGGGGGAGAAAAGAAAAGGATTTCACTTATTTATTTTGATAGGGGAGAAATTAATGTTTTCTTATTACTCCTGTTTACTTATTAAACTTCCATATGTACACTTGCTCTTTATATGCTTAAAGGTTTTGTCATCATCAAAAAGGGGGAGATTGTTGACCCCAGATTGTTTTTGATGATTGCAAAACAAATTAAGCAATTCTAAGATTGATACAGGAAAGTTCGGTCGCCTTGCAAGTAAGTATCTTCATGCAAAATCGACTGGTAAGAAAGTACTTCATTTAATTTGCTTTAAATATGATTATTAGCCTTGGAGTTAACTGGTTAGCTAGCTTGTTAGTCTATTTAGCTAACTGGCACGACTTTCAGCTAGCTGGGAAAGTTTCACAGTGTATGGGCTGAACCATCTTGCATTTTAGCTAGCTGTCTAGCTAGCTTGTTAGCTAGCTGAAGTTTCTTCAGCTAACTAAAACACTTGTCTCAGTAAGATGGCTGAACACCCTCTTTCTTCAGCTAACTGGTGAGTTAGTTTGTTAGCTAGCTGAAGCTCTTTCAGCTAACTAAGGAACTTGTCTCAGGTGCCTGGCCGAACGTCCCTTTATTTTAGTTAACTGGTGAGCTAGCTGGTTAGCTAGCTGGAATTCCATCAGCTAACTAAAATTCCTGTCACAGTGGTTTGGCCGAACACCCTTCCATTTTAGCTAGCTGGCTGGATGTCTTGTTAGTTAACTGTAACTCCTTCTAGCTAGCTGATGTTTCTTTTAGTTAACTGCTTAGCTAACTATTTCATCCTTGAGCTAACTGGTTAGCTAACTATTTTTCACAGGGAATGTTGCAGCCGAATGGATTTAAATTTTAGTTAACTGGAGAGCTAGCTGCCGTTTGGCTAGTTAGCTGGAGAGTTAGCTACTTTATTCAGACGACTGGCTGCCTTTTTGCTCAGTTAGCTAGAGAGCTAACTAAGCTGCACGGATAGCATAGTATTTTGCTTCTAGTTAGCTCGTGAGCTAACTGGCCATTCTTTAGTTAGCTATTCATCTAACTAGCTATCCTATCTCTCTCCTACAGCAGTTTGGATTTCAAATGGAGTTAGCTGGCGAGTTAGCTGTTGAGCTAACTAACGTGCTCCCTCTGAATGTTTCTTTTCTTATGACCTCTCTGGTTAGCTAACTGATTAGCTAGCTGGGGGTTATTGCTTTACTCTTGGATGATGGCATTCATTTCTCAGCTACCTGGAGCTTCTCTCTTTCAGTCCATCGCCGCCTAAAGAGTTTTCTTTCTCTCTTTCTCTCTCTATTGCTATTTCAAGCTATAGTTAACTTTTCATTTTTGAATTTTTACAGTGCTCATCCTTCCTCAAATGGAGATCTGCATTCAATGCTTAAGGGAAACATATTTAACGGTTATATTTTCTTCCCGTTATTATTTCCATTTATTTCTTATGTATCTAACGGATATTTTCTTGTTAGATGGTTATAAATAGCTAGGATTAGAAGCACACCTAGATGACGATTTTTGAAAAGAAATTTCAAAGAGAGAAAAATCCAAGAAAAGAGCCTTCATTGAATATTTGTTGAGTGGTTGCTGTGCATTCAAGCTCATTCCTTGCTCCGAAAGGTCGTCCGAATCATTGAAGCTTATCAAGCATTCAAGACTTCAGCTGCTTCAACCTAGTTCATTTATTGCTGAGTTTATTGCTTCAAAAAGTTGTAAAGTATATTCTGAATATTTGCTCTTTGTAGGAGCTTCTTATTTACATACTTTGATTATCTTGTAAAGGGTTAGTGAACCCTGATTTGTTGGCTTCCTTGTGCCATTTAAACAAGAGGACTAGCCTAGGTTTGACTAGGGGTTCTTGGCTTCCTTGTGCCGTGAAACAAAAGGACTAGCCTAGGTTTGGCTAGGGGTTCTTGGCTTCCTTGTGCCGTAAAACAAGAGGACTAGCCTAGGTTTGGCTAGGGGTTTTTGGTTGCCTTGTGCCGTATAAACAGAGGGCTAGCCTGGTTCGGCTAGAGGTTGTAATCGTTGTGATACGATTAGTGGAATTCCCAAAGGTTTTGGAGAGTGGATGTAGGTGCTGAGTTTGGCACCGAACCACTATAAACTCCTATGTTTGTGGTTGATTGCTTATCTACTGTTATTATTCTGTGCACCCCACTTCACCGCTGTAAATTTAAATTAGGGTTAAAAGCACATTCATCTGCATAGCTATTAAATTTTTAAATAACCCAATTCATCCCCCTCTTGGTTTACTACATCTGGGCAACATTTAGAACCACCTCGGGGGTTTGTGTGCTGACCGAGGGGCAACTCGGCGGGTACGGAGCCTTTAGGGTCTTAACCACCTCGGGGCACCTCCGTGCCGAGGTCGAGTGGTGTCCCATAGGTCGCGATGCCGGCAAACTCTTTTAGAACCACCTCGGGGGTTTATGTGCTGCCCGAGGGGCGACTCGGTGGGTACAGAGCCTTTAGGGTCTTAACCGCCTCGAGGGCACCTCCGTGTCGGGACCGAGTGGTGTCCCGTAGGCCACGATGCCGGCGAGCTCCTTTTGCAAGATCTGGTCCTTGAATGCAAGGGAGAGCAGGCTGTGGCACTGGAAGGGACCCTTTTATTGCTCGTATTCTGGGGGATACATCATTGATAATATTTGCGGAGATTATCAGCGTTCCAGGTACGCGGAATGGGTTGTCCGTTGAGCTCTTCTAGTCTGTATGCCCCCCGGTGGAGTGTCTCGGCGATACGATAAGGACCCTCCCAGTTGGGGGATAGTTTGCCCCCCTCCGTAGGCTTAGATACCTCAGCCTTTCTTAAAACCAGATCTCTGTGGCGAAAGACCTTGGGACGAACTCGGGCATTGTAGTACTTGGCTGTTCGCTGACGGAAAGTCACCATACGCAGCCTTGCCCGGTCATGTGCTTCGTCGATAAAGTCCAGGTTGGCTCATATCAATGTAGAATTGTCTTCCTCGTTGAAGGACTCCACGCGCGGACTGGGCAGTCCATTTTCAATAGGGATGACAGTCTCGGATCCGAAGACGAGACTGAAGGGAGTCTCGCCCGTCGGGGCTCTGGAGGTCATGTGGTAAGCCCATGTCACGCTGGGGAGCTCCTCCACCCATCGATCCTTGGATCCATCTAGTCGAGTCCTGAGCCCTCTGAGAATGGTGTGGTTCATGACCTCGGCCTCCCCGTTGGTCTGGGGGTGGCCGACATAGGTGAATCGATGGTGAATATCCAGCTCATCGCAGAATGTCTTGAATGCATCATTGTTGAACTGGAGGCCGTTGTCCGTGACGAGAGTATGAGGTAGGGCAAAGCCGCATATGATCGACTTCCAAAAGAAGGCTTTGACTTTACTCTCGATGATCTTAGCCAGTGCCTCAACCTCGACCCACTTGGTGAAGTAGTGGATGGCTACTAGTAAGAATCTCCACTGTCCTGAGGCTGGGGGGAATAGTCCAAGGATGTCCATTCCACACTGAGCGAAGGGCCAAGGGGCTGAGAGCGGATTGAGCAGTGTAGACGGTTGATGCTGGATGTGTGCGTGGCGCTGGCAACCATCGCACTTCTGAACTAGCTTGGCAGCATCCTCGCTCATGGTAAGCCAGAAATATCCCTGACGGAGGGCCATCTGGGCCAGGGACCTGCCCCCCAAGTGATTTCCACAGAATGCCTTCATGGATTTCTCTAAGGATGTAGTCGGCATCGGCAGGTCCTACACATCTGAGCAGAGGGTAGGAGAATGACCTCCTGTACAGACATCCATCTAGGAGGACGAATTTGGAATCCCTCCACTTGAGCAGCCTGGCCTCATTACGATCATCAGGGAGGGTGCCATTAGTGAGATAGCGGACATAGGTATCCATCCATGTAGGCTCTTGGGTGAGCGGGAGGACTTCCTCGCCATCCTCTATGCTGGGCCTTTCTAAATATTCAATGTAGGCGTCCCTTGCGATGTCATCGGCGATGGTAGCCAGGTGGGAAAGAATGTCGGCCTTGGCATTCTCACTCTGGGGAATGTAACTGATGCTGAAATAAGCTAATGGGGAGACCAAGAGCCGAACCTTGCCCAGGTATTGTGTCATAACAGGGTCACGTGCCTCGTTCTCCCTGTTGATTTGTCCAGAGACGAGTTGCGAGTCAGTGAAAGCTCTAAGACACCTTATTCTGAACTCTTGGACTAACCTCAATCCCGCCAGCAGGGCCTCATACTCGGCTTGGTTATTGGTGGCTTTGAATAGGAACCACAGGGCGCATTTTGCTTTCTCTCCACCCGGTTCGGTGAGAATGAGACCGGCATCGCTTCCCTAAGAATTTGACGCGTCGTCTACATGGGATCTAGGTTTCTCAATCATTGCTCGGCTCGGGCTCATGTCGCTCCACGGAAACGTCCCTGGTGTCCTCGTCCGTCCAAGTGCACTCGACCAAAAAATCGGCCAGGACTTGGGACTTCAAGACCGGCCATGCTTGGAAGGAGAGGTCAAATACTCCTAACTTGATGGCCCACTTGGCGAGTCGGCCTGAGATGTTCGGACGGGTCAGGATGGCTTGGAGAGGCTGGTCTGTGAGCACCACAATAGGATGGGCTTGGAAATATGGGCGGAGACGATCAGGGCAAAAATAATTTTCTCTGTCTTTAAGTATCTGCCCTTCGCATCATGAAGCACCTTGCTCATATAATAAATAGGCCTTTGGGTCTCGTCAGTGTTGAAACACACCAAGACTGAGCTAACGGCCTCCGAAGAAGCAGCTAGGTAGAGGAAGAGACTTTCCTCATCCCTTGGCTTGGACAGGAGCGGCGAAGAAGGCAGAAACGCCTTCAGGCCATCGAAGGCTTTCTGGCAGTCGTCCGTCCACTCGAAGCCATTTACTTTATGCAGGGCCTTGAAGAAGGGCAAGCATTTCTCAGTTGATTTCGAGAGGAAATGACTTAGAGCCGCCACCCTCTACGTTAGTCACTGTACTTCCTTCTTGCTGGATGGTGGCCTCATATCGAGGATGGCGCTGATTTTCTCTGGGTTTGCCTCGATCCCCCGCTGAGTCACCATAAAACCTAGGAACTTGCCCGCCATGACTCGAAAGGCACATTTCTTGGGATTTAGCTTGACCTGGAAGTGGCGGAGGTTGTTGAAAGTTTCCTCTAGATCGGAGACATGATCAAAAGCGCGGATGCTCTTGGTCAGCATATCATCCATGTAGACTTCCATGTTCTGGCCTAACTGATCCTAAAATACCCTGTTCATCACCTTTGATAGGCCGCCCCCGCATTCTTGAGACAGAAGGGCATCACTTTGTAGCAATAAATCCCCTTTTCTGTCATAAAGGATGTGTGCTCTTCATTGTTGGGATCCATCCTTATTTGATTATATCCAGAGAAGGCGTCCATGAAGCTGAGGAGCTCATGGCCGGAAGTGGAATCTACCAGCTGGTCTATCCTTGGTAGGGGAAAAACTGTCTTTCGGACACGCCTTGTTGAGGTTGGTGAAGTTGATGCAAATTCTCTAGCTCCCGTTTGCCGTTCGTACCATGACCACATTGGCCAACCAGCTAGGGTAATGCGCCTCTCGGATGTGGCCAGCACTGAGAAGTTTGTTAACCTCCTCATCGATGGCCTTTTGCTGCTCAGGAGCGAAGCTCCTCTTCCTCTGACGGATTGGACGGTGCTTCGGATCGATGTTGAGCTTGTGAGTGATTACTTCTGGAGGGATGCCGGGCATGTCAGATACCGACCAAGCAAAAACGTTTAAGTTGGCCCACAGGAAGGTTAAGAGGTGATTGCAATCCTCCAAGGAGAGGAGTCCACCGATGCACAAGGGGAAAGGTCAGGAGGTGCTCGGCCGGTTCCCCTCTTCTATCGGACTCCCTGGGGTCAGGTGCTTCTGGGACCAGCTCGGCCTCCAAGAGGCTTGACGCCGTATGATAGCAGGGCAGAACTGAGCCGATCTCGCCTTTCATCTCCCCAACACCTTTGCTAGTAGGGAACTACACCAGCAGGCGTCGGGTGGAGATAATCACATCCAATAGATTTAAGCCTGGGCGCCCGAGAATGGCATTGTATGCCAAGGGGACCCGCACAACTAAGAACTTCATGATCACTGTGCTTTGGCATGGCAGTGTTCCGGCTGTCACAGTCAAAGATATCTCACCCTCAACCCTTACCGAATCCCCGGTGAATCCGACCAAAGGGGTTGCTACAGGCTGAAGAGAGTCTAGAGATAATCCCATCCAAATAAAAGCATCATAAGTGAGGATGTCAGCTGAGCTGCCACTATCAACCAATATCCGTTTTATAGGGTGCTTGGCAATCATCATTGTTGGCCCAGATGGCAACCCAAGAGGGGGGGAGGTGAATTGGGTTCTTAAAAATTTAAGACTTTTTAACTTTAATTGATTAGTTAGCAAGATGTGCAAGTGAGAGCTAACTAAAAGCAATGAACAAGCAAATAAAGAGAGATAGAGATAGAGAAAATAAGGCACGGCAAACACAAGATAATTTTATAGTGGTTCGGCGCAACCAGCACCTACGTCCACTCCCAAGATTCACTTGGGTCCACACTATAATCTCTCTAGATTACAGCCGAGTTGTTTTCCAAGCTCACAACTCAAACTTGTTGTTTTACCGGGTGCACAACGAACCCAGCTGGTTTTAACTCGGGCTTACCAGCACAAAACCCTACACGTTGTTTTTCTAGGGCTCACAACTAACCCAACACAAGCACTCCGGCTTGCAACGAGGTATACCAACCTCCACTAATTCAATCCACTGATTGAATCAGCAAACAAATAATAATGATAGTGTTTGAACAATAAGTGCTCCCCTTGAGCAAATATACAAATGAAGTACAAAATATAAAGGTTAGAAAAGCCTGATATTTGCAGATGGTAGATGCTTGGGCTTTTCCTTCTTCTCTTCAACTCCTCTAGAAGTGTTGAATCACGCCTCAGCTAGATTCTTGACCGTTGAAGACTTTGGAGTTGAGATGAAGCTTTTTCCTCTTTTGAAAATCCGCCGATTTGACCTTTGAAACGCACTTGGATTTTCTTTTGGCTTTTGTGGATTGATGAGAAGGAGTAGACGAAACTTTCACTTGGATTTCACTCCTTTTGAAACACTCTTCTTTGAGCTAAATGATTTTTCCAATATGCTCTGTTTTTCCCTCTTTTCAAATGATATTCTTTTCTCTCTTTTTGATTTTCTCTGGGTTGTTTTGATTTGAAAAGAACTCCTCTATTTATAGAATCTGCAAAAATATATCCGTTAGAGACAAGGAAAAATAGCCGTTATTCAAAAATCTTACCGTTGGGGCTGATGTGTCATCGTTAAAAATGCGCCCAGATTTCGCGGAGTCGACTCGAGCTCTGAGGGAGTCGGCTCGAGGTCGATTACCAAAAATAGAAACATTTTAAGCATTGAAGGGTCGACTCGCGAAAACAAGTGTCGGCTCCTGAAAGTCGGGAGTCGACTCGAGGAAAATGGGGAGTCGACTCGAGAAGTGCTCAAAAAACATGGGTTCTGTTGTTTGAGCGGAGTCGGCTCGCACAGACAGGAGTCGGCTCGCAAGAATTCAGGGGTCGACTCTTGAAAACCAAGGGTCGACTCGAGAAACTCAGGCAAATTGGGGAGTCGACTCGGAAACCCTTGAGTCGGCTCGGGACCGATACAAAAATCAGAAAAATGTTCTGATTGACTTTAAAACTTGTCCCAATTAAATTTAAAATATAAATTTGACTTGAATACATTAAATATGACGTTTATCATGGATTCAAGACATGTTTCAAGAATTCATCGATTGAATTATAATGTAAAAATTCCTTTTTGAAATCTTTTAAGCATAGAACTTGAAACTTCTTTTTCTAATAGATTCAAAACTCATTTAATATAACCATTGATAGTTCATTCCTTTCAATTTGAATAAGCTCAAGGTTTTTGATAAATAAACACATTGTTTTCTTTAAGGTACTCATGGCTTTTGGAAATCATCAAAATCAATAAAGTTGGGGCAATTATGTTTCAATAATTTCTCAACAATCTCCCCCTTTTTGATGATGACAAAAACATTGAGTATATGCATTATAAAATTGAAAAAATTTGTGATTCCAAAATCAACTTTGTGTTCATGGAAAGGCTCCCCCTCAATGAGGTAGCTCCCCCTATGAACCTTAATTTATAAATCATTCAAAATTTTTCAAAATCAAAACTTAAGCTTTTTCTTTATGAAATTCAATTTATCTCTTCCCCTTTATGTCTTTTTCTTATTTAATTCTCTCCCCCTTATTTAATTAGGGCAATTCTGCATATACGATTATAAATCTCTCCCCCTTTTTTGTAATCAACAAAAAGGTTGAGATGCATCAGAGCATCAATTGATTAAACTCATTCGAATTCATTCAGCATTAAGTTATCAATTGAGTATTGAGATATTCAAAATTATATCAAATTAAACATAAGCATTCAAAGATATTCAAGGGTACTCACAATTGAAATAAAAGTGAAGCATCAAACTTTCTCATTACTTCAAAATGAAAGTACATGGAAATGTAAACTTGTACATTGCATTGAAAGTAAATTGATTACATCAAAAGAGATTACATGAAAACTTAAAAATTTCTTCTAGTAATTCTATTCAAGTGATCTACAATTTGCTTCATCCCTTCACATTGAAGTCTAACATAGTCTTTTAGTTTTTCATCAACAAAAGTACAAGCAGAAGTGATTTTTTCTTGAAGCTCTGCGTTGCATTGGGAGTATGTCTCCGAGTCACCGCAGATGTCCTTAAGTTCTCCAAAGATATTCTTTAAATTTTCACTTAAGGAACCGGTAGATGAACTGAGAGTGGACTCAATCAATGCAACTCGATCACTGAGAGAATATAATGCTTCTTTTAAGTTCATATACTTTCATTAAATTCTTCTTTCAATCTTTTCTTGATCACTTAACTCAGACTTGAATAAAGATCGAAGTTGATCTAACTGTGTATCAGAAAAACTAGCAGATGAAACTGTGGAAGACTGAGCAGGAGCAACAGTAGGAGCAGGGGTAGGATCTGAAGCAGGAGCAGGAACAGACTCTGGAATAGATGAACACTGAGGAGGCTCCGGAGATGAATGTCTCAAGAAGGTCTGGGTGCCTCTGCATCTAAGTCTCTGTCCTCAGTAACAGTCTTTCTCTCCCAACTTCCATTTTTCTTAACAAACCCCATGCGATGAATTGTAGCCAAAGTATAATAATCTGTATGTCTTAACTCCTTCTTTGGCTCACAATCACTGAACACAATCCCTTGGCTTAAGAAATAATTTAGTCAAAACCATGCCATAGGGTAAGCTGATTTCTTTTTCCCGCACAATCTGCAATATACCAAATATCATCCTAGGTAGATTGATGGGTTTCCCAGAACAACAGCATCCATGACAAAAATATCTCGCTCAGAAACATAGTCAAATCGGCCTGTCTTGGGAAATAAAATCCTGCTGCAAATGTTGTGGAGAAGTCTTAATTCCAAGGCAGTTGACTAGCAAAGACTTCTTCAAATCCCTCAAAGTTTCGGTTCAAAAGTCTAGTGAGGGCTGGAGACCTATCTTCAGGGGCAAATGTAGAGGTCCAGACAAGGGTAACTTCAATATCTAGAAAGAATGGAGGATGTAATGTTCAAACCAATGCCTCTAACCTTGCTACCAAGCCATCATCTCCTCTAGACAAATTCTTGTAAAACTCTTTGACCAAAGCAGGGTAGGTGGGACAGTCCAATGAACAAATATACTCAAATCCCATCTCGATTAGTTGTCTACCAATGATGAATCCTTCATTCTCAAACAATTCGAAATCCACTTTCCTTCCTGTGGTACAATCCTACTGGCTAGAAGATCTACCTGAGGGGTAGGAGCTGGAGCTGGAGCTGGAGGATCACTAGCCGAAGGGTAGAAGAAGAATCCGTAGACGGCTCGCGGACGGGTCGTCGGACGGTCCTTTTTCTCTTCAACCGGCGCCACTCGAGCTTGCTCCTCGGGTTTTGGGTGCCATTGATCTTGAAGGATTGTTAATCAGAGGTTATTTGAGGTTTGGAGGGTTTTGGGAAAGTTTTGGAGAGGATTTGGAAGATTTGGAAGAATGAAATGTCCGTCGGGTCGACTCGTGCCCTAAATAAATCGACTGGGACCACGTCGAGTCGACTCGCGCAAAGTGTGGAGTCGGCTCGCGACTAGTCACAGAGCACGGACACGATCTCGAGTCGACTCGCTCAGAGGAGGGGTCGACTCCTGAGTTTCAGCAGAAACTCGAGTCGACTCCGATACTCTCGAGTCGGCTCCCGGACAAATTCAGAGAAAAATTAGATTAAGATTCAGAGAATCCGAATTAAGTCCAAATTTGATCTTTGAGTATGATTAAAAATCATGGACTTTGAGAGATCAAATTGATATGAGTTCTAGATAAAATTTCCTTAAGATTTTGAGAATTTGAAAGAATTCTAGATATATTTCCTTAGAGGTTTCAAAATTTATTCAAAAGGATTACAAATTCCTAACTCTCCTCTAAGATAACAAAATCTTTCTTCATTTAAAGGTTTAGTGAATATGTCAGCTAATTGTTCTTCAGTGTTTACATAATCTAAACAAATTTCATCATTAGCTACATGTTCCCTTATAAAATGATATCTAATTTCTATGTGTTTTGTTCTTGAGTGTTGAATTGGATTTTTAGTTAAGTTGATTGCGCTAGTGTTATCACATCTTATGGGTGTTTTATCAAGTGTGATACCATAGTCTTCAAGTTGTCGCTTAATCCATAGGATTTGCGCACAGCAACTTCCAGCTGCTACATATTCAGCTTCAGTAGTTGATAATGCAACTGAATTTTGCTTTTTGCTAAACCATGTGATTAAGTTACTACCTAAGAATTGGCATGCACCACTTGTGCTTTTCTATCTAATTTACATCCAGCATAATCAGAATCTGAATATGCAATTAGGTTTAATGTGGAATCTCTAGAATACCATAAACCTACATTTTTAGTTCCATTTAGATATCTTAAAATTCTTTTAACAGCTATTAAATGTGATTCTTTAGGTTCAGATTGAAATCTAGCACATAAACATACTGAAAACATGATATCTGGTCTACTTGCTGTTAAATAAAGAAGGGATCCGATTATACCTCGATAATACTTTTGTCAACCTTTTTACCTTCTTCATCTTTGTCCAGCTTGCATGAAGGACTCATTGGAGTTCCGAGGGGTTTCATTGTTTCCATACCAAACTTTTTGAGTAGTTCTCTTGTGTATTTGGTTTGGTTGATAAAGATTCCCTCTTTGCTTTGTTTGATCTGGAGTCCAAGGAAGAAGTTGAGTTCTCCCATCATGCTCATCTCGAATTCTCCCTGCATCAACTTTGCAAATTCTTGACAAAGAGAATCGTTAGTAGCACCAAAAATAATGTCATCTACGTATATTTGTACTACAAGTAAATCTTTACTTTTCTTTTCAAAAACAAAGTTTTATCAACATTTCCTCTTGTAAAATCATTTTCTATTAAGAATTTACTTAACCTATCATACCAAGCTCTAGGTGCTTGTTTCAAACCATATAAAGCTTTGTGCAATTTAAAAACGTGATTTGAAAACTCGTGATCTTCAAAACCTGGTGGTTGTTCTACATAAACTTCTTCATTAATAAATCCATTTAAAAATGCGCTTTTTACATCCATTTGAAATAAGTTAATGTTCATATGACATGCAAATGCAAGTAATAGCCTAATGGCTTCTAATCTAGCTACAGGTGCAAAGGTTTCATCAAAATCAATACCTTCTCTTGATTATATCCTTTAGCAACCAATCTAGCTTTGTTTCTAATTACAATGCCATTTTCATCTAGTTTATTTCTATAAATCCATTTTGATCCTATTACTGAATGTTTTTAGGTCTTTCAACTAAGGTCCAAACATTATTTCTTGTAAATTGATTTAGTTCTTCTTGCATAGCTAACATCCAATTATTATCTTTTTCAGCTTCTTCTATAGTTTTAGGTTCAATTTGTGATACAAATGCAAGATGATTACTAATATTTCTCATGTATGATCTAGTCCTTATTCCTTGAGATGGATCGCCTATAATCAATTCCTTAGGATGACTATGAGCATATCTCCAGTCTCTTGGAAGATCTACATCATTATGATCAATATTGACATCATCGTCCTTATGTGAATCATCATCTTTAGCCTCTTGTTCATGATCAGAAGATACTTCAATATTAAGTTTTTCAAGATCTTTTTCAATTATGTTTGTATCTTCCTCATCATCAATCTTTTCAGATCCAGTTGCTAAAGATTCATCAAAAACTACATGAATGGATTCTTCAACTACTAAGGTTTTCTTGTTAAAGATTCTATATGCCTTACTAGTTGTTGAATAACCTAGAAAAATTCCTTCATCAGATTTAGCATCAAATTTTCCTAAGTTGTTTTTACCATTATTATGAATGAAACATTTACATCCAAATGCATGAAAGTATTTTATATTTGGTTTTCTTTCATTCCATAATTCATAAGGTGTTTTCTTTAATATTGGTCTTATTAAAGCTCTGTTTAAGATGTAACATGCTGTGTTAATTGCTTCCGCCCAAAAATACTTTGGTAAGTTGCTTTCACATAGCATGGTACGGGCCATGTCTTCTAGAGTCCTATTTTTCTTTCAACTACACCATTTTGTTGTGGAGTCCTAGGGGCTGAAAAATTATGATTAATTCCATTTTCAGTGCAGAAATTTTCAAATAGGTGATTTTCAAATTCTGTTCCATGATCACTTCTTAGAGATACTATAGTAGTGTTTTTCTCATTTGTGACTTTCTTAAAGAATTTCAGGAAAATCGAGAAAGTCTCATCTTTGTGAGCTAAAAACATTACCCAAGTATATCTAGAATAATCATCTACAATCACTAGACCATATTTCTTTCCTCCTAGACTTGTGGTTCTAGTTGGTCCGAAAAGATCCATGTGAAGTAGCTCTAGTGCCCTAGAAGTTGAAACAATGTTTTTAGATTTAAAAGAACTTCTAGTTTGTTTTCCAAATTGACATGCATCACATATTTTATTATTTTCAAAATCTAATTTAGGTAATCCTTTAACTAAATCCATTTTAATTAGTTTTGAAATAAGGTGTGTGCTTGCATGACCTAATCTACGATGCCACAACCAACTAATTTCATTTATGTTAGCATTGTCAGCAATTAAGCAATGATCACTCAAAGATAATTTTTCTAAGTCAACTAAGTAAACATTGCCATGTCTATAACCAGTAAATACAATGCTATCATCAATAGAATTAGTTACAGTGCATATAGAAGATTTAAATGAAACATTAAAATTTTTATCACATAATTGACTTATGCTATTAGATTATGCTTCAAACCATTAACATAAAGTACATTATCAATAACTATAGATGGAGTTATGCGAACTTTACCAAGGCCCATAATTTGACCTTTACCGTTGTCGCCAAACGTCACAACTCCACCTTTCTTTTCCTCCAGGGTGATGAATTCATCTTTGTCACCCGTCATATGTCTTGAGCAGCCACTATCAAGGTACCACTTTTTCTTTGATCTTTTGGCTACAAGACATTCCTGCAATATAATCAAACTTTATGCTTAGGTACCCAAGCTTTCTTGGGTCCTTCATGGTTAGCAGCAATAAAAATTGTTCCTTTCGGAACCCATATTTTCTTAGCTTTAATATTTAACTTGTTGTTATTTTTAACGTTTTGCATTCAAAGGATTTGTGACCTTTTTCATTACATTTAAAACAAGTTATATTACTTTGGTTGGCTTTTATAAAAATATTCTTTAGAGATTTCTGTTTCTTAATGTGTTATATCCTAAACCAGCTTTGTCAAAAACAGCTTTTTGACTATCTAGGATCATGTTAAGTTTAGTTGAACTTAAGTGAATTTCTCAACAATGTCTTTATATTTTTTAACATCTTTCTTAAGAGAGTCAATTTCTTTAGCTTGCTGTTCTTTATCTAAAGCTAAAGTTTCTATTTGATCTTTTAAATCTTTAGTTGAGTTTTTAGTTTCAGATTTTAATAAATCTTTTTCTTGATTAAGATTATCTCTTTCTTTCCTAAGTTCTTCTTTTTCATTAGTTAAGTTCTTAACTTCTAAAGCTAATTCATTTTTACTTTTAGCTAAACTAATATTGTCATTTTTCAAAAACTTATACTTTTTCTTTAAGGATTTAAAATCAATCATAAGTTCATTGAAAGCCTCAAACATTTCATCAAATGTAAAATCATCATTTGAGTTTTCAGAACTTACCTCATTGTCGTTGTCGTCGTCGTTGGCCATGAACAAATATTGGCAACTTCCTTTTGCTCATCTTCTTCCGACGAGGAAGATTCATCAGACCATGTTGCCATGTATGCTTTCTTCTTTTTCTTGTAGGCCTTTTTCAGCAAAGGACAGTCATACTTAAAGTGCCCTGGCTTTTTGCACTCATAACATACTAAGGGCTCTTTTTCTTTTTCTTTCTCCTTGTCCTTTTTCTTATCCTTTTCTCCTTCAAATCTTGCTCCAAATTTCTTTTTATGGAAGGGCCTTTTTCTCATAAACCTTCTGAATTTTTTGGCCAAGAGAGCAGTTTCCTCATCATCTTCATCATTACTTTCACTGCTGCTCTCTTCCATTTCTGCAGTCTTGAGGGCAAGAGTTTTTCTTCTTTTTGTTTCCTCCTCAACATGCTGCTTCATTGTTAACTCGTGGGTCATTAAGGATCCTAGAAGCTCCTCTAAAGGTAGTGCATTGAGGTCCTTTGCTTCTTGGATGGCAGTGACTTTTGCTTCCCACGATCTTGGTAGTGACCTAAGAATTTTACGCACAAGATCAGCATTAGAATAAATTCTACCAAGACTTTTCAGACCATTCACAATATCAGTAAATCTAGTGAACATGCATGTGATGGTTTCAGTTTGTTCCATAGTAAATAATTCATATTTATGAACCAAAATATTTATTTTGATTCCTTTACTTGGTTTGTTCCTTCATGAGTAATTTCCAACCTATCCCAAATTTCTTTTGCGGAATTACAAGTTGAGATTCGGTTGAATTCATTTGAATCTAAGGAACAATATAAAATATTAATGGCCTTAGCATTTAGTTGTGCCATTCTCCTATCATTATCATTCCAATCCCTTTCGGGTTTAGGAACAATAGTGCCATCAATAAGGTGTGTGGGTGTACTAGGTCCATTAATTATAACACCCCAAAGCTCATAATCAGAAGCTTGAATGAATATCCTCATTCTAGCTTTCCAATAAGAATAGTTTGAGCCATTAAAAAGTGGAGGTCTATTCGTAGAATGACCTTCAGCAAAACTTGAACCAATTTGTGTTGCCATATGGATCTTTAGCCCTTGATCGTGAGATCAAATTCTAAATGAGCACTTGCTCTGATACCAATTGTTGGCCCAGATGGCAACCCAAGAGGGGGGGGGTGAATTGGGTTCTTAAAAATTTAAGACTTTTTAACTTTAATTGATTAGTTAGCAAGATGTGCAAGTGAGCTAACTAATAAGCAATAACAAGCAAATAAAGAGAGATAGAGATAGAGAAAATAAGGCACGGCAAACACAAGATAATTTTATAGTGGTTCGGCGCAACCAGCACCTACGTCCACTCCCAAGATTCACTTGGGTCCACACTATAATCTCTCTAGATTACAGCCGAGTTGTTTTCCAAGCTCACAACTCAAACTTGTTGTTTTACCGGGTGCACAACGAACCCAGCTGGTTTTAACTCGGGCTTACCAGCACAAAACCCTACACGTTGTTTTTCTAGGGCTCACAACTAACCCAACACAAGCACTCCGGCTTGTAACGAGGTATACCAACCTCCACTAATTCAATCCACTGATTGAATCAGCAAACAAATAATAATGATAGTGTTTGAACAATAAGTGCTCCCCTTGAGCAAATATACAAATGAAGTACAAAATATTAAAGGTTAGAAAAGCCTGATTTTTGCAGATGGTAGATGCTTGGGCTTTCTTCCTTCTTCTCTTCAACTCCTCTAGAAGTTGAATCACGCCTCAGCTAGATTCTTGACCGTTGAAGACTTTGGAGTTGAGATGAAGCTTTTTCCTCTTTTGAAAATCCTCCGATTTGACCTTTGAAATGCACTTGGATTTTCTTTGGCTTTTGTGGATGATGAGAAGGAGTAGACGAATCTTTCACTTGGATTTCACTCCTTTTGAAACACTCTTCTTTGAGCTAAATGATTTTTCCAATATGCTCTGTTTTTCCCTCTTTTCAAATGATATTCTTTTCTCTCTTTTTGATTTTCTCTGGGTTGTTTTGATTTGAAAAGAACTCCTCTATTTATAGAATCTGCAAAAATATATCCGTTAGAGACAGGGAAAAATAGCCGTTATTCAAAAATCTTNTTTATAGAATCTACAAAAATATATCCGTTAGAGTCAAGGAAAAATAGCCGTTATTTAAAAATCTAACTGTTGGGGCTGATGTGTCATCCGTAAAAATCGCGCCCAGATTTGCTGGAGTCGACTCATGCTTTTCCCGAGTCGGCTCAAGCTCATTTTACCAAAAATAGAAATATTAGGGGTCGACTCGATAAAGGTGAAGTGTCGACTCCTGATAGTCGGGAGTTGACTCGTGAAAGACTTGGGGTCGACTCGAGAGATGCTCAGAAAAACACTCTTTTGGTGTCTGAGCGGAGTCGACTCGCACAGTCCAGGAGTCGGCTCGACAGAATCAGGGGTCGACTCGACAATTTTATGGGTCGACTCGACACAGATGCACATTTCTGTACACTGAGCGGAGTCGACTCTGAAACTCAGGAGTCGGCTCCGGAACGTATCAAAAATCAGAAATTTTTCTGATTGACATTAAAATCGTTCCAGATTCATTTTAGTTCATTGTTTTGGCATGAAATCAATAGAATTAATCTTAGAAGTGATTCATGAACTAATCCATAAGCTTTTAGATAAAACATGAATTATAACATTTCTTTTCGAAAGTTTGAATATTGAGTTTAAAGTCACAATCAAAATTGATTAAAGTTAAACTTGAGCATTCTCATTCTCATTGATTGTTCAAAGTAAATTTGTTGCTTCATTTTCATAAACTCATTACATCCTTTAATAAACTCAATGGCTTTTAGTAATCATCAAAATCAAAAGGATTGGATCATATAATTTTTCATAATCTTTCAACAGACCAACTAGAACCATAAGTCTAGGAGAAAGAAATATGTCTTGTGATAATAGATGATTACTTTAGATTCACTTGGGTAATGTTTTTAGCTCACAAAGATGAGACTTTCTCGATATTCCCGAAATTCTTTAAGAAAGTAACAAATGAGAAAAACACTACCATAGTGTCTCTAAGAAGTGATCATGGAACTAATTTGAAAATCACTTATTTAAAAGTTTTTGCAATGAAAATGGTATTAATCATAATTTTTCTGCACCAAGAACCCCTCAACAAAATGGAGTAGTTGAAAGGAAAAATAGAACTCTAGAAGACATGGCCCGTACCATGCTATGCGAAAGTAAACTCCCGAAATACTTTTGGGCGGAAGCTATTAACACAGCATGTTACATCCTAAATAGAGCATTAATAAGACCTATTTTAAAGAAAACACCTTATGCATTATGGCATGATAGAAAACCCAACATTAAATATTTTCATGCATTTGGTTGTAAATGTTTTATTCATAATAATGGTAAAAGTAACTTAGGTAAATTTGATGCAAAATCTGATGAAGGAATATTCTTAGGTCATTCAATAACTAGTAAAGCATATAGAGTGTTCAGTAAAGGAAGTTTAATTATTGAAGAATCTATTCATGTAGTTTTTGATGAATCTTTAGCATCAAGTTCCAAAAGGATTGATGATGAGGAAGATACAAACATTCTCGAAAACAATCTTGAAAAACTTAATATTGTATCTTCAGATCATGAACAAAAAGCTAAAGATAATGATTCGCCTAATGTTGATGTTATTAATACTAATCATAATGATGTAATCTACCAAGAGATTGGAGATATGCTTATAGTCATCCCAAGGAATTGATTATAGGTGATCCATCTCAAGGAATAAGAACTAGATCATCTATGAGAAATATTAGTAATCACCTTGCATTTGTTTCTCAAATTGAACCTAAAACCATTGAAGAAGCTGAAAAAGATAATAATTGGATGTTAGCTATGCAAGAAGAATTAAACCAATTCACTAGAAATAATGTATGGACATTAGTGGAAAGACCTAAAGATCATTCTGTTATTGGATCAAAATGGGTTTTTAGAAATAAACTAGATGAAAATGGCATAGTAATTAGAAACAAAGCTAGATTAGTTGCAAAAGAATATAATCAAGAAGAAGGTATTGATTTTAATGAAACCTTTGCACCTGTAGCTAGATTAGAAGCCATTAGGCTATTACTTGCATTTGCATGTCACATGAACTTTAATTTATTTAAATGGATGTCAAAAGTGCATTTTTAAAT
The DNA here is from genome assembly GCA_900491605.1 of Calamus simplicifolius. Classification (NCBI taxonomy): domain Eukaryota; kingdom Viridiplantae; phylum Streptophyta; class Magnoliopsida; order Arecales; family Arecaceae; genus Calamus; species Calamus simplicifolius. The sequence continues at coordinate 88,599 of UESW01002159.1, forward strand.
GGATTAATAAATGAAGAAGTATTTGTTGAACAACCACCGGGATTTAAAGATCATGAATTTTCAAATCACGTTTTTAAATTGCACAAAGCTTTATATGGTTTGAAACAAGCACCTAGAGCTTGGTATGATAGACTAAGTAAATTTTTGATTGAAAATGATTTTACAAGAGGAAATGTTGATAAAACATTATTTTTGAAAAGAAAAGATAAAGATTTACTTGTAGTTCAAATTTATGTTGATGACATTGTATTTGGTGCTACTAACAATCTTCTATGTCAAGAGTTTGCTAAGTTAATGCAGGGAGAATTTGAAATGAGCATGATGGGAGAACTCAATTTCTTCCTTGGACTCCAAATCAAACAAAGCAAAGAGGGAATCTTTATCAACCAAACAAAGTACACAAGAAAAATTCTAAAGAAGTTTGGTATGGAATTAATCAAACCCCTCGGAACACCAATGAGTCCTTCATGCAAGCTGGACAAAGATGAAGAAGGTAAGAAGGTTGATCAAAAATATTATCGAGGTATAATCGGATCCCTACTTTACTTAACTGCAAGTAGACCAGACATAATGTTTGATGTTTGCTTATGTGCTAGATTTCAGTCTGAACCTAAAGAATCACATTTAATTATTGTTAAAAGAATTCTTAGATACCTTAGTGGAACAAAAAATGTAGGTTTATGGTATTCTAGAGACTCAACATTAAATCTGATTGCTTATTCTGATTCTGATTATGCTGGATGTAAGTTAGATAGAAAAAGCACAAGTGGTGCATGCCAATTTTTAGGAAGTAACTTAATCTCATGGTTTAGCAAAAAGCAAAATTCGGTTGCATTATCTACTGCTGAAGCAGAATATATTGCAGCTGGAAGTTGCTGTGCTCAAATCCTATGGATTAAGAGACAACTTGAAGACTATGGTATCACACTTGATAAGACACCTATAAGATGTGATAATACAAGTGCAATCAATCTAACTAAAAATCCAATTCAACACTCAAGAACAAAGCATATTGAAATTAGATATCACTTTATAAGAGAACATGTTGCCAATAATGAAATTTGTCTTGATTATGTGAATACTGAAGAACAACTGGCAGATATATTTACAAAACCCTTAAGTGAAGAGAGATTTTGTTATCTTAGAGGAGAATTAGGAGTTTGTGATCCTTTGGAATAATTTTTTGAAACTCTTAAGAACAACTATCTAGATTTCTTCAATTTCTTGAAAAATCTCGATATTCAATAAGGAAATCTATCTAGATCTTGATTCATTGTTTCCCCAATTGCTAAGGAACATTTATCTAGAGTTTGATGATTAATTTGAATAGTTTTAGATCCTTGAAACTTGATTTTTTATCTCTAAAACTGTTAGAGTCGACTCTAACAATTTGTGGAGTCGACACCTTAGTTTTTGATGTTCTATCTAAGCAATTAGAGCCGACTCTGGCTTCTGTAGAGCCGACTCTAATTCGAGCGCTGACAGACTTTCTGGTTCGGAGCCGACACCCAGTTTTCGGGAGTCGACTCTAGGTCGAACTAGGTCAAAAATAAAAAGGCGGAGTCGACCCCAATTCATTTTATCCGTCTCCCAAAACCCCTCCAAGGAGTTCCAAAGCCTTTCCAACCTCCCCAATCTTCTCAAAACCTTTGATTACACATTCCAATCAACTCAATGGAACCCAAGAGGTGCGGTTTCATCGGAGGAGCGTCCGTTCCCACGAGGCGACGCACGATTCGGAGGCAACCCTTGCCATCCTCCTCTTCGGCCACTCAAGAAGATTCCCCTCCTTCACCCTTTCACCCAAAGTAGATCAACTAGCCGGTAAGACTATCACAACTGGAAGGAAGGTCAAGTTTGATTTCTTTGAGTCGGAGGGCTTCTCAATAGGAAGATGTTTAAAAGAAATGGGGTGGAAAAAGATTTGTTCATTAGATATCCCTACTTATCCTGCCCTAGTGAGAGAATTTTACAATGATTTGAGTAGAGGAGAAGGCGGTTTAGTCAGTATTGTAAGAGGAACTAGAGTTGTAATAACTGCTGAAATCCTTGGAAATCTGTTGGAAATGCCCACAATTGGTATTATGGAATATCAGCATGATGATAGAAGTGGTGCATTGTCAAGAATGTTAGGGAGGGATGTAACCGAGTTTGAGGAAATTCTTGCTAATCAATTAAATCTGGAGCTCAGGTTACTACACAACATATGTGGAAGAATTTTATTCCCCAAAATTGTTAGATTTGAGTACGTCTCGGAGCGAGACATTCTTTTGATGGATTGTATTATAACTGGAAGGCCAGTCAACCTAGCTGGCATGATGATTGGTTATATGGCAGAGGCTGCTACAAAGAAAAGATCTACACTGCCATATGGTATGATTCTGACATTGATCTTTAGAAGCCAAGGTGTGCTAATTATGGATAATGAACCCCTAAGGAAATTAAGGCACACTGACTATTATAGTATTTCTACTATTCATCGGATGGGCTTCAAGAAGTTAAATGGTATCTGGATGAAAGGAGGACGAGAAGAAAGAGCTGAGAGAGATAGAACTGAAGAGGCCAGAGTAGAAGATATCCCTGGACCATCCACTGTGGGACCATCAGTCCCTGATCCATTTATTGCGGGACCATCTACAGCTGGACCTTCAGAAGCTGGACCGAGCACAGTTCCCTCTCCTCCACATCTGTCTGTTACTGCTTCTGGGAGATTCTCTGATGAGCAGATTGGTCAGTTGAGAGCCTTGCTTGCTGAATATGACAGTCAGAGATCTCATGAGATTAATCAATTAAAAGAAGACTTCAATCAGCTAAAAGAAGAACTTAACTCGAGACTTGACATGATTTCCTTTTCCATAAGCAATTCTGTTGAATCCTTTGGTGCTGAACTTCACAAAATCTTTGAAAGGATGGAAGGCATTGCTGATGGCTCGGGATCTTATGTTCATGCAACTGTCAACTGAAGAAGGACATTGACCTTGCAGTCTCACAGATTGAAGCTTGTCTTGAAAATTTTAAGAAATCTCAAAAAGATGATGTAATGAAATCATAAGTCACTTAAAGAAAATTGTATTCAAACATATCTGACTTTGATTTTGATACTCTTTTGTATCTTAGGTTCTCCAGGTTTACTTTATCTTGATAGTTTGTATTTAGGAATTTTGAGTATCTAATGTATCTCACTTTGGAATTTACTTGAATCAACTTATGTAATGTTTCTTACTTATGTAATGCAATTACACATTTTTAAATCTGTCTATGATTGACTGCTTGAATCCCTATGTCTTATTGAACCAACAATTTTTCTCTAATAACTTTCTTTATCTAATACTCTCCTTATTGCTGATAACAAAAAAGGGGGAGAGATGGTTGAATATGCAAAAAAAAAAAGACTTAAAATTTTAATGAGAAATGATTGTTTATGTAAAAAGAAAGAGACTTGAAATTTTAATCAGTTCAATTAAAATTCGATTTTTATATATAGGGGGAGCTATTCAATGCAGGGGGAGCTTAACAACAAGCTTAATTGCAATTTTTGTATATTTAGTTTAAATGTTCATAATTGATGGCTTATATAGAACTCATGCATAATTTTAAAAGTTCACTTTGAATATTGGCATCAAATCCTTCATTAAAAATGTTTTAAGCTTTAAAATGACTATAATCTTTAGTTCGAATGAATTTTTTGAATGCATATACTCAAAGTTTTTGTTATCATCAAAAAGGGGGAGATTGTTGATCCAATTGATGATTTTGATGATTAACAAAACTATTTGAGTATAACAATTGAAGGCTCTAATGATTTTGATTAAGTTTTTCAGATTATAAGTCGTTTGAATGATCAAAATCAGGAGTTAAATCTTGTTCTGGATCGAATCTAATGTCTAGGTAAGATTGCAGACATTAGAGTCGACTCGAGAATCACAGAGCCGACTCCAGTATCTGGCACGGAAGTTAGAGTTGACTCTGAGACTGTTAGAGCCGACTCCAACAGAAAAGACAGAACGTTGATTTTTCTGGCCCCGACTTAGAGTCGACTCCGGGTCTGTTAGAGTCGACTCCAGAAAAGTTTCTTGTCGACCCCAGAAAAGTCAGAGACGACTCCAGAATTAATGGGTTAAAGTGTTTCGAGTTAGAGCCGACTCCAGAAAAGTTAGAGTCGACTCCAACCCACCTGGAACGAAAATCAAATTGCCAGATCAGCTCTAACGGTAATATTTCTATTTTACTTTATTTCTAACGGATATATTTGTTGCAAGGTACACTCCAATGAATAGTTTTCTTCCAAAAATGGTTTGAAAGAAATCTATAAAAAGGGAAGACTATCATTCAAAAACAAGAGAACGAAAAAAGGGAAAAACAAAGAAGAAAAATGGAAATAGAGAAATCCCAATTCAAAAATCCGAAAAAGAGAGAGCCTGAATCTCAAGAGAAAAACCTTCTAGCTCAAATCCACTCCACTCCAAAAAGCTCAAGAGGAATCCAAGGCATTCAAATCAAAGTTTTGGTGGATTTCCCAAATTGGAGAAAGAGGATCAGTTTCTTGCTTTTCAATCCTTCTCAACTGCTTCAACTGTGAAGAATCGGAGCTGAGGCTTGATTCAATCTAGCAAGGAGAAGAAGAAAAGAAGAAAAGCTCAAAAGCCAACCAACTACAAATCAGGCTTTTCTAAACCTTGTTCATTTACTTGATTATTTGCTCATTGAGGAGTTGTGTACTTGAAAAACAATATTTCTTTTGTTTGTGTCTAGTTCAATCTGGGGGATTGAACTAGTGGAGGTAGTGTTACCTCGGTACAAGCTTGGTATAGCTTGTGTTAGGGTTTTTGTGCTGGTGAGCCCGGAAAACCGGCTGGGTTCGTTGTGATCCCGGGAAAACAACATGTTTGAGTTGTGAGCTTGTAAAACAACTCGGCTGTAATCAAGAAAGATTATAGTGTGGACCCAAGTGAATCTTGGGAGTGGATGTAGGTGTTGGATACACCAAACCACTATAAAATCTTTGTGTTTGCCATGTCTCCTTTATCTCTATCTCTATCTCTATCTTATTGATTGTATTTTATTTTTGCATCTGCATTCACTTTCACTCACACTAAGCAAACAAATATTTCAAAAGGTTTAAATTTTTTTTAGAACCCAATTCACCCCCCCCCCCCCCCCCCCCTTGGGTTGTCATCTGGGCCAACAGATAGCATAGAAACAACTTTCTATACTAATCAATGTGCCCATCTAGCAATGAAACCCGACGTCCGGATAGGTTGAAGAGTTACCAAGCAAACTCCAAGAACCCTAAGAAATAGTTACCTATAATTCATCCTTTTGACCACAAATGCTAAGGATGGCTTAAGAGCCTGTCAACTCTAAACAGCAAATCCATAAAGTGATTTCAATTTTAGTGATCATGTGACTTTCACATGAAGTGCATTGGCCAAGGTCTTGCTAAATTGAAACACAAGCATTTCTCCTTTTAACGGGATAGGTCAAATTCCATCTTGATCCACAACTAACTACCACAAGTACTTGACTGCACCAGTAACCTTTCGTAGCTGGATTAAAAATCTAGGTGATCCGGCACCTAAGTACAATGAGTTGCTTGTAAGTCACTAGTTGTGATCTTCAGGTCTGAAGGATACTTATACCTATATCTTCTCGGATTAACTCTTGACAGCAGAGTATCCGGAAATGAGTCACGTTCGATGAAATGTACTCCTACACTTTCACCTGTATGTCATACCAGTGTCTCTACACTCCTTGGTTAAGAGGACAACCAACAAATATGATATACAACGTCCTATAATTGATAGTACTATGGCCCTATCATAGTATATCATTTGGTCATGAACTCTTTGAGGACCTTCAAAGATAAATCCTTCTTTATCGTGAAGGAAGATCCTGAGGGCTTCATTACTATTAGGAGTTTTAAGAAGATGTTCTTGTAATGAATAAACTGCCAAATAACTTTTATTAATATATCAATTTACATATAATTTACATTAGCATAATCATCAAATGATTGGCTTTAGGATACAATTCCCAATAGAATCCTCCTTGATAAGGTATACATCGAAATCGGCCTTATCATCCCCTAACTTTCACAATAGCTCTCCAAAAATTAGGTAATAGCTTACCAGATCCTCTTCCTTTAAATACCAGGCCCCGAGATCCCTAAGAAAGAGGGAAAAAAAAGAAAAACTCACAATCACTCTATGAAAACTCCTTCTTTTTCTCTTCATAACCTTCTCCTCATTATGTGAAGTTGAAGATTATTCACTGACTTAGGCATCGAAGGATCCTTCATGGAGATCGTCCACCTCATTCCTTATGAAAAGACACTATTTTGCAGGTTTCTAAGGATGAAAGAATGCCATCCGGATGCTGGCATACATCGCTACACTACAAGAAAAAGGCTGGACCGCAACACTTTTTTTGATGCTATAGGGGTAGCGTCGAAAATTTCTGAATGAAGCTGATGGTTCTAGAAAGCATTGCATCATAAAGAAATGTAACAACACCATTTAACGAGGCTATAAAGCGTTGGCGTCGAATGCCTTTTCCACTGCTCCTCTCGGCAAAGCCCTAGCTATCTTCTTCCTCGCCTACCATCTGTGATCCTCCTTTTGCTCCAACCAGCTCATAATAAATACGAAGTGAAGAGGGATACCACCGCTAGTCATCCGCGCAGCCCCTTTCATTCTTCTCTGATCCCTAGTTGCCTTCCCTCCACAAAGCCCTCAAAATTCCCATTCTCTCGATCCTCCACCCTTATCATCGACAAGGGATCTCCTCCAAATCTCCTAGGTATCTTCTCCAAGAAAACTCTTTTCTTCTCTATTTTTATTGCTCTCTCTCTCTAGGTTCCCTTCTTCTCTCCTCCTTCATCTAAGAGCTTGCTTACGCCTCTAGGCTTCGGTTGCAGCATTTCTCCGATCGGCCCCCTTTTCTTCATAGTGCGGAGATTTTGTCATATATGGATGGTCTTTTATTTGCCATTGCGGTGTTTGGTGGGATTTCTAGGGTTTTGTATCAAGTCTAGGGTTCTGGATAGTAGAAATAGTGGCTGTTAGCTCCTCATATTTTTTCTTTTCAGGCTCAATGTTGGGATTTATTTGGAGTTTGTGTTCTCTAGTTGGATTTTTTGCTCTTTTATTTCTACTTCGATATGTTGATTACTGTTTTATACTGCGGATTAGCAATCACACCAGCAACCGTCCAGGATTATTTTTTTCCTCATTTCTTTCACTCTCTCTTGGTTGTTCATGTAGATTCTAAAGAGTTTGATATTTGCCACTTATAATTAATAGAGTTTAAGAGAATCACATCACCATTGAAGTACCAGACAAGATGCCTTGTAGCATTCCCAGATAAGCAAGGGATTTTTGTAATGCTTTGTCCTTGCAATGGTACCAAAATTTAATCCCTATCGTTGGCGATCAAAAATAAAACCTACTCACTACTATAGCTAGTGGTGAATCAGAATCATATCCTCGGAGATCAAGAGCAATTATTTCATTAAAAAAAAAAAAAAATTTATCCGTAGAGGATTATATTAAGAATAACGGTTATTAAAAGATAACAACTAATTAATTAACGAAATTCTAATAGCAGGAGAAGCAATCCAGGAATTTAAATCCATCATGCAAATATGTTTTATCTTCTTTTTTTAATGTTGCAATAGTAATAATTTTTTAAAATTTAAAATTAGAATAATTTATCTCTTGTCAGGCATGGACCGTATCAGGAGATCATCGCACATCCGCTTAGAGTATAAACTATCTAATAATTGCAAGGTTAAGGGTTTAATCTATCATACTACGATCTATCTCTCTTAGGCATGTACTATATCTTAAGATCATGGTATGTCGATAGAGGGTACAGGCCGTGTATGCCATATCAAAACCTCGATCAAAAAATAACTTAAAAGATATGTGAAAGAAGAGCATATTTTATTGCATAAAAATCAAAAACAAAAAGAAAGATAGAACCTGATTATACGCTTCATCATCCCAAGTTGAAGGAATCTAGCGACGCATTGCTGCTACCAGCATTCGCTCCATAATTTTTCTCTTCCAGGCCTAAATACAATAATCTAAATAAAGAAGAATAAAAAGAGCTTTGTAAAAACTCCCCTCCCCAACTGCATGAGGTCCTCCTTTTATAGAGCTCATCTAGGATTTTCTTCTAGTCAAAGTTGGAGTCAATCGAGCGCTCAAAATCATTCAAATATTATGAGAAAATTTCTCAACTATCCGTTCAACATCACCTGCCTTAGTTTGTACCAAAATCATGCAAAATCATCTCTTTCTTCTTTTTGGGCAAATCGAGTCCTTTTTTGAGTGTCGTCTACATCCATAAAAAGTATCAATTCTTAATAAATTCAAAGTAATTAATATTTATTTTAATAGTTAAATTGGGATAATAAATAGACTTATCACATCCTCAACTTAATCATTGCTAGTCCCTTAGCAATATAATTAAAATAAAACCATGCGTCACTAAAATTCTTTTTTGCAAAATTAAATCTAGGCTTAAGGTTGAAATAAGCTAGCTAGTATCACTAACTAAGTATTGAGTTTCTGAAGTAAATTTTGTAGTCAAAACTATCAGAAACTTTCTTAGAGTTCATCTATAGATCTATAACACTTATGTTTGTGATGGCTAACTTAGCATTTTGGTACTAGCTTGTAAGAAATAATGGTATCTTCGCTTATCACTTACTTTGATCAATTTTTTATACATCCTCAAATTAAGCACATGACCTGAGGTAGCTTTTAAACTGCCTGATATATATTATTTATTTATTATTTATTTATTTTTAATTTTTTTAGTGATATGTTTACATTACCCATTTTTGATACGAACAACAATGCTTACTTAGGCGAAGGTGCCCGATTACTCGATGGAAAACTAATGTTTAGACTTATTATATATATATATATATTATTTTTTTATCAGGTAGGTAGCTTTTTTCTTAAATTCAAGTTTCTCTTATTGGGGTGTATATCAATTATCAATTTTTAATAATAATTGAATCTTCAATTGACTTTACAACTAATACCAAATTTACCTCGTTAGTGTGCATGTGTAATAAAAGTGCTAATAGCCTTTAGATGACCTAAGTAGGTTACTAAAAGTCTGACCAGCTAGTCTACTCCTTGGCTCTCTACAGTAATTAGCCAATACTTTCTAACTCTATTACCTTTTCCTAGTCAAATTTTCTCAAGAATTTCTTTCACATTACATGATTTATAAAAATATTAAAATTTTAAAAAAAATGCCAACGTGTTTTTAAAATATTTTTCAAAAAGGTTTCTCTTACCCTCCAACTTAATTCTCATTGTCCTTAATGAAATAAAGAAGAATGAAATAAGGAGAAACACCATCTGGATGAGATATGCCTCGTGTAATGTTAGGAGTGACCGTGCGGAGTAGTCTCTTATTCCTAAAAATAAGAATCATGAAAATAAAGGTTAGAACATAAAAATTTTGGGTTGCCTCCGAAAAAGCACTAAGTTTAATGTCTTCAGCCAGACGTCATGGCTCACTTTGATTACCATTATCAAGGAGTTTGATGATGTCTTCCCTTACTACTTCATTCATGGTTGGTTTAAGTTTTATTTTGGGGTCTCTTATAGGCTTGGTTTTCTCTCTTAAGTAAATCCTATATTGAACGATCGAGGGGCTAATCCCTTTTATGTTAGCCATGGTCCATCCTATCACTTCTTTATCTCATTCAATAGTATCCTTCTTGTGAAAAGTTTAGGTCGGTTGAAATAATCACAGGTAGGGGTTCTGATGGACCTAGATATGCATAGTTGAGATGCTTGGGAAGTGGTTTCAGTTCTAATTTGGGTGCTTCCTTTATTGATGGTTTGAGTAATGGTTCAGGTACTTTCTCTAGTGGTTCAGTTAGAAGTTTTTATCTTGATTTTTTATCAATTATAGAAACCTCATTAATTGCTCCTCATCTTGGTTTATGTAGGTTTCTAGGTCAGGCTCTTCATCACTAAGGTCAATTGGATCATAAACAGTATCCTAAATATAATTTGAGTTGCTCATTTGATATGTATTGGTAAGATTAAAAATATTAAGATCAATTGATATATTCCCGAAGGAAAGTTTCATTAATCCATTTCGATAATTAATTAGGTATTAGTTGTGGCCAAAAATGGTCTACCTAAAATCATTGGGATGTGGCTTTTTGGGTTTATCATCAATTTAGCTTCTAAAATTACAAAGTCTACTTGGTAGATAAAGTTACCAACTTTGATCAATACATCCCCTACTATTCCCTTGGATACTTTCAAAGAGTAATCAGCTAGTTCTAGGATCATTTTCATAGGCTTTAGTTCTCCTAACTCTAGTTGCTCATATACAGAGTATGGTAATATATTAACACTTGCCCCTAAGTCTAATAGAGCCCTATTTATGAGGGTATTCCCTATAATGCATGAAATAGTAGGTGACTCTAGATCTTTGTATTTTACTGGCATATGGTTTAAGAGATAAGAGCTCGCACTAGCTGCCAAAAAGGCTTTCTTGGGTACATTGGTGGTCTTCTTTTTGGTACATAGATCTTTAAGGAATTTGGCATAGGCTGGGACCTGTTGGATTATGTCTAGTAAGGGATATTCACTTTAACTTATTAAAAGACCTTCAAAATCTTATCGAATTGGACTGAATTTTGATTGGACTTAAGTCTATTTGGGAATGGTGCTACAACCCTAATTTTTTGTTTATCTTCTTCTGACATGGGCTCAGCTGGTAGGTTGGGCATTACATTAGACTCTGATGCCTCAAGTGTTTCGGGCTGACCCAGCTCAATAAGTTGTTCAAGTGGTGGGACTTCTAATTCTTTTTCTTCATATGTATCCACCTGATTATCTATTTGTTTTTCAGATCTTAATGTATGAATGATAGTTAGTTGGTTAATTTGGACTCCTTGTTTTGATCCTTGAATGTTTAGGTTCCTAGGGTTAGCTTCGGGCTGACTCGGTAGCTTACCCAATTCTCTTTCACTGAATGCTGTGGCTAGTTGACCTATCTGAGTTTCTAGTTTTGCAATGGATTGTTTGTGTGAGTGAAGGAGTTAAGTATTCATTTCTAGCCCTTTCAATGCTTGTAACACCTTCTCTTCGAAAGTAGGATAATGATTATTTGGTGGAGGTTGAGGAGCACTTGGATATTGAGAATATGATATGCTTCTGAATTGGGTCTCTTGATGGTTAGGCCTAATTGATGTTAGACTGATGATAGGTTGGGGTTTTCATGAAAAATTTGGATGATTTTGCCAGGTAGGATTGTAAGTATTCGAATATGGACCATTTTCTGATCTAGAAGCCATTCGGGTTTGGGCTTGGTAGGCTTGCTCCTGAATATGCTTAGAAAATTGGTATGTGGCTGGACATTCACCTATAGAATAGGTCAGACTCAAACAGATTATACAAACATCATGTAATTGAGTAGATGGGGAAGAGGTGTTTCCAACTTGTAGAATTTGATCAAGTTTTTGGGATAGTTCATCAATTTCGATATAGATGTCTATAGACTGGTCTATGTTGTATATTCCACCTCTCTTAGGTTCTGTGGGAGGATCTCTACGGGCAGCAGATATGTGGTACCAGGAATTTTTAATTAGAGTTTCAAAAAGCTTCCATGCCTCATGTTCATTTTTTAGTATAAATGTTCCTCCACGTACATGAGGCATCCACCATTTGTCGATGCCTTTCTGACAATCCATCATAAAAACATTGAACTAATGGCCATTTAGGTATTGCATGGTGCGAACATTTTATAGTGAATTCTTTTAATCTCTCCCACGTTTCATGAAATATTTCTCTCTCTAACTGGAAAAAATTGGTTATGGCTTTTCTAATTTGATTCATTTTTTTATAGGAAAGTATTTCTTAAGAAATTCCCTCTGAAGTTGGTCCCAAGTTGAAATTATAGTGTCTAGTGAATTTAACCAATACTTGGCTCTATCTTTTAGGAAGAAAGGAAATAACTTAAGCCTAAGTGCCTCATCAGAGAAATTTTGAATTTTGACAGTTGAGCAAATTTCTAAGAATTCATTTAAGTGTTTATAGGGATCTTCATTTGTAAATCCATGGAAAGCTGGTAACATTTGGATTACACTGGACTTAATTTCATATTGGATAGCCTCTACTGGGGGTACTTGTATGCATGGTGAATATGTATATTAGGAAGGGACGAAGTACTCCTTCAATTGACATGGTGGATTATTTTCTTGATTAAGATCCATAATGCGTGCTCTATTTTCTTTACAAGTTCTCTCTATTTCAGGATTTAAGGGTATGAGGTTGGGTTATAATGATCGGTGATCAAGCATATACCCTACCAATATACTCTAAAGCAAACAATAATTTGGTTTTTTTTTTAAACTAATGTAATAGAAGAGAAAGAAGAAGATTTTAAAGAAAATATCCTAAAAGATTCCTAGAACTAAGAGCAATGAAGAATAATTTTGTTAGGGTTTAATAATTATTAGCAATCAAGTTAACAAAGATTAGACTCTCTACGCTAGGTTTAACCAAGATTTAGACAATTCCTAACTTCCAAGACTGCCATAGAGCCCTCCAAGTCAACCAGTTAAGGGTAAGGTCAGTAGGAGTCCCCCTTTCGCTTACTAGGTAAGCGAACGAAACCAATTAAGTAACAACTTTTCTTTCCTTTTCTAGACACAAGTTAAGCAGTCAATCCCGACCCAGTCCAACTCTTTCGGATATCTTGTCCTATTGAGCTCGAGTTCCTTAAGGCTGACGTCTAGTTAATTTTAGAGTTAAAGGCTTGAGTTAATACAAAATGAAGGATGTGGTTTGTGGGCCAAGAAAGGATGATTAACTCCTCACCTTATCTTGATTAAGGGTTTGTACCCTTAAAGTTAATTATGAAATTATTGTGCAATAAGCACATGTCCAGCTCTTGAAATTATCAAATAAAATTAATCTAATGATTTTTAAAAAAAATATTTTGTGATTAAGTTTCTAATTTTTTAATAAATTATGAGATGTCAATGAAAAAATTTTGAGTTTCACAGAAAATAAATTTACCTAAGTCAATCTAAGCATAGAAATAAAATATTTTTATTATATTTTATTTTTATTTATTATTATTTTTATTTATTTATTTATTTCTTAAATTAATTATGTTTTATGAAAAGTATCTTAGGGTTTTCTTTTAGGTTCTTTAAGGTAAGTTAATTAAAAGGAAATGTTAATTAGGTTAAAAGTGGATTTGTGACAAGAAAGAAAGTAAATTTTTTTATATTAAAAAGAAAATAAGAAAATCTAATAATTAAGGTAACTAAAAAAAAGCAATAAGCTAAAGAGAGCAATAACTATTCAATAAAAAGGAATTTTTTTTACTCTTTTCTTTTATATAGAAGCACGAATAATAATGAAACAATAAAAAAATCAAAAATAAGAACAAAATTAATAGAAAACTCATAATAAATTTTTTTATTTTTTTAATTTTTTTGTGAACTAATCATGCCTGGATCCCCGATAACGGCGCTAAATTATGATCACTATCGTTGGCGGTCAAAAATAAAATCTACTCACTACTATAGCTAGTGGTGAATTAGGATCGTATCCTCGGGGATCAAGGGTAATTATTTTATAAAAAAAGAAAAAAAATTATCCATAGAGGATTATATTAAGAATAGCGGTTATTAAAAGATAACAACTAATTAATTAACAAAATTCAAACAGTAGGACAAGCAACCCAGGAATCCAAATCCACTATGCAAATAGGTTTTATCTTCTTTTTTTAATGTTGCAATAGTAATAATTTTTATAAATTTAAAATTAGAATAATTTATCTCTTGTCAAGCATGGACCATATCAGGAGATCACGACACCTTAGAGTATAAACTATCTAATAATTGCAAAGTTAAGGGTCTAATCTATCATACTACGATCTGTCTCTCTTAGGCACGCATTGTATCCTGGTACATCGATAGAGGGTATAGGCCGTGTATGCTAGATCAAAATCTCGATCAGAAAAATAACTCAAAAGATATATGAAAGAAGAGCACGTTTTTATTGCATAAAAATCAAGAACAAAAAGAAAGATATAACATGATTACAAGCTTCATCATCATCCTAAGTTGAAGGAATCTAGCCACGCAATCAGAATTTCCTTCATAATTTTTCTCTTCCAAGCCTAAATACAATAATCTAAATAAAAGAAGAATAAAAAGAGCTTTGTAGAAACTCCCCTTCCCAACTACTGTCTGAGGTCCTCCTTTAATAGAGCTCGTCTAGGGTTTTCTCCTAATCAAAGTTGGAGTCAATCAAGCGTTCAAGATCATTCAGATATTGTGAGAAAAATTCTCAGCCATCTGTTCAACATCACCTGCCTTAGTTTTAACCGAAAATCATGCGAAATCATGTCTTTCTTTCTTTTTGGGCAAACCGAGTCCTGATTTCAGTGTCATCTGCATCATTGGACTCCAAAAATCGAGCTCTTTCCACTATAGGCTCCTTTTCTGCAAACATCCATAAAAAGTATTAATTCTTAATAAATTTAAAGTAATTAATATTTATTTTAACAGTTAAATTGGGATAATAAATAGACTTATCACTTTCTTTTCATTTCCTATTTATTTTTCTCTTAATGTATGGGACTGTGATGATTATCTTGTGGTGTATATAGATATGCATCATAGTCACACGCATATATCCTATGGTATCTGATTGTGCTGATTATCTTGTCATATGGATTGATACATTCGCTGACACACATATATGCTACAGTACCTTTTGTTTAATCTATTTTACGTTATTCTGTTTCTACTCTCATTCTTGCATACGTCTTTGATCTTAGTTGAAGTCATAAAAGCATGAGTTAGTAACTGTTGCTGGGGAGCTGTGTAGATTCTTAGAGATCATATAATTACCCTCTCTTATAGTTTCTAGGTGTGTAGTGTGATCAATAGACAAATTGACTCAATCTTCATTTTTTATTATGTATTAAAAAGAGAGTAATGGCATCATGATGCATTAAGCCAATGAAAATCCTCTTTATCATTGTTATTTTTTTCTCATTCATGTTTCTCGTTTCATCTCTTATGTACAATGCTCATTCAAAGATTTTTCTCACATTACCTTGTGATCGCTGTCATTGGCGGTCAAAAATAAACCTACTTTACTACTATAGCTAATGGTGAATCGAAATCGTATCCTCAGGGATCAAGGATAATTATTTCATAAAAAAAATAAAAAATTTATCTATAGAGGATTATATTTAGAATAGTGGTTATTAAAAGATAACAACTAATTAATTAATAAAATTAAGACAATAGGAGAAGCAACCCAGGAATCTGAATCTATCATGCACATAAGTTTTATTTTCTTTTCTTTATATTGCAATAGCAATAATTTTTGCAAATTCAGAATTAGAATAATTTTTCAGGCATGGGCCATATCAGAAGATCACATCACATCCACTTAGAGTATAAACTATCTAATTATTTATAAAATTAGAGGTCTAAACTACCATATTATGATCTATCTCTCTTAGGCATGTACCGTATCTTGAGATCACAGCACATCGATAGAGGATATAGGCCGTGATGCTACATCAAAACTTTGATCAGAAAAATAACTCAAAAGATATATGAAAGAAGAGCATAATTTTTATTGCATAGAAATCAAGAACAAAAAGAAAGATAGAACCTGGTTATAGACTTCATCATCATCCCAAGTTGAAAGAATTTAGCTACGCATTGCTGCCACCAGTATTCCTTCCATAATTTTTCTCTCCCAGGCCTAAATATAATAATTTAAATAAAAAATAAAAAGAACTTTGAAGAAAACTTCTCCCGCTGACTACTGCCTGAGGTTCTTTTATTGAGCTTGTCTAGGGCTTCCTTCTAGTCAAAGTTGGAGTCAATCAGGTTTAAGATCGTTCAAATATCGTGAAAAAACTCCTCAGCCATCCGTTTTACATTACCTGCCTTAGTTTGCATAGAGAATCATGCGAAATCATCTATTTCTTTCTTTTGGACAAATAGAGTCATGATTTGAGTGTCGTCTGCATCGTTGGACTCCAAAAATCGAGCTCTTTCCATCTATAGGCTTCTTTTCTACAAACATCCATAAAAAATATCAATTCTTAATAAATTTAAAGTAATTAATATTTATTTTAATGATTAAATTAGGATAATAATTAGACTTATCACTTTGTCTTAAGAAAATGTCTGTAATGTGGTCATTGTTATCAATTGCAACAGTCGGTGCCTGATCTAGAAAAATATCATAATGAAGAAGCTTCTCACCTAGTAAATCTTTTTGTCAAATACCCTAGACTAAAATGTTAACCCCACATGTCTCATCAAGCACTTTCACAAAGATTTATTTGTAAACAAATAACCCACTCAAGGCAGATGGAACAAACACAAGTTTACAAGTCTTTACTCATTTTTGGGATTGTACAATAGTACCTATGAGGCTATTATGTGATGTGTATCTTTGAGAGCCAGGTGCTAATCCTCTTGAGTGCCCAAGTATTTTCTTTGTAAGTCACAGAGATTCTGCTTTCTTTTTCTTGCCTTCTAAATATCTCTAATAAATTAGCAAGATGTAATCGTGTTAACTCTATGAATCCTCCTCTTATGGGTGTTGCATGCAATATTTTCTTCTAATATGAATTTTGTGGATATATTATGCTCAAATCTTTGCTTATAAAATGTCTTTACCTGTGCCAATAGACAAGTTTGAGCTTAACCTTTTACTAGTGTGCCTATTAAATATCTGATGCTTATACCACATGTTGGTTTGTTTGGTTTCCCATTTCTGTTCACAAAGCAACTAGCCTTCTCCTGGTCACTTGCTTCCAGTCTAACAATTGCTGAATTCAATCCTGAATTTTGATTTTGTTAGTCAATACAAAACATAATGTTCATATGGTTTTTCTTATGAGTAAAGTCCTTTCATTTATTTAGGATGTTAATGAACTTTATTTCTCTTCTCCAAGGTGGGATCAATAGAAGGAAGGGTCGGTGTACATCATCTGGATGCTTCATAGCAAAGCATAAATTTTACATACAAATTTCAATTTTTGGGACAAGGACAGCAAACCAAGACTGAAGGTCTCCTCAGGACAACAAATAGATAATAGTTATATGCTCTCTCTCTTTCTCTCTCTCTCTCTCTCTCTCTCTCTCTCTCTCTCTCTCTCTCTCTATATATATATATATATATTCCCTCTATCATGCCTTTTGTTTTTTAAAAAAATATGTTTGCCTATCTGCACATATATCTAGAGTCTTAAGTGAATTATGTGCCTATGGCGAATTTTTTACTTCATTTTCTTTTTGGCATTTCAGTAAGTCATTCATCTGTTTGTCATCACCATTAGATGAAATCATAGGAAAGATGACATTGCCAATTGCCTCGCCTATTCACTGCATAAACTCAATCATTTGTCTATGACAATATTGGTAAGCTAAGTTATTTGGAGTTGGACAAATGTATCTTCTTCTGTCAGTCCCTTTTGATGAAGACTTTCCTTTCTGTCACTCTAGAACAATACCCATAATTACAAAGATTCAATGACATGTTTTGAAACTAATGGTCTACTAAAGAAAATTGGGGTTGGGATATGGTAATCATAAGCATATACCCCACCTGATTATCAATTTCAATTTTGTACTTGATTATCATAATTGCCAATTTAATGATTGTGAAGGAAATTGAAACACTTTTTTTTGTTTAACTAAAGATGGATTGAATTCTTTATGCAGAACCATAAGCATCAGTTGATTACATCAGCCATCAAGCAAGTTGTTGCACATTTGTTATTCACCTGGAAGCTCTGTCTTGCAATGCAGTTACTGGCATTATAATATATAACCATTTTGCAATGTGGTTACAGAAATTTTGTTTCAGAACCAAAAAGGAAGAATATGTTGGTTTTTTCAGTCATCAATTATTTTGTTATTTGTTTGTTTATATGTTGTCTTGGCATACAATCACTAAAATATAACTTGAAACCATTTTTGTATATAGCCTTTTTTTTCTCAAATTTCTTTGGAATGATGTAGCTTCAATAATGCAGATTCCATGATCAAGCCTATCTTTTCCTGCTTGCATCTCTCAATTAATTAACAATCTATTGTCAGAACTCAAGCTGGAGTACCAAAAATATGATTAGGATTTAGGTACTTGTTCTTTTACTTTGACATTTGCTACATATCTATTTATATGCATGATATTCATTTGTCAGTTGTGCAGTTGATCACATATTGTATATGAAGAGAAATCAAAAGGAGAGTGTCCAAATGATTCGCTCATAAATATTGACTGTGATGTATTAGAAGGTAAATCTGTTTATCATCTGAATTTTTAAAGCATACTTTGGAATTGTCATCATGTCTTGTTCTTAAATCATTATGTAGGCTTCATATTATGTATGCACTCTGTTACATGCCATGATCTATTTCCGTAACTTTAAATTATTGCTCTAGGTAAGAAGCAAATTAATCTAAAGATTTATAGAGACAATGTGATTTGAAATAACTTTGCTAACAAAATTTATTCTCTTGCTGTTAATTTTTTCTTTCCATTGAAAGGATCTATCTACTCTCTATTAGTACCGGTCATTTATATGGAATGTGTTGTATCATTATTAATCTGCTGGAGTCATTTATATGGAATGTGTTGTATCATTATTAATCTGCTGGAGCTTAACACCTTCTCCAGCAGCCATTGGTTGCTGAAATCTGACAGCAGCCCAGAAACCCAGCCAGCAATGTGAGGTTGGCAGGGCCAGTCTCTTTCAGTTGACCTCTAGTGCTGTAATCAGAATCCCAAAGATTGTCCACATTTGGTCCCCACATAAAGTTGGGAAAATTCTACATATCATGCAGGAGATAATCCAATACATTTCTGTCCATTTTGTAAACCACAAAACATTTTCTTGTGCATGCATAGAATTTTTATACAGTTTACAGTAACTATATATATATACAAACCATAAAAATGCTGTTGTTGCTCGTGTTATTAAAGCTCAAGCAGTTTGGTGGTTTATTTTGACATCACGAGATACTACCTTTTGCTCAATTTTTTTTCTTCCTCGGATGTTTTTTCAGAAAAGCTAGTTACAAGCCTCACACGATTGTCATGGGAAAGGGTGGATGTAAGTTTTCACAGCTGCAAATAGAGGTTTGCTGCACACAATGTTATTCAGGTCTCTCTCTCTCTCACAACACTCTGCCAAGATTTTAGTACAATGCTTATAATGACATTGTTATGAATGGAGCTTAATTTCATCAAGAGGAAGCCCCAAATCAAAGTTCACGAAGGTAAAGCTCGTGGAAGGATGCAGAACGAAAGGGGAGATGACTTCCGTGCGGGTTCATGGGTGTTACGAACGGAGACCCGGTCTGACGCGGCTGTTTTGTGAGGAGGTTTGACAAAGGAAGGAGTCGGTTATTGTTTCGTGTGGGGGCCCACGCCTGGACGCTAGAGACTTGAAGACACGTGGAAGTTTCAAACGGTATTGGAGCTGATCGTGTGGAGGTTTTTTGTGAGGGAGTTACGAACCTGTGAAAAAAAAAAATGGAGACTCTGTGAGGACCTCTCAGTGCAGTAGAGAAAAAAAAAAATATGTAATCTCTTAGTGAGATTATAAGAGTTTCTGAGAGAGTGTTTTGAGGGCTTGTACCTGATTCAACTCTTAGTGAAGCCTTGCAGATCCTGTGCCGCCGTGGACGTAGCCCAGTTTAGGTGAACCACGTAAAATCCTCGTCTTTTGCTATTTTTTTTTTTGGATTTTGATTCCTATTATTATTCTGTGTTTTTTTTTTGCTGATTATATCGCAACTGCATGCTTGGCCGTACTAATAGCGATCTTATTAGAGGAATATTTGTTGTATTCCCTATCAAATTGGTATTAGAGCCTAGTTTTCTTCATATTATTTTGGTCGGACAAATCAACAAAGAGATGGCATAAGACAAGATCAAAATCGAGAAATTCAATGGTCACAATTTCGGATGGTGGAGGATGCAAATTGAGGACTACCTATATCAGAAGGATCTTTACCTTCCATTAGAGGTAAAGAAGTCAGATTCAATGAGCGATTCAGATTGGATGATTCTAGATAGGAAAGCCCTGGCCACGATCATAATGTCATTGACACCTCAAGTGGTGTATAATATTGCAAAGAAAAAGACCACCGTGGATATGACCGCTTTAACAAAGTTGTATAAAAATCTTCCACCTCAAACAAGATATTTCTCATGAAAAAGCTCTTCAATTTGAAAATGGCTGAGAATAGTTCAGTGACGGAACATCTGAACGAGTTCAACACGATGATTAATCAATTGGAGTCGGTCTCTGTTGCTTTTGATGATTCATTCAGGGCTCTTCTTTTCTTATGTTCCTTGCTAGAGAGTTGGGACAATCTTGTGATGATAGTCAGCAACTCGGTATCAGGTATCCTTACATTCAATGATGCAGTTAGTTGTATATTGAATGATGAGATGAGAAGAAAGGCTATGGGTGGGACTTCTACAAGTACTGCACTCATGGTAGATACCAGAGGAAGATCACAGGAGAGGAAGAAGTCAGAGAAAGGCCAGTCCAAGAGCAGAGGAAAGTCCAAAGGGAGATTTCCCATGAAGTGTTGGAACTACGGGAAGAAAGGTCACATGAGCAAGTATTGTTGGGGTAAGAAGAATAAAAAATGTGCAGAGAGCAAGATAGAAGGTCAGGAAGCAAATGTTGTGAGTACTATTGAGTGGAATTTTGAGGATGTGCGTCAGCCGGTGATGGGGCAAACTCAGATCTATGGTTTATAGACTCAGGGGCTTCTTACCATTACAGCTCAAAGAGACACCTATTTTTGGATTTTGTCCAAGGAGATTTTGGTCATGTCACAGTTGGCAATGGACAGTAGTGCAAAATTATTGGTAAAGGAACAATTGTATTGAAGCCAATGACAGGCAGAGAATTGAGACTTGTACAAGCTAGATACATCCCAGAGTTAAAGAAAAACCTAATTTCTACCAGTCAGCTTGATGTTGAGGGTTATGTATCCATTTTTAGTAATTCTTAGTGGAAAATTACTAAAGGGTCTATGGTTGTTGTCAAAGAGAAGCGGACAGGCACTCTCTACTTCTTGGCAGACAGTGAGAGTTCAGTTTCAGTGGCAGCAGAAGACACGGGTATAGTAACTACATTATGGCACAGGAGGCTCGGTCATCTTAGTGAGAAGAACTTGAATATTCTACACAGGAGAGAGCTTCTACCTGGGCTAAAGAAGGTAAATCTAGAGTTTTATGAAGAGTGTATCTATGGTAAGCAAAAAGCAGTGAGTTTTCAGTTAGCAAGAACTCAGAAGAAGACTGAAAGGCTGGTGTTGGTTCATTCAGATATCTGGGGTCCAGCACTAGTGGCATCATATGCGGGCAATAAGTACTTTGTCACGTTTATAGATGATTTCAGCAGGAAAGTCTGGGTGTTTGCTATAAAGAAAAAGTCTGAGGTCTTTGGCATCTTCAAGAGATGGAGAGTCATGTGTGAAAGCCAGACTGGAGCAAGTCTCAAGTGTCTCAAGATAGATAACGGTGTTGAATACTGCAGCAGAGTGTTTGATGTCTACTGCGTAGAGCATGGAATCAGAAGGATCAAGACCGTTCCAGGGACACTAGAGCAGAATGGTGTGGCAGAAAGAATGAACAGGACCATTCTTGAGAGAGAGAGGATGAGGTTCGACTCAGGTCTACCTACATATTTTTGGGCGGCAGCACTGAACACTGCAGTGTATTTGATCAATAGGAGTCCATCCAGTGCATTGGATGGTGGGATTCCAGAGGAGGTTTGGATTGAAAAAACGGTAAAACTTTCTTTTCTTAAAGTATTTGGCTACATTACTTATTCTCTGATTGAGAAAGAGAAGAGGAGTAAGTTAGACTCCAAGTCTACAAAGTGTGTTTTCATTGGATATGGTGGCGATGAGTATGGCTATAAGCTTTGGAATTTTCAGAACAATAAGATCATTCGGAGTAGGAATATGATATTTGATGAAGAGCATACTTACAAAGATAAGAAGGATGCAGTAGAAGAAAAGAAACAGAAGTTTATAGAACTCGATCCTGTCAGAGATGGAGAAATTCTCTGAGTGCAAACTAAAGATGAAAACTCCAAGGATGTGGAGGAGGAAGATGTGGTTGAAACAGACAACCACATGCATACACCGGTACCTCAGCCGGTGTCCCTACAGTTGAGGAGGACCACAGGGTTACCATGCCATCACAAAGGTATTCTGCTAATAATTATGTTTTGTACACATATTTTGGAGAGCCAGAATGTTATGTTGAAGCCATGCAGGATGAAGCTAAGGTCAAGTGGGAGTTGGCTATGAAAGAGGAGATGGACTCTTTAAAGAAAACAAGACTTGGGATCTTGTGAAGTTACCCGCTGGCAAGAAAGCTCTGTTCAGCAAATGGGTGTACAAGATGAAGAATGAGGCCAATGGTACCAAGAGATACAAGGCAAGGTTAGTTGTCAAGGGTTATGCACAGAAAGAGGGAATTGACTTCCAGGAGATCTTTTCCCCAGTAGTCAAGATGACATCCATCAGGGTGATTCTAAGCATGGTAGCAGTGGAGGATCTTTATCTAGAGCAGCTAGATGTGAAGACAGCATTTCTTCATGGAGATTTGGAGGAGGAGCTATACATGCACCAACCAAAAGGTTTCCAAGTCAGAAAAAAGGATGACATGGTCTGCAGATTGAAGAAAAGTTTGTATAGTCTAAAGCAGGCTCCGCGGCAATGGTACCTCAAGTTTGACAGTTTCATGCTAGAGAAAGGCTTCACTAGATGCTAGTCAGATCATTGTGTGTACTTTTAGAGTTACGTTACAAATGAGTTTTTTTTATCCTTGTATGTGGATAATATGCTTGTAGCAGGTTCCAGTATGAGGAAGATAGAAGAGCTTAAGAAACTGATAGCAAAGAAGTTCTCAATAAAGGATTTGGGAGAGGCGAAGCAGATTCTTGGCATGAGGATCAACAGAGATAGGAAGCAACGGAAGCTGTGGCTATCTCAGGAGGGCTATGTAAAGAAGATACTGAAGAGGTTCAATATGGAGAATGCAAAGGCAGTGTCAACACCTTTGGCAGCACACTTCAAGCTCAGTAAGCAGTTGTGTCCAACAACTCAAAAGGCAAGGGATGAGATGATTAGAGTTCCATATGCCTCAGCCGTGGGAAGTCTAATGTATGCAATGGTTTGCACAAGACCGGATATCACACAAGCAATGGGAGCAGTCAGTAGGTACATGCAGAATCCAGGCAAGGAGCACTGGAATGCAGTGAAGTAGATCTTGAGATATCTCAGGGGTACATCAATAGTTTGTGCTATGGAGGTGATAGTCTTCAAGTACAGAAATTTGTAGATGCAGATCACTCTAGTGACAGAGACAGTGGAGGAGCACCACTGGTTATATTTTCACTATCGGTGATACAGCAGTGAGCTGGGTATCTCAGTTGCAGAAGATAGTGGCATTGTTAACTACAGAAGCTGAGTATGTGGTGATCACTGAAGCTAGTAAAGAGATGATCTGGTTACAGAGGTTGATGGAGGAGCTCGGCAAGGAGCACGAGTGTAATACATTATGGAGCGACAGCCAGAGCGCAGTTCACTTGGCAAGGAATCTAGCATTTCATGCAAGAACCAAGCACATTCAACTTAGGTATCATTTCATATGCAGTGCGTTGGATGAGGAGCAGTTGAACCTGAAGAAAATTGATGGAGCTAAAAACCCTACAGATATGTTCACCAAGGTTGTGAGCAGAGACAAGTTGAGTCTCTGTTGCAACTTGGTGAAGCTTTCCAAGAGATAGATCAGGAAAGCGCAGCACAGAGAAAGAAGGTAGATCTAAGATTGATGTCATTAATCTCCAAGTGGGAGATTGTTATGGATGGAGCTTAATTTCATCAAGAGGAAGCCCCAAATCAGAGTTCACGAAGGTGAAGCTCGTGGAAGGATGCAGAACGAAAGGGGAGACAACTTCCGTGCAGGTTCGTGAGGAGGTTTGACAAAGGAAGGAGTCGGTTACTGTTTCGTGTGGGGGCCCATGCCTGGATGCTAGAGACTTAAAGACACGTGGAAGTTTCAAACGGTTTTGGAGCTGATCGTGTGGAGGTTTTTTGTGAGGGAGTTATGAACCTGTGAAAAAAAAAATGGAGGCTCTGTGAGGACCTCTGGGTGCAGTTTAGTGAGATCATAAGAGTTTCTAAGAGAGTGTGTTTTGAGGGATTGTACCTAATTCAACTCTTAGTGAAGCCTTGTAGATCCTGTGCCGCCGTGGACGTAGCTCAGTTTGGGTGAACCCCGTACAATCTTCGTCTCTCGCTGTTTTTTTTTAGATTTTGGTTCCTATTATTATTCTGTGTTTTTTTTTGCTGATTATATCGCAACTGCATGCTTGGCTGTACTAATAGCGATCTTATTAGAGAAATATTTGTTGTATTCCCTATCAGGCATGTCCCCCTATAACGGGGGTCTATGACAGGCCAAGGATTCCTTCATTCACTCAGAAGGTGCGGATGTTATCCAACACATGATCGATCACTTCCTTAGCTAAGGAAGCATGTTATAAGGGATGGCAATTTTTCCCATTTTCTCGTTTACCCAGTCAATACCATTTTTAACGGATTGAGGAATCCCCATTTTAAACGGCTTAATGGGTAAGGGGGACTTTTCGTTAATGGCTAAATGGCCTGGGAATAGTATTCTTCGCCCCATCCCAATTTACCCGTCCCCGTTAGCTTTATATAATGACTCAACGACTCTTACTCTACCTTCTTTCACGCATCGTCTCTTGCTCTTCCTCTTTCACACAGCTGATCTGAAGTTCTGAAGTCTGAACCTACTCCATTATCTTCAATCGCTGATATGAACTCTGAAGTTCTAAATCTACTCCATCGTCTTCAATTGCTGCCTCATCGATGCCCCATCGATGCCCTCCAACATCTTTTTTTCTCTGATACACTCATCTCTTTCTTTTATTTCTAAATAAAGATATCTATTTATTTTTTGCTTTGAAATTTGAATGTATTCTTTTGTTACGATGTTAAAGCTAATGTGTTATATGTATCAATATCAACGATTGGTTGTTGGGATTTATTCTATCTTATCCTAATTAATTTTATTTTTTTAATTCTTGATAAATTATAAATTTAATAAAATAATTTTATTTTTTATGTAAACAGGCAAACGGGTACCCTATCGGATATCCACGTCCCCTTTCTGTTAACTATAACGGCTTAACGGGGCGGGGAACGGGGATGTTTTTCCTAATGGGGATTGATACCGGTATAGACTGCTCCGGTCCATTCCCGGGCCGTTGCCATCTTTACATGTTATGGCTTGGATCTCTCAAGCTCTCAAAGTTCTGGTTTGATAGAGCTTAGAGATATTCATCATCCACTGATGAGAACCACACACAAAAACAATTGAACACAAGTTGTAAATCCAATTGATCCCATTGTTTTTGTAGGAATTTTTGTATTCTTTCTATTTATATGCACGATATTCATTTTGGTATACAACCTCAGCCTTGAGATAGTGTTTGAATATTTCTGAGATCATTTTTTGGTATCACACTAGTCAGCCCCTGATATTCCTAAGACCAGACACGAGGAAGGAACTACTATCAATAATTCAGATTTAAGAAATTTTGCATACTCTAAAGCTACTTTTTGCTAAGGTCCTTGATTCCTCGTGTATGCAGAGTATCCTAATCAAAATATATATGCCCGCATGGTTTGACATTAAAAAAAATATTAAAAAAATAAAAACAAAACACCATATTCATAGCAACGACCTTTAACAACATTTCAAAAGTACGTGCCGGAAGGTTGTCTGAAAAGGTAAGATTTAGCTGTGATGACGCTTAGTGCAACGTGAGAAACTCTACCCGACGCTTTTAGTTTCCCGAGCCTCGGGAAATTTTTTTCGACACTTTTTACTTTTAAAATGTATCGGGTAAGTTTTCCTTCACTATTGTTTTATGACGCTTTTTTTTCTTCACTATTGTTTTAGGACGCTTTTAAAAGCGTTAGAATATATTTTTTCGATACTAATAAGTATCAAAAATAAGTTTTTTTTAGCGTTGTTAGATAAAAAATTATTGTAATGCTACATCGTTTTCAAGTTGAAAAATAAAAGTTTGTAGCAACAATATAAAATTCAATATAGACATGGCTTGATATGTTTCCATATATAAAGAATATGAATCACAGTCCATATAAGACACTGTGGATTCCTTCTCTTTTTATATATAGACATGTTGTCCTAATCCTAATCTATCCCCATCCATCAAGTTTAGAGAAAGATTCTGCTGGTGCAAATAGAGATGGACACTGGACCAAACCGGACCATCCATGGCCCGGTCCAGCCTGGC
This sequence comes from Calamus simplicifolius, assembly GCA_900491605.1. NCBI lineage: Eukaryota > Viridiplantae > Streptophyta > Magnoliopsida > Arecales > Arecaceae > Calamus > Calamus simplicifolius. The sequence continues at coordinate 115,035 of UESW01002159.1, forward strand.
ACAAAGTAGGCCATGCCTGGCATGGCCTGCTTGCTATAGTACCGAGCCGTGCCAACCACGGCCTAGAAAAGGGGATCGTGCTGGTCTCAAAAATTTTGGCCCGCGGACCAAGCCCGGTATGGCCCATTAGGGCTTGGGCTAGTATGGCCTAGGAGGGCCAAGCACGGCATGGCCCGCATGCCAGCCAAGGACGGCCCATCCCCCTTAATAATTTATTTTAAAAAATATATTTTTTAATAAATTAAAAAAGTATTGAAAACTAAGGATTTATTAATATGGAGCCATCTTAATGGTGGAGGATTTGGCATAGACCCCTACCATTTTATTAATTTAAAATTAAAAGGTACATGAAGAAGGGGGGCTAGGCCTGACCTCCAGAATACAATAAGAAAGAAGAAAAAAATAGAGATGACTCATTTTAATAATTAAAAAAATAAAATATATAATTAAATAGAGATGACTCATTCATTAGTAGTATTTGTATCATCATCATCTTCGCTGGATAAGTCATGTCTACCTTTATCTTGAAGTCTCGCCTCAGCATCTAACCAATCTTTGAAGCAGAAAAGCATCTCAATCGTATCGCTAGTCATCGTACTTCTCTTTTCATCCAGAACATACCGACATGCACTAAAAGTGGATTTCAATGCTACTATGGACATCGACATAGCTAAAATATCACGTGCAATGGCAGACATAACAGGATATTAATTTTAACACTCTTCCACCAAGCTAATACATCTAGATTCTCTATTTGATTTTCATCATATGCAGACTGAAGATCATTTCGTAAATAAAATTTTAGTTCACTACTTAAAGATGAAGAAGATAAAGATGAACGGGAAGCATGTGTGTGTTTTCTTTGTGCAATAAATGAAAAAATAGATGATGAACGAGAACTAGAAGAAGAAACAGAGATTTATGCGGATAATCTAGATCCATGAATTTTTTCATCATATAAAGCATAAATATCATGAAGAAGTTGTGTTACCTCATTTTTAGTAGGTTCAGGATCTTGAATCATATTTTCACAATATGCATCAATTAAAATTAGCACGGTACTTAATTTAACTTTAGGATCAAATACAACAGCTAAGTTATGCATAGGACATATCTTGTCCCAATATTCATTCCATTTAGATTCCATTTGTTCAATAATAGGCATTAAAATATCATCATATTGATGTTTAGCAAATTTTTCACTAATTATATATGCTTGTTGTAAAAAATGAATATGAAGTTTGAAAATAAATACCAGAAAGAATATTAGTAGCATTATAAAAACTAACCAAAAATCTTTCAAAATTTTACCTTTATTCCAATTAGTTTTAGTCAATATAAAGCCTAATCCACGATCATTAATATATGCACTTAATAAGTTTTTATATGGGTATGCATCATGTATTATGCTATATGTTAAGTTCCAACGAGTAATTATATCAAGTTTAAATTTTTTAAAATGTTTACCATAATCTAGACATAGTTGCTTAAATTCTTGAAGTCTTAATATTGAAGCATGAATAAAAGAAATAGCATTTCTAATTTTTGAAATAATATTTTGAATCATGCCCATGCCAGCTTGAACAGAAAGATTTAAGATATGACATGCACATCTAATATGCAATAAATTTTTATTTAACATGGGATGCAATGAGCCATTCAATAATGCAACATCAAAATTATTATTAGATGCATTATCAAAAGTAATAGACATGATTTTATCATTAATATTATATGAGCATTCAATTTGAGAAATGACACTTGAAATTTGTTTCCCAGAATGCGAAATATCAAAAGCATGAAAAGCAAGAATATGTTTATTTAATTGCCAATCATTATCAATATAATGAGTAGTAATAGCAATAAAATAATTACTACCTACAGATGCTGACCAAATATCAGAAGTTAAAGAAATATTTTCATTTAAAATAGAGTGTTTCAATTAAACTTTGTCTCATTGCTAAAAAGTTTGTCATAGTTACTCTTCTTAATGTATGCCTACTAGTTCTTCAATAAATAAACATATTATCTGGCTAATTGAACATATTCTTCAAAATTAAAAGATTCACATAAACTAAAAGATAATTCATTCTTAACTATCCATCTTACAAGTAATTTTCTCTAATTTTCATTATTATATGCAAAAGTACCTGCAAGTTATCTCCCTTATATATTAAGGGTACTTTGAAGATGAGAATCATGCATCCTATGACTCTCTTGATATCTTTTTAAATGGCCCATTCTCCTACTACTATAACTATAAGTTTTGCACATTTTCTACATTTTACTTTCAAGACTCCATCAACCATAATTCTATCGAATTCATTCCAAACATCACTACTCCTCTTACAAGAAGAGGTTTGACCTTCACTTGGTTCACTGGTTCTAAAAGAAACTTGGGGATTAGTTTTCTCTTCCTCAGAAACAGGGGGCATGCCAAAATGACTTTCGTCATAAGATGACATATCTAAAATTCTAAATTAATGAATGCAAAAAAAATAAAAACTAATCACAAGGAGGAATTGAGTAGAGGACCAGAGGTGGAGGCGTAGAGCTGAGATTTGTGAGCTTTCTCTTATGCTCTTGCCTTTCAACAAGAAGTGATCTCCTTTCTCTTATACTTCTAACTTCTCAACAAGAACCTCCTCTTGTGTAGTACTTGAGCATTTACTAAATACAAACTAAAAATTATATTGCTAGAGCACTTGCTAGAAGGGCGAAATAGTAGTAGTAGAGTAGGAGAGAAGAGTTGGTTTGGTATGGTGAGAATGAGGAAGGAAAGGGGTATTTATAGGACTCCAATTTTTTTTTCTAAAATACCCCTCAATTTAGCCATTTTATGTCTGTTGAGGGGGTTAAAATGGTAAAACCCCCTCAGCTAACCATTTCTAGCCTTTTTCCAATGGCTAGAAATGGTTACAATTGGGTCGTGCCCAAGCGTGGCCAGTGGCGGGCCGTGCCTGGCATGATCCAGTTGAAGTCGTTACTGGTCATGCCTGGCATGGCCCATTTCAAAAGGACCGTGGGCCATGCCGAGCGCGCTTTTAATTTTAACAGGCCATGCCCGACATGGCCCATTTAATAATAGGTCGTTCTAGGCACGGCCCGTTTATTTAGTGGCTTGGGGGGCCTGGGCTGGGCACGGCCCAATGCCCATGCCTAAGTGTGATTTGTGTGAGAGCTTTATTATATCTTTCTGTATCAATGAAATTATTCTGCTCTTTGCTGATGTGAATCTGTTGTTAGATCAAAACACATTAAATTTTTTTGATTTTTTTTTCCTTCCGGTTTTCCTCTCTATCTTGTTTGTAGAACTATGATCTCTACCGTGCGTGTCTCAACAAGAGGCACCAGCCAAGTATATTTTATCAATTTTTCCAAAGATCACATGTTCCATTTATTACAAAACCTGAACACGTAACTACTCCATTGTTAGCCAAAATGATCTTCGTATCATGTTGTTTGGAGATGTTGCTGCCGAAATCTGTCCTCCGACTCGGGCGCGATCGGGCTGCAGCGTGGGCTCCCGTCTGGGTGGACCTGCAAAACAGCCCTCATGCGAGAGGTGTTGGGGGTGGCCCTCTGCGGAACACCCTTCGATGCTCAAGTCAGTGGAGATCAGCAACCAACAAAAATGGGAAGAAGGCTCTCGTTGAAGAGTCTCTCCATGGTGGCCTCTCGAGGGCTCTGAGCAGAGCGCTAATGGCGAAAAGGGGTGAGCCAGTGTGTAAAAGATGGCCCGTACCTTAGAAGCAAGAAGACGGTTGTATTTATTGAGGGTCACCTGACCGCTTGGAGGCATCGTGGGTCTGAAAGCCGTTGAGATCCGAATCAAGTTTGTTATGATGTCAATGGGATTCGTATCTTGTCAGTTAGAGGATCGACGGCTGGGAGAGCTAGTTGATGCCATGAGGTTTAATGATCACATGGACCTAGGCCACTCTTGCAGGTCCTAGGCTACCTCTGGGCATGATTCGCCGCCTGGAATCTTATTCAGTTATGGTTGATTCGAACTCTTACGCGCCAGATTCCGCAGAGGTATTTTGAACGCTGTGGTTCGGTCACCATGGTTCCACGGAGGTAGGTGCCAAGGGGCCAACATGGCAGCCATAAATGCCTTAAGGCATTAAATGCCTTAAAGAAGGTGGACGCACGTGGCCTTAGGCCATAAATGCCTTGATGCAAGAGACATAGCGTGGTTGCGGAGGCTAAGGTATGTTGGCTGAGGCTGGCCGAGCTATGTTGGCCGAGCTATGCTGAATCTGGCCGAGGCTGAGGCTGCCGAGTTATGTTGGCCGAGCTATGTTTAAGCTGGCTGAGGTTGAGGCTGGCCAAGCTATGTTGGCCGAGCTATGTTGAAGCTGGCCGAGGCTAAGGCTGGCCGAGCTATGTTGAAGCTGGCCGAGGCTAAGGCTGGCCGAGCTATGTTGAAGCTGGCCTGAATGAGAGCACTGAGGCATGGCTCGGCCTGAATGAGGCGGGGCTTGAGTGCCGAGGCATGCTTTCTCCTTTCTTTTATTATGTGCCAAGTCATTATGACCGTTTCTGTACCATTAAATGCTCCAGCCTATTGACTTGACTGCTGGATATTAATGAGGTGGCCCTTGGGAGAACCCACACACATAACGTGGCCCTTTTTTCCCTCTTGTTCTCTTTCTTCATTATGAGGAGACGCTTGTTGCTAGAATGTTGCGCTAGCTAGCTAGCTGGCAAGCAGGGCATTTGGATTGGGCACGACCCCATCGCCAATGTGAGTGGTCAATAATGCAATGATGATTTTACCCCTCAACACATGCCCCCACTCCCTAGTTCGAAGTGTAACTTCGGATATAGGGAGTAAAATTCTGGAGCAATCTTATTTGGGGAACATGTCATTCGATTCTCTGTAGAGGAAGTGTTTATATCTGTGTAGGTTAGAGAAAGGCCTGGGCGGCCCTCTTGCTGAAGTAAAATAAGGCGCTTTAGTTGCGCTAGAGTGTCCAAGAAATTATCCGGCTAGGATGAAGCTTTAGTGTTGTATCACTCGGATTGGCCGAGGCTTTTGATAGTAAGAGATGCACTCCGGCTCTGGCCAAGGCTTTTGATAGTAAGAGATGCACTCCGGCTCTGGCCGAGGCTTTGGATAATAAGAGATGTACTCTAGCTCTGGTCGAGGCTTTTGATACGCACTTCAGCTCTGGTCGGGGCTTTTGATAATAAGAGATGCACTCCGGCTCTGGCCGAGGCTTTTGATAATAAGAGATGCACTCCGGCTCTGGCTGAGGCTTTTGATACGCACTTCGGCTATGGCCGGGGCTTCTAATAATAAATCACTCGATGCTGCCAAGCCTTCCCAAGATGCTACTCGGTTGTAACCGAGGCTTCCAAATAATAAATTATTGTTGCCGAGCCTTCAAATAATAAATTACTCGGTGTTGCCGAGCCTTCCCAAGATGCTACTCGGTTGTAAACGAGGCTTCCAAATAATAAATTACTCGGTATTGCCGAGCCTTCAAATAATAAATTACTCGGTGTTGCCGAGCCTTCCCAAGATGCTACTCGGTTGTAAACGAGGCTTCCAAATAATAAATTACTCGATGTTGCCGAGCCTTCAAACAATAAATTACTTTGTGTTGCCTAGCCTTCCCAAGATGCTACTCGGTTGTAACCGAGGCTTCCAAATAATAAATTACTCGGTGTTGCCAAGCCTTCAAACAATAAATTACTCGGTGTTGCTGAGTCTTCAGGAATATATTTTACTTGGCGCTAGCAAGGTACGGAGATCGCTCGGCCCAGCCGAGGATTATAAAGATTATATTTTACTTGGCGCTACCAAAGTACGGAGATCGCTCGGCCCGGCCGAGGATTTATATGACCTGCTTCTCATTGTAGCTTTCAAGGAGAGTTATAAGAATTTTACAGGCCTTCAAAAGCTAAATTTAATTCAATGAACAAGAATGAGTTTAGTAAGGGCATACTTTTTTTTTAGGAAATTTATTATTCGGTTGTTGCCGAGTCTTTAGGAATATATTACTCGGTTGTTGCTGAGTCTTCAAGAATATATTACTCGGTTGTAACCGAGGCTTCCAAATAATAAATTACTCGGTATTACCGAGCCTTCCGAAGATGCTACTCGGTTGTAACCGAGGCGTCCAAATAATAAATTAATCGGTGTTGCCGAGCCTTCAAATAATAAATTACTCCGTGTTGCCGAGCCTTCCCAAGATGCTACTCGGTTGTAACCGAGGCTTCCAAATAATAAATTACTCGGTGTTGCCGAGCCTTCAAATAATAAATTACTCGGTGTTGCCGAGCCTTTAATATTATATTTTACTTGGCTCTGCCAAGGTACGGAGATCGCTCGGTCCAACCAAGGATTATAAAGATTATATTTTACTTGGCGCAGCCAAGGTACGGAGACTGTTTGGAGATCATTCGGTTTGGCCGGGGCTTGTAAGCTACTCGAATCCAACCGAGGTTTCTTTGTCCTTTGGTCCGGCCGAGGCTTGTAAGCTGCCTAAATCTGGATGAAATTTTTGAGGTCACCTGGTCCGGCCGGGGCTTGTAAGCTGTCCGAATCTGGATGAGGTTTAGGAGATCACTCGGTCCGATCGGGGCTTGTAAGCTGCCCGAATCCGAACGATGCTTTGGAGATTGTTTGATCCGGTCGGGGCTTGTAAGCTACCCGAATCTGAACGATGCTTTGGAGATTATTTAATCCGGTTGGGGCTTGTAAGCTGCCCAGACCTTGAGCAATATTTTGGAGATTGTTTGGTTCGGCCGGGGCTTGTAAGCTGCCCAAACCTTGAGCAATATTTTGGAGATTGTTTGGTTCGATCGGGGCTTATAAGCTGCCCGAATCCGAACTAAGTTTTGGAGACTATTCAGTTTGGCTGGGGCTTGTGAGCTGCCCGAATCCGAACTAAGTTTTGGAGATTGTTTGGTTCGGTCGGGGCTTCTAAGCTGCCCGAATCTAAACGATGTTTCTTTGGTGTTTGATTCGGCCGGGGCTTGTAAGCTGCCCGAATCTGAACGATGTTTCTTTGGCATTTGGTCCGACCGGGACTTGTAAGCTGCCCAAATCCCAACAAAGTTTTCTTGACGTTTGGTTCGGCTGGGGCTTGTAAGCTGCCCGAATCCGAACGAAGTATCTTTGACGTTTCGTTCGCCCGGGGCTTGTAAGCTGCCCGAATCCGAACGAAGTTTTGCATATCACAGGGCCCCCAGCTGCGCCAGGAGCGCTCGGCCATACCGAGCCTTCGTGGAATATAATTTGGCCTAGCCAAGATCTGTAGCTCTGGCTCAGAGCTCGGCCTAGCCGAGGTATGGAGATTTGGCTCAAGGAGATAGCTCGGTTGTGCCGAGAATGGATGCATAAATGATATCTATTTTCTATTACGGCTTTTCGAAAAAATGACTGTAGCGGTCGTGCCGTGGATAATAGAAACAAGATGCCAATGCTGTAAATGGGGCAAGTCTATAGAGAGCGTACTCTATTGATGATATATGCGGAGGTTGTCCGTACTCCACGTCCGGGGAATGGATCTCCCGCTCAGGTCCTGGAGCTTGTAGGTGCCAGGTCCGATGACTTCCGCTACTTGATAGGGGCCTTCCCAGTTTGGAGAGAGCTTTCCTTGCTCCAGCGGTTTGGAAACGAGTGCCTTCCAGAGGACGAGATCGCCAGGCGAGAAAGATTTTCCTTTGACTCTAGAGGCATGGTAACGAGCTACTCTTTGCTGGTATGCAGCTACTCTGATTCGGGCTTTTTCCCTGATTTCCTCCACCAAGTTGAGGTTGGTGTGGAGCTGCTCGTCGTTAGCCTCCTCCGAGTAGCTCTCCACCTATGGAGAGGGGAGTCCTATCTCCACGGGGATGATAGCTTTTGTGCCAAAGGCCATCCGTAGCGGGGTCTCGCTCGTGGGAGCTCTCTAGGTGGTGCGGCAGACCCACTGGCTGAGGCTGAAGCTGGACGTTGGACTTCTGTGAAGCATGGAGTCAAGAACTCCTTATCTCAGCTTCATAACGTCATCCTTCCACATGCAAAAGGTGTCAAGGGGGCCAACATGGCAGCCATAAATGCCTTAATGATAGAAGGAGATAAGGCATTAAATGCCTTAAAGCATGTAAATGCACATGGCCTTTATGAGGCCATAAATGCCTTGGTGCGTATAGCGCAGCTACAGAAGCCGAGCTATAGTGCCAAGGCGGAGACGGCGTCGAGTCGTGGCAAGAGGTCATCGGAGAAAGGGATCGGGCCCACCGAGATCTAGGAAGATCCTTGCTGCAGACCACTTGCAGGGCTGGCCCAGCTCCTTTAGGACGACGAGGGGGGTCCGTGGCTCCCTCAGGAAGATGCAAAGCAGGAGCAGCTAAACGGGGAGCTTCATGGCGTCCCTGAATCAAATGGGTCAGTGCTTGGACCTGCTGGACCAGTGTGACAAACTGGTCCTGGGTCACTAGGGCTGCTGGTGGTGATGGAGTCTCAACTTATGGTGATGGCAATGCCACACTGCTCACCGGATTAGGTCTTTGGGAGACGACCTGGTCCCAGGCTTCGGAAGTAGCCTTTCTTCGATTGGCCATTGGAGGGGTTCTCTTCAAGATCAAGACCCTTATCTCCTAGATCACAAGTTTCTGGGACTTGAGGGCCCTTCCTCTAGCGCCATTTTGTTGCTACCGAAATCTGTCCTCCGACTCGAGCGCGATCGGGCTGCAGTGTGGGCTCCCGCCTGGGTGGACCTGCAAAATAGTCCTCACGCGAGAGGCGTTGGGGGTGGCCCTCTTTGGAAGACCCTCTGACGCTCAAGTCAGTGGAGATCAGCAACCACCAAAAATGGGGAGAAGGCTCTCGTTGAAGAGTCTCTCCAGGATGGCCTCTCGAGGGCTCTGAGTAGAGCGCTAATGGCGGAAAGGGGTGATCCAGTGCGTAAAAAGATGGCCCGTACCTTAGAAGCAGGAAGACGGTTGTATTTATAGAGGGTCACCTGACCGCTTGGAGGCATCATGGGTCTAAAAGCCGTTGAGATCTGAATCGAGTTTGTTATGATGCCAGCGGGATCCATATCTTGTCAGTTAGAGAATTGACGGCTGGGAGAGCTAGTTGATGCCATGAGATTTAATGATCACATGGACCTAGGCCACTCTTGCGGGTCCTAGGCTACCTCTGGGCATGATTTTCCGCTTGGAATCTTATACAGTTATAGTTGATTCGAACTCTTATGCGCCGGATTCCGCAGAGGTATTTTGATCGATGTGGTTCGGTCACCATGGTTCCGCGGAGGTAGGTGCCAAGGGCCAACGTGGCAGCCATAAATGCCTTAATGCATGAAAGGAAAAAAGGCATTAAATGCCTTAAAGCAGGTGGATGCACGTAGCCTTTATGAGGCCATAAATGCCTTTATGCAAGAGACATAGCGTGGTTGCGGAGGCCGAGGTATGTTGGAGGCTGAGGCTAGCGAGCTATGCTGAATCTAGCCGAGGCTGAGGCTACCGAGCTATGTTGGCCGAGCTATATTGGTCGAGCTATGTTGAAGCTGGCCGAGGCTGAGGCTGGCCGAGCTATGTTGAAGCTGGCCGAGGCTGAGGCTGGCCGAGCTATGTTGGCCAAGCTATGAAGCTGGCCTAAATGAGAGCGTCGAGGCATGGCTCGGCCTGAATGAGGCGGGGTTTGAGTGCCGAGGCATGTTTTCTCTTTTCTTTTATTCCGTGCCAAGTCATTATGACCGTTTCTACACCATTAAAAAATTCAGCCTATTGACTTGACTGCTGGATATTAATAAGGTGGCCCTTGGGAGAACCCACGCACATAAAGTGGCCCTTTTTTCCCTCTTGTTCTCTTTTATCATTATGAGAAGACGGTTGTTGCTAGAATGTCGCCAGCTAGCCAACTGGCAAGCAGGGCATTTGGATTGGGCGCGACGCCATCGTCAATGTGAGCGGTCAACAATGCAATGATGATTTTACCCTTCAATAGGAGAGAATGCAGTTCCAACTTTATTTTAAACTTACTCATTCTATTAAATATAGGAGAGCGTCGTTTCATGGCACCATTCAATCCCCCGATCATGGCAACGGTTGGGAATTGGTGCGGTACACAAGTCACATTAGTGATAAGTGAGTTCCATGAACTAGTTGACCAATTTACACCCCGCTGGTGTCGTGAGAAGAGGACACGGAGTGGTGCCCTGAAGCTTTTTTTTCATTGTATGACCTCAACCCAAAATCCACTGAGAAGTCGGTTCATCAACTTTTTAAATGCCAGCTTTTTTTTAGGCATGGTAGTTAGACCATGACTAGATTATCGCAGGAATTTAACCTTAAAATCCACTTAGAAGCTAATCCATCAACTTAATGGCAGTCCTGTTTGTTAGGTAAGGATAGTTAGACCAAAGAATAATAACGGAACGAGGCAGGATGGGGGCGGGGGGCCACTCTCCATCTCCATTTCCATCACTATTTTATCTTTCCCTCCTCATCTCTATCCCCGCAAGGATCTCCATCCTTGCTTACCTTATTTTTTTATAAGGTTCATTTTTTTATATTAAAATATGTATTTTTTATTTGATTCTTACTTACTATATTTTAAAAATAAAAATACAGTATTAAGTTTCATGTAACAAATCAAATTAATAGATTTCAATAATTTTTTTTATAAGTTAATTCATAAGAATTATATTAAATTATAATCTCAAAAAGATAATAATATAAGTTTATGATCATAGGCTACTTTATAAAAATAAATATATTCAACCATAATCTCAATAAATATAAACAAGGTGAGAGCATATGGTTTTAAGGTATTTTAGGGTTATATATAGGAGCTATAATTAGAATATTAAAATAATATAATAGCATTTAAGTAATATAAAATATACGAGTCCCATGGGGTAAGGATCAAGGTTCTTATAGATGGAGAGTACTCTTCATGTTTCTGCCCCATCCCCATTTATGGGGATGGAATTTTTTTCATCTCCATCCTCATGGGGAGAAAAATTCATTCATCCCAACCCTATTTGGGAGGGTTCCAATGGAGATTGAGGAAACTGAAGAAAATTGCTATTCCTAATTAGACCATTTTACATAAATCTCTCTCTCTCTCTAACAATTTGCCTAATTTAAATCACAATAAATGGAGATGGATTACATATCTAGGTGTTGTTAAAGGACATTTAGTGTGTCCTATTCATAAGCCTCAGCAAAACTTAAAGACTATCTTTGAATGGCTATATTGCTAGGCTTCGAGGCTTTATTTGTTGTCGATGAGAGTTTGGGATGCGCATCCTACCTAGGATTCGGACTCCTATCAATTTTAGATGAGCATGAGACAACACAGACTTTGAAACCCCTTGATATGGCTGCTAGTAGTTTGCATTTCATGTTAATCGAACATTTGTTAGAGGGTTCCAAGAGTGCACAACAAAAGTTCTATAATGCACCGCATGAGGATGGGTGAAAAATGAAGAGAATTAATATTATATAAAGAAAGTAATTAAATGCTTACCAAGGTAATAATAATGGAACAAAATTAGTGTGAATTAGTGAGCATCCAAATAAAGGTGTTAAATGGGTTGTGTAGGCTCAACACGATTGGCACAAGATGGGTCATGCTAGGTGCGACCCATCTTGTGAGCCATGCTGAGCTGCCCCAAAAGGCCCATAGATTGTGCTGGCATGATAGCCTACCAAAAAAGACTTTGTGCATCGAATACAGTGTAGGTCATGCATACCTACCAAGGACAATATCATCCTTTTGGACACCTCATGTGTGGCCTCTACATGCATGGCCAATCAACGTGTATGGTGCGCACGCTCTTGCACTGCATGTAGTATAGAAAAACTTTTCCTAGCCTACCATTAGCCTACAAAGTACTAATGGGCCGACCCATTGGATTGGCTTGTTAGGCACACCAGGCCCACTTGGTCGATTTGCATAACGGCAAGTTGGACCGACATGCTAGGCATGGTCCATTGGGCACTTGCCTAGCACGTCAGGCCCAGTGGGGAAAGGGTGAAAATGCCCTCCCAAATAGCCATAAATGGCTAGTTTTGGAGGGCATTTCCATCAAATTCCCAAAATACCATTTATAACTAATAAAAAAGGTTAGTTTTTAAGAGTATTCTATTATTTTGATGAAGAAGATATATTTATCCTTCCAAATGGCCATAAACAACTAGTTTCTAAGGTTATTTGGATCATTTAAAAGCCTTCCAACATTTATAAATAGGCTTCAACCCTTCTTCCTTACCTTATACCAAACCACAAGATCTTTAAGCCTTTCTAAAGATTTCCTAAGTTCTCTTAAGCCCTTCTCATCTTTCCACATGTCTTTTTAATTCTCTTTAGCTATTTTAATTTTTCCTGAGTTTCTAGTTAGCTGTCTTGATCTCTTTCTATTCTCTACTCTTACTCTCTATCCTCTATAATCAGCAATGTTCGGTGTTGATAGCTCTTGTCAATCCCACGATAGAGGGTTTGAGTTTAACGCTGATGGGGTGGAGTATAGGGTACATTAATCACAAACTGAACCCAATGTTCCTAGGACCGCTGCTACCACTGGTGCATCATTCATGCTTGTCAGTTCCAAAGCTAGACCCATGACTTTTGAAGTCTGGTTGCACATCGGCACCGAGGATATTATCGGCAAGGGACTTCGTGTAGTCTATTAAGTTTGTAGGAAAGACTGTAGCTGCAATACTTCTACCAGAACCAATCACCTGATCCGACATTGGAAGAAACACAAGAGTGCAATAGTTGAGGCCACCCAAGCTTAGATTCAAATTAGTTATGAAGGTAAGCAAGGAAGATTTTCTTATTCTTAAGAATTAAATAGGAAAAAAGATATTAAAATTTATTGTAGGTGGTGAAAGGACCTTTACATTTATCAAAAGTTCAAAATTTAAAAGATTTACAAAAAAACCTTAAATTCTGCATACAATTTTTTTCGAAATACTACTAAATCTGATTGTTTTAAACAATTTCATGATTATAGAGAAATATAATTTTATATTTCAAAATTTTTGATAGTAGTATAGTACTTACATTTGATATTTGGACAAGTGCAACTGAATTATTTTATATTTATGTTATCATGAATTTTATTTATTAAAATTGGGTAATATAAAAAAGAATTCTTAATTTTGAATTAATCATACCCACACACTATCACCACCATCCATGCTCATATCATGCAAATGATAAAGAGACCATGTATATAATAATTTTTAATTAGTTTAGATAGTAAATCTAATAATAATGTTGCTATTAAATTACTTAAACAGCATCAGCAACTCACTTAGATGAAAAATTATTTCATATTGGATGTATATATATCACAAATTTAATTATACAAGATGGCTTAAAAATTATTAAATTATATATAAGTAAATTTAGAGATGCCATTAAATATATACAATCATTATAAACTAGAAAACAATAATTTAAATAGTGTACCCATGGATTAAAATATAAATAATTTTTATTATATGTAATACATAGATGGAATTCAATATATTTAATGCTATAATAATGCTACAATCAAGTCTTAAAAATAAAGTTATTATTATATATTTTATTACAGTTACTTTTTGAGTGAACCTTTATTAGAATATCATTGGCATAATTCTAGTGTTATTCGGCAATTGTACACTATTTTTATGAAAATACCAATATTTTATCTTATACTTATTATCCTATCTCTCCTCTTGTTTGTAATAAATATATAATGTTACTAATTTTTTTTAGAATATAGGAAAAGTGAAAATTTTGAACATATAATTTTATTGATGGAAGTAAAATTTAACAAGTATTAGGAAAAAAATTCAAATTTTCATTGTGGATCTGAGTTAGATTAGAGGATTCATTTATAATATTAGAAGTAATTTTTGAAAATATGAATTATGAAGTAAATATAAATAGATTAAAAAAATTAAAAAAGTATTAAATAAAATGTTTATATTATCTGATAAAAATATAATTGTTGCCCAGAATTAACAACCTAAGAGGGGGGGGTAAATTGGGTTTCTTAAAAATTTAATCAGCTATCAAGTATGTGCACTTATATTCTTTTCCAAATGAATATTATGTAGTGAAGTGAATCTAATGCACAATCAATCACAAAAATATATCACAATCAAACATACAATATTTATAGTAGTTCGGTGCCAACCCTGCACCTACATTCACTCCTCAAGAACACCTTGAGTATTTTTACTAATCACCACTAGCCAACCTAGCTAGCAACAATTATTTTTGGGCACAAGAAAGCCTTACAAATACAAATCCGAGAAGACCTCTATCCAAACACGGTCACAACTATGAAACAAGTCAAAGCACAAGTAATAGATGTTTAATACAATAAGCTCTTAGATATGAGCAAATTTAAACAAAGAGAATACTTATCAACTTGAAGAGCTGATCCCGAAGTTGCTTCTTTCTTTAATAAATGCAGCAGCACAATAGAAGCCTTCAAAGTAGCTTTGAATGCTCTTGAATGAGGGTAGATGGAGCTTTAAGACTGCTTGTAGAATCAGCAATAAATGAACTTTGATGGGTTGAAAAATAACCAAAACAATACTCCAACAATCCTCTAACAAATCTCTCTTTCAAATGATTTTTCTCTCAATATTTTTCACTAATATTTTTTTATTTTTATCTTTTAAAATCACTATCACACCGAAACACTGTTTATCTCCACTATTTATAACAAGAACATTAAGATATAGCCGTTGTGAAATAGAGAAGGGAATGAGAGAGAGAGAGCAAGATAGGATGAACCGGCCAAGAGAAGGTCAAGAGTAAAAATCCCAAACGGTGGCAAGAGGTGAAGTGGTATTCCAATCCACAAAAATTGGTAGCCCAACTTTTGAACAGGGAATGGATCCAGCCATTAGGAGCAAGGAGTTAGCATGCCAAAAGCACAAAAGTGGCATTCCAATATTTAGCACAAAGAAGCCGGCCGAAGTCTTAAAGATGTTGGCATTCCAAAAAGCCAAAATCGGCATACCAATATTTGTAACCAGGAAGACAACCAAACCATGTTGGAAATTGGAATGTCAAAAACATAAAGTCGGAATGCCAATGTTTGAGTGTCAGGAAAACAACAGAGAGCTAATTAAAATTGATATGCCAATGGTTGAAACCAGTATGCCAATTGTTGAGTGCTAGGAAAACAACAGAGAGCCAATTAAAATTGGTATGCTAATGGTTGAAACCGATATGCCAATTGTTGAGTACCAGGAAACCAATAGAGAGCTCCAAAGAATTAGCATGCCAAAAATTTCAACTAGCATGCCAAAATAAAAAAGCCAGGGAACCAGCCATGAGCTCCAAAAGAAGGAACATGCCAACTTAATAAGTACTAAGAAGCCAGCCATAACATGATAAAATATAGGCAAGCTAAGCAAGCTAGCAAGCATCCGATCGAAGGCAAACCGAAGGCAATCCGAATGCAAACCAAAGGCAACCTGAATGCAAACCAATGGAGATTGAGGAAACTGAAGGCAATCCGAATGCAAACCGAAGGCAAACCAAATGCAAACCGAAGGCAATCCGAATGCAAACCGAAGGCAACCCGAATGCAAAACGAAGGCAACCCGAATGCAAACCGAAGGCAATCCGAATGCAAACCGTTTAAGAATATAGTCTGGTGATGATTCAAAATAGAATTATAAGTAGGAACTTGTAGGATAACTGAATCCAATTCAAGATAATGCAAATATAATTAAACTTGAAGATTATTTTATCAAATTGAACCGTTCAATCATGAAGTGCATAAAAATGTCTGGTGACTGTAATACTAAATATCAATATTTAAGAGTAATATGATTACCATAAGCTTATTTATACAATACCTGCATTACCTCACATTATGAATCATAATATACCTAGGATAAATAGAGGGTATTGTTTCATGATGAGTAATCTATAATTGATTGAACTAGATAGAGATAATATTAGCACAATACTTAATTGTTTTATATTTATCAAAATCAATATGAGGTCAACAATCTCCTCCTTTTTGACGTTGATAAAATCATTAAATATTCAATAAGAGATAAGTAATTCAATTGAAGTATTCCTTGCAATTTGAAGCATAAGACAATGCGTGCTAAAATATATGTAATGTGCTAAAACTTTGATTTTTAAAACATTATACCTTGCAGAGCTCCCCCTTTTGGTTTTGAAACAATAAATTTTCAAAAGTGAGCATTCCATTTCTCCCATTCCATTTTTTTTAAAACAAGTTTTCAAAACATAACATTGAAATCAGAATGCATATTTTCTATTTCTTTTTCTCCTCCATGATTGGAATGTATGCTATTCTTTAAAAAAAATTAAAATTATGAAGTGAATTTCATTTCTCCAAACTAAAAAATAAAAATAGAGTGTATAAAAGCTTTAAAATCAGAGTGTATGCTTTTCATTTGTATGCTTTCCATTTCCTTTCCTTTTTGTCAGCTAAGGTAAGTATACCTGTACCAAAGAGAATAAAATTAGGATCTAAAACTGTAAATGCTATTTTTATGGGTTATTCCCTGGATGGTAATATTAATTGTATCCTTTGATAAATTCTAAAATAAGTGATATCTTAAATAATACCCTTATTGAATCAAGGAATGCCTCTTATTTTAAATATATATTCTTTTTAGAACCAAGTTCTAAACTAAGTCTCTTCTAATCATCTCTTAATTCTTAATTATTTTGAATCTAGGTCCTCTAATAAGTCAAGGAAAAGAAAAAGACCTAACTCTAAATGTAGACATTCTAAACTTAAGAAAGGTTTAAGGTTAAGAAAGAAAAAAGACCTTGGTGAAGGTTTTTACTTTCCTAGCCGACTCTTTTTCCAAGGTGATGCCTTCACCTTATTCCCTTTTTTGAGAGAAAGCCTTTTTATTTAATATAATTTAGTCCTACAAAATCAAACTTGGATCATATCTGATTTGCCCCCCTGATAGTGAACTTTTAGGATATAAATGAGTATTTAAGAAAAACTTATACCTGATGGTTCAATGGAAAAGCATAAGGCTAGATTAGTAGCCAAATGATATAACCAAAAGAATGGATTAGACTTCTTTGATACCTATTCTCCTACAACTAGAATAACAACCTCTAGATCTCTTCTTGCCATTACTTCAATCCATAAGTTGATTATTTACAAATGAATATGAAGACGGCATTCCTTAATGAAGATTTCGAGAAGATTTATATGGAATAGTCTGAAAGTTTTATTGTAAAGGGACAAAAAAAGGTTTGTAAATTTATTAAGTTTCTATATCATCTTAAACATGCTATAAAATAATGGCATAAAAAAATTGATCAGATCATCCTATCCTTTGGATTCAAGATCAATAATCATGATAATGTGTCTATTTTAAGGTCATCGATGATAATTATGTAATCTTTTGCTTATATGTCAATGATACCTTAATCTTTATAACATCACTTGAAATTAGTTCAAAAATTGGATCTTTTCTTTAACATAGTTTAATATAAAAGATTTAAGTAAAGCAGATGTAATCTTAGGAATGAAGCTTATCAAATCTCATGAAGGAATAATATTCTTCCTTTCTTACTTTATACAAAAAAATGATTAAGAAATTTGGTTATTTTGATCTTAAATTAGTATCTACTCCATATAATCCTAGCTTTCACCTTAAAAAAAATCAAGGTGACACAGTTTATCAGTTAAGATATTCTCAAATCATAAGATCTCTCTTATATGTAACAAATAAGACAAGACCTAATATTGTCTATATTATAGGGAGACTTAGTAGATATAATCAAATCTTAATCAATCTCATTAGAAAGCCTTAGAAAGAGTGTTTTGGTATCTAAAGGAGACATTTAATCTTTCTTTAATGTTCATTGGATGCCTTGAAGTGGTTGAGGGTGATAGTAATATTAATTGGATCACTAATTCTCTTGATCTTAAATTGACCATCGGATATCTTTTTCTTCTCAATATCAATACTATTACTAGTGAATCATTTAGGCAAGCTATCATCTCTAGAAGTACCATGGAGGCCGAGTTGATAGCTCTTGATACTATATGTAATGGGGCAAAGTGGATTAAGAATCTAGTACTAAAGTTACCTTTTATACCTAAACTAGTTCCAGCCATATCAATTCATTATGATAATAGGCCCATAATTGAATTGATTAATTAGAAAAATACTAATAAAAGGATGACTAGTATATATAACTTCATATAAGTATATAAGATAATATAAGAAAAATAATTTTATTTTTTAAAAATATATCAAGTTTGAAAAGAATTTGATAAATCAATTAATCAAGGAATTATCTAAGAGCGATAGGACTTAAGCTCATTATGATTGCCAGTAGTGGATACACAATCTCTATCATTGGAGATCTCATGAAAGAAGTGCAATATGGTATAAACGAAACCGATTGAGTGATCGTATTACAACACAATTTTCAAAAAAAAATTCTCCTTTCATCCCTCTAATGATTGTTCTTGTAAAGCAATAAATGAAATTATATAAGGTTGAGTTACACACCTAATGAATCCGAGATAAGTTATCTACAAAGTATTAATCATAAATATCTTTAGAGAATTGACTTAGGTGAGAATTATCATATTAGGCTATGGTTGTTCTAGTCATCCATCACACCAAAATATATTAACCGATTCAATTAATTAAGAAGTTAATAACGAGTCGAGTTGAATCCATAGAAAAGGCGATAGTTTTGAATTTTGAAATCTTTGATTTTTTAAAAAGAAAAAGAAAAGAGAATTTGAAGTTGAGAAAAGAGGAATTAAAATTTGTAGGAAAAATTAAACTTGTAACTAGGATCTACTAGCTGAACCCTATCAATTACTTGCAATAAGATAAAAAAATTAAAAGAATCAAAAAATAAATGAGCAAAAATTTAAAGTACAAGAAATTAAATTTTTAATTAGAGAAAAGTTATGACAACAAGAATTTAAAGCAAAGATAATGAAATAAAATTTAAACTAAAAGAAAACTATAACAAAGATTGGAAGTAGATTAGCATAGCCTCGTCGGAAAGATGACCGGTGAACATCCTCCTTTCTTCAAACTCTTTGGAGTAGCGCTATACTTTTCTAACTTCTTTCTCTTTGGATCTTGATCTAAAGCTGGTGTAGGCTAAAAGATAGTATAGTAGCATAACTGATATCCTTTACTGTATCCCATCACTATAGGAAAAATAAGAAATAGCGACGCCAATTTAGCGACGCATTTTTGCGTCACTAAATTGCAACCAAATTGCGACAACTCAGCGAGAAAAAAAATAGCGACTCAATTAGTGACACAATAATAATGCGTCGCAATATAACGACGCATTAGCAACGCAAAAACTAGAAAATAAAAAAAAATTATTAATATAGCGATGCAGTGATTGTGTCGCTATTTAGCGATGCAATAGCGATGCAAATAACAAAAAAATAAAAAAATATAATTTTTAATATAGCGACGCAATTATGCGTCACTATATTGCGACGCAAATTTGTGTCGCAATATAGCGACGCAAAAACTGTTTTAATTTTAAAAAAATCGTTAATATAGTGACGTAGTGATTGTGTGGCTATTTAGCGATGCAATAGCGACGCATTTAACAAAAAAATAAAAAATTTAATTTTCAATATAGCGATGCAATAATGCGTCGCTATATTGCGACACAACTGTTTATGTCACAATATAGCGATGCATTATTGCGTCGCTAAAACCCAGAAAATTTAAAATATTTCATTAATATAGCGACGCAATGATTGCATCGCTATTTAGCGACGCAATAGTGATGCAAATACCAAAAAATTAAAAAAATTTAATTTTTAATATAGCGACACAACATTGAGTCGCTATATTGCGACACACATTATGCGTCGCAATATAGTGACGCATTAGCGACGCAAAAACTCAAAAAATTAAAAGAAATCATTAATATAGCGACGCAACGGTTGCGTCGCTATTTAGCGATGCAATAGTGACGCATATACCAAAAAAATAAAAAATTTTAATTTTAATATAACGATGCAAAAACCCAGAAAATTAAAAAATAATCATTAATTTAGCGATGCATATAACAAAAAAAATAATTTTTATCATGGTCGTGGTCGGCAACCAAGGCCGTGGCCTGGCCACCGCTAGGCCGCCGGTAAAATTAAAAAAAAGGGGTTTTTTTTTCCACAACCCATCCTGTGAAAAAAAAACAAAAAATATAAAGTGGTTCCCCCCTTTCTTGCTGGCCACGACAGTGTCCGTCGTCGATCATCGTCGATTGGGATCATGGCTTGGATCGATCGCAATCATCGGATCGTCATCGATCAGTTGGATCGCAATCGTCAGATCGATCATCGCCGATCAGGATCATGGGGTCAATCGATCGCAACCATCGAATATCATCGTCAATCGGATGGATCACAACCGTCGGATCGATCATCGCCGATCAGAATCATGGCTTGGATCGATCACAACCGTCCGATATCATCGCCGATCGGATGGATCGCAACGGTCGGATCGATCATCACGGATCGGGATCATGGCTTGGATCGATCGCAACCGTCGGATCGTCGCCGATCGGATGGATCGCAATGGTCGGATCGATCATTGCAGATCGGGATCATGGCTTTGATCGATCGCAACCGTCGGATCATCGTCGATCGGTTCTATATGTAATGGTCGGATCGATCATCCCCGATCGGGATCATGGCTTCGATCACTCGCAACCATCGGATATCATCGCCGATCGAATGGATCGCAATGGTCGGATCGATCATCACCGATCGGGATCATGGCTTTGATCGATCGCAACCGTTGAATCGTCGCCAATCGGATGGATGGCAATGGTCAGATTGATCATCGCCGATCGAGATCATGGCTTGGATCGATCGCAACCGTCGGATCGTCACCGATCGGATGGATCGCAGCGGTCGGATCGATCATCGCCGATCGGGATCATGGCTTGGATCACTCGTAACCATCGAATATCGTAGCCGATCAGATGGATTGCAGCGGTCGGATCGATCATCGCAGATCGGGATCATGGCTTGGATCACTCGCAACCGTCGGATATCGTAGCCGATCGGATGGATCGAAACGGTCGGATCGATAATCGCCAATCAAGATCATAGCTTGGATCGATCGTAACCATCGGATCGTTGCCAATTGGTTGGATCGCAGCAGTCGGATCGATCATCACCGATCGGGATCATGGCTTGGATCACTCACAACTGTCGGATATCGTCACCGATCGGATGGATTGCAATCGTCGAATCGATCATCACCGATTGGGATCATGGCCTGGATCGATCACAACCGTCGATCATCGCCGATTAGTTGGATCGTAACCGTTGGATCAATCATCGCCGATTGGGATCATGGGTTCAATCGATCGCAACCGTCGGATATCATCGCCGATCGGATGGATCGCAACCGTCTGATCGATCATCGTAGATCGAGATCATGGCTTAGATCGATCGCAACCGTCGGATCATCGCCGATCGGATGGATTGCAATGGTTGGATCGATCATCCTCGATCGGAATCATGGCTTGGATCGATCGCAATCATTGGATATTGTCCCCGATCGGATGGATCACAATGGTCGGATCGATCATCACTGATCGGGATCATGGCTTGGATCGATCGCAACCATCGGATCGTCGCCGATCGGATGGATCG
The DNA here is from genome assembly GCA_900491605.1 of Calamus simplicifolius. Lineage (NCBI taxonomy): Eukaryota > Viridiplantae > Streptophyta > Magnoliopsida > Arecales > Arecaceae > Calamus > Calamus simplicifolius. The sequence goes on from UESW01002159.1 coordinate 136,679, forward strand.
CAGCGGTCGGATCGATCATCACCGATCGGGATCATGGTTTAGATTGATCACAATCGTCGGATATCATCGCCGATCGGATGGATCGCAATGGTCAGATCAATCATCGCAGATCGGGATCATGGCTTAGATCAATCGCAACCATCGGATCATCACCAATCGGGATCATGGCTTGGATCGATCGCAATCGTTGGATCATCGCCGATCGGATGGATGGCAATGGTCGGATCGATCATCGTCGATCGGGATCATGGCTTGGATCAATCACAACCGTCGGATTGTTGTCGATCGGATGGATCGCAGCGGTCGGATCGATCATCGCCGATCAGGATCATGGCTTGGATCACTTGCAACCGTCTGATATCGTAGCCGATTGGATGGATCGAAATGGTCAGATCGATCATTCCCGATCGGAATCATGGCTTGGATCGATCGCAACCATCAGATCATCGCTGATCGAATCAATAGCAGCGGTCGGATCGATCATCGCCGATCGGGATCATAGCTTGGATCGATCGCAACCGTCGGATCGTCACCGATCAGTTGGATCGCAATGGTCGGATCGATCATCGCCGATTGGGATCATGGCCTGGATCGATCGCAACCGTCTGATCATCGCCGATTAGTTGGATCGCAACTGTCGGATCGATCATCATCGATCGGGATCATGGGTTCAATCGATTGCAACCGTTGGATATTGTCGCCGATCGGATGGATCGCAACCGCCGGATCGATCATCGCAGATCGGAATCATGGCTTGGATCGATCGCAACCGTCGGATCGTCGCCGATCGGTTCTATATGTAATGGTCGGATCAAACATCCCCGATCGGGATCATGGCTTGGATCACTCGCAACCGTCGGATATCGTCGCCGATCGAATGGATCACAATGGTCGGATCGATCATCACCGATCGGGATCATGGGTTCAATCGATCGCAACCATCGAATATTGTCGCCGATCGGATGGATCGCAACCGTCGGATCGATCATCTAAGATTGGGATCATGGCATAGATTGATCGCAACCATCGGATCATCGCCGATCGGATGGATTGCAACGGTCGGATCGATCATCCCCGATCGAAATCATGGCTTTGATCGATCGCAACCGTCGGATATCATCCCAGATCAGATGGATCGCAATGATTGGATCGATCATCGCCGATCGCGATCATGGCTTGGATCGATCGCAACCATCGGATCATCGCCGATCGGATGGATCGCAGCGGTCGGATCGATCATCGCCGATCGGGATCATGGCTTGGATCGATCGCAACCATCGGATATCATTGCCGATCGGATGGATCACAACGGTCGGATCGATCATCGCAGATCTGGATCATGGCTTAGATCGATCGCAACCGTCGGATCATCGCCGATCGGGATCATGGCTTGGATCGATCGCAACTGTCGGATTGTCACCGATCGGATGGATGGCAATGGTCGGATCGATCATTGTCGATCGAGATCATGGCTTGGATCGATCACAATCGTCGGATCATCGCCGATCGGATGGATCGCAGCGGTTAGATCGATCATCGCCGATCGGGATCATGGCTTGGATCACTCGCAACCGTCGGATATCGTAGCCAATCGGATGGATCGAAACGGTCAGATCGATCATCCCCGATCGGAATCATGGCATGGATCGATCGCAACCATCGGATCGTCATCGATTGGATCCATAGCAGCGGTTGGATCGATCATCGCCGATCAGGATCATGGCTTGGATCGATCGCAACCGTCGGATCGTTGCGATCGGTTGGATCGCAACGGTCGGATCGATCATCACCGATTGGGATCATGGCCTGGATCGATCGCAACCATCGGATCATCGCCGATTAGTTGGATCGCAATCGTCGGATCGATCATCGCCGATCGGGATCATGGGTTCAATCGATCGCAACCGTCGGATATCATCGCCGATCGGTTCTCTATGTAATGGTCGGATTGATCATCCCCAATCGGGATGATGGCTTGGATCACTCGCAACCGTCGGATATCATCGCCGATCGGATGGATCGCAACGGTCGGATCGATCATTGCCGATCGGGATCATGGCTTTGATCGATCGCAACCGTCGGATCGTCACCGATCGGATGGATGGCAACGGTCGGATCGATCATCGCCGATCGGGATCATGGCTTAGATCGATCGCAACCGTCGGATTGTCGCCAATCGGATGGATCGCAGCGGTCGGATTGATCATCGCCGATCGGGATCATGGCTTGGATCACTCGCAACCGTCGGATATTGTAGCCGATCGGATGGATCGAAACGGTCGGATCGATCATCCTCGATTGGAATATTTATTTTTAAATTAATAAACTAATATCAATATTTTTAATATTAAATTAATAAACTAATATCAATATTACGACGCAGTATAATTGCGTCGCAATATTGCGACGCATAGTGGATGCATCGCAATATTAGTTTGTTAATTTAAAACTAATATCGCGACACATTCATAATGTGTCGCAATATTAGTTTCAAATTAACAAACTAATATTGCGATGCATTATGAATGCATCGCAATATTGCGATGCATAATGTATGCATCACAATATTAGTTTTAAATTAATAAACTAATATTGTGATGCATTATGATTGCGTCGCAATATTGCGACGCATAATGGATGCGTCGCAATTTTAGTTTTAAATTAACAAACTAATATTGCGACGCATTATGATTGCATTGCAATATTGCAATGCATAATGGATGTATCGCAATATTAGTTTTAAATTAACAAATAATATTGCAACGCATCCATTATGCATCGTAATATTGCGACGCATTCATAATGCGTCACTATATTGATATTAGTTTATTAATTTAATAATATAAATATTGCGATGCATTGCATTTGCATCGCAATATTGCGACGCATAATGCCTGCATCGTAATATTTGTAATATTAAATTTTTAAACTAATATTGCGACGCAAATCAAATGTGTCGCTAATTTCTCACCAAAATGCCTAATGGCGGCAACTTAACGACGCAATCAGCTATGCATAATTAGCATCACTGATTAGCGACATATTAGCGACACAATCTTGCGTCGCTAATCCTGATTCATAAATCCGTTCGGATACCCCTCTTCTTCTTCCTCCTCACGAGCCCGAACCCCCCTTGGGAGCCTTCTCCTTTCTCGTCCTCCGTCTTCCCCACGTCCGGTGGCTCTCCGGCGGGTCTCCGGCACTCGAATCACTCGCCAGGTACTCCTCTCCCTCCCTCTAAAAAAAATTTAACAATGTGGGGGGGGGGGAAATCCCCTCCCCTTCCCGTCTTCTCCGGCCATGGCCGCGGCCGTGGCCGGTCGTGGACTGGCCACAGTGGCCAGGCCACGGGAAAAATTAATTTAACAGGGGGGAACCCCTCCCCCTCCCGTCTTCTCCGGCCATAGCCTGGCCACAGTGGCCATGCCACGGGAAAAAATTAATTTTATAGGGGGGAACCCCTCCCCCCCTCCCGTCTTCTACGGCCACGGCTGCAGCCATGGCCGGTCGTGGCTTGGCCACAGTGGCCAAGCCACGCGAAAAAAAAAAATTTAAAGAGGGGGGGGGGGAAATCCCCCCTCCTCCCGTCTTCTCCGGCCAAGACCCCGGCCGTGGCCATTTGTGGCCTGGCCACGGTGGCCTATGGCCAGGCCACCAAAAAATAAAATAAAAAAATAGGGATGGGTTTTTTTATTAAATTAATATAAAAAAATTTATTACAAAATATTATTAGTAAGCTATTTTAATATTTTAATCTTAATAATTTATTTTATTGATAAACTATTATAATAAAAAAATATTTATTACAAAATATTATTCTTTAATATTACAAAATATATTTCATAACCAATTTTACTGATTAAACTATTTAATTATTAATATTAAAAAAATTATTAGTAAGCTATTTTAATATTTTAATTTTAATAGTTTATTTAAAATATTATTATATCAATTAAATTTAAAAAACCCCTATAGTATATTATTATATTAAATAAATAATAAATTACAATAATATTAGAATATAGAATAGTATTATTTTAATATTATAAATATTATATTATGTGATATTATAATATAATAATATAATGATTCTATAACATCAATATATGAACTATTTTGGGTTTGATAAAATTTTAAAATAAATTTGAAATAGTTTTCTTCATGCATGTCTTATTGTCAGAATGTTATATAAGTTCTTGTTACAATATTAAATTTAATATTATTCATTTTCATCAATAAAAAATTATTTATAATAAACTCATTATAAATTAATATGAAATTATGATATCATTCAATCTTTGAATTTTTTGTTATTAAATTAGAAAAATAAAATTTATTATCCCTTTAACTTATAATATTCACTATGATCATAAAAAAGTATGTTTATGATAATTAATTTAGGACACTTTATTAATAATATCTTATTATAATATATTAACTTATATAGTTCATAATATTATAATATAAAATAATAACAATAAATTATGGTATTCTAATAAATAATGGTTGCAATATAACATCAATGTACTATTTGCTAATTAGTGATTCTGATCGATAGTAAATTAATTAAAGAAATTGCTTTACGATTATTTAGTGCTTATTATGTTTTAAATTAATTCAGTCATAATTGATTAGTAATTTTTATATAGTCATGGTTCAATTTCTCAGTCTATTAAACTATGCATGACAGTTTATTGGTGAACATTTGACATATGTGAGTTCTAATTTTATTGATATTATAATATGATTTTATAATAATTTTATAATATCATATTATAATATGATTTTATAATATCATATTATGTCTTGATTATTTACATCCTACTTCAAATTGAATGATGCATTAAATTATGTAATGCTAGAATGAACGTCTTGTTGTAGTTCTATTTAATTTTCAGCACCGAATTAGTAGTTTCAATGATTTATATTTTAGTCTTCACATATAATTATGTAATGAGTTTATTACGGAATTGACAAGAATTTTTGAATAACAAGCATAAGTTTGATTGTCTTTGGATTTTCATATTATTTCTCACAGCACTATAACCTTTAGACCCGTTTGAGAATTTGTAAGACTTAGTCTTGCAAATTCTCAAATTGTCTTGGTTGACAGTTTAAGAATATTTTTTGCGATATGTTAGTCTACTATTAATCATCGTTGGTTGAGATTGCGGTTTGTATTTGCTCATACGTTCTTCTAGTGTGGCATATATGCCACACATTTAGGAGAACATATGGGGAAATGCTGCTGAAATTTCAACATAACCGATCGATGATAATTAATAGCAGAATAACATATCACAAAAAATATTCTTGAATGGGATAGTGCCTTACCTTTTAGACATGGAGTGAAGGTGGAATTAATTTAGGACACTTGAATGCTTGTGAAGTCTCATGATTGAACGGACCGCCTTGCGGCCCGACCCGAACTCAAGCCCTAGCATTAGCCTAGCATGAACCTGTGCCTCGGTCCTTGCTAGCACGCCAAGGATCATAGCCGTGGCCCGGCCTTGCAGGGTAGGAACCTTAGTTGTGTAAAAGAAATTAGTTTAGTTATAAATGATTTAAATGGTTGTTATTAACCTTAGTTGTGTAAAAGAAATAATGTAGTTATATATTTAGTAATGCTAATATAGTTTTATAATGTGGTTTCCTTTAATGGTTTACCAGAAATTGTATAAGTCAGTCAAAATGAGCGGGGCGCGCTCATGGATGTATGCAAGGATAAAAGATGGCTTGCTTAATCTAGATTTTCTGAATGGATTGGAAGAATTTATCGCATTTGCATGTAGCCAACCTGAATGGATGGATGGGCATAGAATTAGGTGCCCATGCAACTTTCACAGGTATCAGAATAAAGCCTACAGAGATGTTGAAACTGTAAAGGTGCATTTATGTAAAAAGGGGTCTGTTCCTGATTACGATGTTTGGTACTGCCATGGTGAACCAGAGGAAATTCAGCAGATGTTACAAGCCAACAAGTGTCAATTCCCGTAGATGAACCATTTGTGAATTTAAACACATCTAAAGAAATGGTGATGAATATAGGAAGAAATAGTCTCCGAGGCATGCATATTTTTAAATATTGATAACTATTATCATTGAGGAAATTAAAAGATTATATATTAATCTATCTAATATGCATCAAGATCATATCTTTGCCTATATATTCAGGTTCGTTTGATCTAAATATGCATATAAAAACATCAAGATCATATCTTGATCTTCAAGATGACTAGTCACACTATTATCTTGAAGCCTGCCTTAAGATCTAGGGATCAAATCACTTACCTTATGAACAGTTGGTAAATCCTTATTGCTCTGCAGCCGTTCAATCGTCCGGCCTCTAGTATCGTCCATGCGAAGCCCCGAATGATCAGATTTCCGGGAGTGCTAGCTCGCGAAAAAATAGCTTTGCTGATCTTGAATCCTCTCACTTGAATCTTCCTCCAAGATCCACCAGGCTTCTGCTAACACCAGAATCACCAGGATTTTCTATTCTAACATTTTAGAATTACAATCCATGATAATTTAGAATTACAATCCATGACAAATCGTGTATTGTTGTTCTATTTTTGTTCTGTGTTCTCTGGTGAGGGAATGCCCTCTATTTATAGTCTAGATTTAGCCTTGACATTTAATTCTGACATTTAAGAATCCATCGTTTGGCAAAAGCGAAGAGACGCCGAAGGCGCGGCGCTTGGTTTAATTCCGACATTCGGAGAAAACCAAGGAGTCACGGCGTTTGGTTTATGTCACCTCGGTCTACTATCTCTCGAATAAGATGAAACCGGCGCAGTATGTGCTTGGTGCGCTGATGTGCTCGTGGTTCCTTTGCTTGAGCTATGGCACCAGTGCTGTCACTGTATAACAGGACTGGTTCATCTATGAAAGGTGTCACTCCAAGCTCGGAGATGAACTTTGGCAGCCACACAGCTTCTTTCGCAGCATCTGATGTAGCGATGTACTCTATCTCGCACACCGAATCTGCCACTGTATGTTTCTTGGAACTTTTCCAGTAAACAGCTCCACCATTTAGGATAAACACGAAACCCGATACACTTTTTCTATCATCATGATCTGATTGAAACTGGAATCAGTATATCCAACAAGTTTCAAATCAGACTCTCCATAGACTAACCACTGGTCCTTAGTATTTCTCAAATACTTAAGGATTGTCTTAACAACTTTCCAGTGTTTTTCTCCTGGATCAGATTGGTATCTACTCATTACTCCTAGTGAGTATGCCACATCAGGTCTTGAACATGTCATGGTGTACAAATCGATCCTACTGCCGAAGCATATGGAATTCGACTCATACGTTCTCTTTCATTAGGAGTTGTCGGACAATCCTTCTTAGAAAGATGAATTCCATGGCCTATCGGAAGATAGCCTTTCTTGGAATTCTCCATGCTAAACCTCTTTAGCACTGTGTCAATGTACGTAGATTGGGATAAACCTAGCATCCTCTTAGATCTATCTCTATAGATCTTCATCCCTATGATGTATGATGCTTCTCCCAGATCTTTCATGGAGAATTGTGATGATAACCATGTCTTTATTCCTTGTAATGCAGGGATATCATTCCCGATTAAGAGAATATCATCCACATATAATACAAGAAATACAATAATAGAATCGTTAGCCCATTTATAAATGCAAGGTTCTTCTTTATTCTTAATAAAGACATAAGATTTGATCACTTTATCAAATCGTATGTTCCAACTCCTTGATGCTTACTTAAGTCCATAAATAGACTTTGTAGCCTGCACACTTTAGACTTGTCTTCAGATATAAAACCTTCAGGCTGTATTATATACACCTGTTCTTCTAAATCACCATTTAGAAAAGTAGTTTTAACATCCATATGCCAAATCTCATAATCGAAGTGTGCTGCTATAGCTAGCATAATCCGAATGGATTTCAGCATTGCCACAGGAGAAAACGTTTTGTCATAGTCAATACCATAATGTTGACGATACCCCTTGGCAACTAGACGTATTTTATAGGTCTCTACCTTTCCGTCTGCGCCTCTTTTCCTCTTGAAAACCTATTTACACCCTATGGATTTTATCCCTTCGGGTGGGTCAACTAATGTCCATACATTATTGTCCTTCATGGAATCAAGTTTGGATTTCATGGCATCAAGCCATTTATTAGAGTCAGTCCTTTGCATAGCATCCATATAGGTGATCGGATCCTCGTTGTTCTCATCGAGTTCAACAGGATCATCATTCTAGACCAAGAAACCCAAGTATCTGTCCGGTTGATGTGGTACTCTATCAGATCGCCTTAATGGTGCATCTAAAATGGGTTTTGAGTTTGATCTAATCAACTCAGATTCTAGGGGTTCACTGGTTTGTGTTCTTCCTTCTACTTGATGAACTTCCTCAAGTTCAACATTAGAGCTATTTGTTCCTTCACTAAGAAACTCCTTTTCAAGAAAAACTACTCTATTACTAATGAACAACTTTTGTTCTTCAGTATTGTAGAAGTAATATCTTTTTGTTTCTTTCGAATAGCCGATGAAAAAACATTTGTCAGATTTGGGTTCAAGTTTGTTTGATTTTGCACGTTTCACATAAGCCGGACACCCCCAGACTCTTAGATAGGTAATAACCGGTTTATGTCCATACCACATCTCATGTGGAGTTTTAGAAACAGACTTACATGGAACCTTATTAAGAATATGACAAGCTGATTCTAATACGTATCCCCAAAATGATATTGGCAAGCTTGCAAAACCCATCATGGACCGAACCATGTCTAACAGAGTTCGATTCCTTCTTTCCGACACACCGTTATATTACGGTGTTCCAGGAGGAGTCCATTGGGAGAGAATCCCATTCTCCTTTAAATATGTTACAAATTCATTGGAAAGTTATTCTCCTCCTCGATCTGATCGAAGGGTCTTAATACATTTTCCTGTTTGTTTTTCTACTTCTTTATGATATAGTTTGAACATTTCAAACGATTCAGATTTATGTCGCATAAGATAGACATAACCGAACCTAGAAAGGTCGTCTGTAAAAGTAATGAAGTAGTAGTATCCACCTGTGGCACAAGTGCTCATTGGTCTACATACATCAGTATGTACTAGACCCAATAGCTCTTTGGCTCTTTTACCTTTTCCAGTAAAAGATGACTTGGTCATTTTACCAAGAAGACATGATTCACAGGTAGTTAATGATTCACAATCATCAACTCGAAGGATGCCCTCCTGAGTTAACCTGTTTAATATGTTCTTGTTGATATGACCCAGCCGATGGTGCCAAAGATAAATATCTGTGACATCAGTTGTTCTAGGGCACTTACTTGATTGATACACTACATTCACAGGCTGTGATAATATAAATGCCATTAGATAAATGCCCAGTCATTACAGTGACTCCATTCATAATGATATTCAAAGTAACATCCTTTATTGAATTTCATAATTATTTTTGGCCAGAAGACCTACAGAAATTACGTTCAAAAAGAATGTTGGGCAAAAATGATAATCATTTAGTATAATGATATTTCTATTGAAAACTATTTCAAGAACTCCTAATGCCAGTACTGGAACTAATCTTCCATCGCCGACATTTAGGAATCTTTCATTGTCCTCAAATCTTCTGGTGACCTGTAGTCCCTGCAATGAATTGCAAATGTTAAAAGGACTTCCGGTATCCAATACCCATGTCTGATTATCATATAGAAAAATTACAAGGTGTTATCATATAAATACCTTGTTGAACAACATCTTGCTCTTTTTTCTTCTTTGGCCTGTTTGGATCAAGTGTGGCAATGTAAAGAGGACAGTTCCTCTTCCACTGCCCTTGCATCTTGCAGTGAAAGCATTCAGCTTGACTTTTATCAACTTTCTTCTTCTGCATCTGACCCCTTATAGATGTCCTAGCATGTTGCACCCTTTTATTATTCTTTTTCTTCTTCCCTTTCCCAAAGGGTTTACGCCCTACCTTAGATCCTTCAACCACATTAACCAAACCCTTAGAGAGCTGGTTATCCTTCTCAAAGTTCTGTAACAACCCCAACAAACCATGGTAGTTGACTGCAGGCTTTGTCATTCGAAAATGAGTAAGGAAAGGTCGGAAGGATGGAGGCAAGGAATTCAGGATCGCATCTTTTCTCAACTGCTCATGTAAGGGAAAGCCGAGCTTGCTTAGGAGTTCTATCTTCTCGATCATGTACAATACATGATCAGTGACAGAAGATCCATCTCTCATTCGAGCATTGAAAATAGCACAACTAGTCTTGTGCCTTTCAACATCGTCGGGTGTGCCGAAAGATTCATTCAATGCTTGAATGATTTCTTCTGGCTAAGCATTCTCGAACCGGCGACCGAATTCATCGTTCATTGCTGCTAACATGATACAACGCACGCTAGTTCTATCATTGAGCCACTTCTGATAAGTATCTCTCTCAGAACTTTGGGTGTTTGCATCAGGTATCTTTGGTGCAGAATTATTCAGAATATATAGAATCCTCTCATGCTCAAGGACGATCTTAAGTTTTCTGAACCAGCTATTGAAATTGGAACCATTCAATTTGTCACTATCCAATAGGGACCTTAATGATAAATTAGTGGCCATGTTCTGCATAAGGAAAAACTAAAGTTTATTAGTATATAAATTGATTCAGTCTAAAGACTTGGACTTTAGTCTAAAGATTCTTCCACTATTTTGTTCAAATTGGCAGCCTCTACACCCCAATTCGAAGAATTATTCTTAATTCTTTAGCGGGCACTAAGGTCTACATAAACTACATACAGGCCCAAGTGAAGCTTGGCTAACCCATATGCATCTAAGAGTAGGTTCAAAACTAATTGTTTCCCCAAACAATTCTTAGTGTTTAGTTTTTCCCCATGTACCTCTTCAGCAGGCATGAAGTACCTCCACTGAAAGTTCTGGTTAGGTCCAACCATTAAATGATATAATCAGTGTAACCTATCAATAGACAACCAAGCCCGAGTGAAGCTCGGCTCACCTGACTGTTTATTTAATAGTTACGCTGACTTATCATATAATGAATGATAATTCCGATGGTTGACAAGCACCAGGCATGGAGTGCCTCCAATGATTATCAAGACATCTGACTCATTATCATATAACTATTTCATTTTAAGGACCTAATAATTTTAGAGGATTTTAATAATATGAAGATAAATTGACTAATCAAGTTCTCCCACTGAATCTATGAAATTGGTAGAATGAAACAAGATTAAGTCAGGTTAAGTGGCACCTAAATCAGTCATACTGATATCCTTACAGGCATGGGTCAATCCGAATCAGGTAAATGATCTGAATCATAAATGGTTCACCACAATGACCAGGTGAGAGAGATCGATGGGAGGGATATGCCATTAACTCGTTAAAGACGCATCAATACGAGTAGCTCCCAATTAAAAACCATTCGATCGTTGATCCTAGAGCAAATTGCCATCCCACCTTGACATCATATGGTTAACCAATTCTGATTTGACCATCTAATAGATTCATGCTCAACCACGGAGCCTAATCTACTTCCATTTGGTTTAATCAAAGAGAAGGACTTGATCAACTATAACTATTGTTTGATTTAGAGCATTCTTAACCTAATCTAATTAGATTTAAACAAATACTCTTTTAGTCCAGTTGATTTAAACCTTAGAGTCTAACCCTTTATGGACCCGATTTAGCTAACCCAAATGATTAAATATATTTCATGTTAACATGTCATATATTTCAATCAAGCATAATGTTACTACTCATAATTCCTATATTTAGATCATATCTAAAAAAAAAATTATGAACTAATATTTGACATTCAAATAAAACTCTCATAAATATTTGTATGTTTTATAACATAGACATCATGCCATCATATATCATATCTATGTTTTTATACTAAACATGCAAATATTATGGTTTTATACAATATCAATATGTATCAAATATAAAATATCTTTTGAGAATGTGTGTAATCTATGTTTTGATGCTAAAGCACAATTTAAATTTTCTTTAAACAAAGCATCAATGATAAAACAATCGCACGGCAATATGTCACAGAATACCTCATTGAATGGGTAATTCGGATTTTCAATCCACTTGTGATCATATGGCCTTGTGATAAGTTTTAGCCATAATTATATAATTAATGAGAATATTAATTTACATGCAATAAATTAGATCATTAACGAAACCATGGCTCTAATATCATTTATAGGAAGAAATAGTCTCCGAGGCATGCATATTTTTAAAAATTGATAACTATTATCATTACGGAAATTAAAAGATTACATATTAATCTATCTAATATGCATCAAGATCATATCTTTGCCTATATATTCAGGGTCGTTTGATCTAAAATATGCATATAAAAAACATCAAGATCATATCTTGATCTTCAAGATGACTAGTCACACTATTATCTTGAAGCCTGCCTTAAGATCTAGGGATCAAATCACTTACCTTAAGAACAGTTGGTAAATCTTTATTGCTCTGCAGCCGTTCAATCGTCCGGCCTCTAGTATCATCCACGCGAAGCCCCGAATGATCAGATTTCCAGGAGTGCTAGCTCACGAAAAAATAGCTTTGCTGATCTTGAATCCTCTCACTTGAATCTTCCTCCAAGATCCATCAGGCTTCCGCTAACACCAAAATCACCAGGATTTTCTATTCTAACATTTTAGAATTACAATCCACGATAATTTAGAATTACAATCCACGACAAATCGTGTATTGTTGTTCTATTTTTTGTTCTGTGCTCTCTGGTGAGAGAATGCCCTCTATTATAGTCTAGATTTAGCCTTGACATTTAATTCTGACATTTAAGAATCTATTGTTTGGCAAAAGCGAAGAGACGCCGAAGGTGTGGTGCTTGGTTTAATTCCGACGTTCGGAGAAAATCAAGGAGTCACGGCGTTTGGTTTAGTTCCGTCGTTCGGAGAAAACCAAAGAGACGAGGGATAAATCCGACGTTTGGTAAATAAATGCATGCATTAAATTCTATCTCATGAGATGAGATTTTAGCCATCTCATCATATGAGATCCATATTCGAGAGGTTTGGGTTCTGATCTGAATTTATTTGACTTAACCCACATAGATCATGGTCCAAGCCCAAATCAAATTTGGCTAGTCCTGAATCTATTTAAATTCAAATCAAGTCTAATTTCAAATCAATATTTGAAATTAACTTGTCCTTCTAATAGACTTAAACCAAATTGAATCTTATTCAATTGTACTTAACCCAATTGAGATAATTCAATCAATCAAATTGATTAATTAAATCATATACGATTCTCAATCGTTGATCAGCAAATAGATCATCCTAGGAAACTTATATGCGTGTGACTCTCTAGGTTCGAACCTAAGTCGGTAGCATAAAAACAACTTTCTATACTAATCGATGTGCCCATCTAGCAATGGAACCCGATGTCCGGATAGGTCAAAGAGTTGCCGAGCAAACTCCAAGAACCCTAAGAAACAGTTACCGTATAATTCATCCTCTTGACCACAAATGCTAAGGATGGCTTGAGAGCCTATCAACTCTAAATAGAAAATCCATAAAGTGATTTCAACTTTAGTGATCATGTGACTTTCACATGAAGTGCCTTGACCAAGGTCTTGCTAAATTGAAACACAAGCATTTCTCCTTTTAATTGATAGGTCAAATTCCATCTTAATCCACAACTGACTACCACAAGTACTTGACTGCACCCAGTAACCTTTCGTAGCTGGATTAGAAATACAGGTGGTCCGGCACCTAAGTACAATGAGTTGCTTGTAAGACACTAGTTGTGATCTTCAGGTCTGAAGGATACTTATACCTATATCTTCTCAGATTAACTCTTGACAGCAGAGTATCCGGAAATGAGTCACGTTCGGTGAAATGTACTCCTACACTTTCACCTGTATGTCATACCAGTGTCTCTACACTCCTTGGTTAAGAGGATAACCAACAAATATGATATACAACGTCCTATAATTGATAGTACTATGGCCCTGTCATAGTATATCATTTGGTCGCAAACTCTTTTAAGGACCTTCTAAGATAAATCCTCCTTTATCGTGAGGAAGATCCTAAGGGCTTCATTACTTTTAGGAGTATTAAGAAGATGTTCTTGTAATGAATAAACTGCCAAATAACTTTTATTAATATATCAATTTATATACAATTTACATCAGCACAATCATCAAATGATTGGCTTTAGGATACAATTCCCAACAATGAATGCATCGGGTAATGAATTCAATCAGAATACATTTATGGAAGAACCAAATCCAGATGCACAGCAATTTTATGATATGTTGCGTGCTGCAAATCAAGAATTGTATCCTAGTTGTGAGGGCCATTCCCAGTTGTCTACGGCTGCTCGGTTGTTGAATATTAAGGCAGAACATCGATTATCAGAAAAGGCATTCAATTCTGTAGCTGGGTTAATCAAGAAAATTTTTTCAAATGATAATGTTGTAGCAGACAGTTTTTAGTCAACGAAGAAGTTGTTGCGTGGGCTTGGGCTCCCAGTTAATAAGATCGATTGTTGCTTGAACAATTGCATGATATATTGGGGTGAAGACTCAGAGCTGCGATGGTGTAAGATTTATGGGCAATTGAGGTACAAAAAGGGCGAAGGGGGAGCTAGTACAAGTAGGAGGAAAAGTGTGCCTTACAAGAGGATGCATTACTTTCCTCTTACTCCACGCCTGCAGAGATTATACAGATATGAGGCTACAGCTGCTGATATGAGATGACATGCCGAACATGAATCTAAAGAGGATGAAATGCGGCATCCGTCAGATTCAAAAGCTTGGAAGCATTTCAATGAAAATCATCCTGATTTCGCTGAAGATATAAGGAATATGAGATTAGGTCTTTGTACCGATGGCTTCCAACCATTTGGTCAAGCGAGCCAACAGTATTCATGTTGGCCTATGATACTGACTGTATATAACCTTCCTCCATGGATGTGCATGAAAGATTATGCAATGTTTTTGATAGTTTTGGTTCCAGGACCATCAAATCCAAAGGAAAATATTGATGTCTTCCTGCAACCGTTGGTGGCCAAATTAAAAATGTTGTGGGAAACAGGAGTCATAGCCTACGACATTTCTATGAAACAGAATTTCATCATGAGAGCTGCTTTGATGTGGACAATAAGTGACTTCCCGACATATGCAATGTTGTCTGGTTGGAGCACTGCTGGACGTTTGGCATGCCCCCATTGCATGTATGATTCGGATGCATTTACATTGCAGAAGAGTGGTAAGCAGTCATGGTTTGATAATCATAGGAAGTTCTTGCCTCCAAATCATCCTTACAGACGTAACTTGACCGCCTTCCGAAAGAACAAAGTAGTCACAAAATTCGCCGAACCGGTTAGGTCCGGCACAGATATATTTGATACTATAGAGCATTTGGGGTTGAGGTATGCTTGGGAACCAGATGCAGATAGAATAAATGGCCGTATATGTAAAGAACATAACTGAAAGAAGAGGAGTATATTTTGGGATTTGTCGTATTGGAGCACAAATCTCATCCGACACAACTTGGATGTTATACATATCGAGAAAATTTTTTTGGATAACATATTTAACACGGTGCTAAACATCCCGTGAAAAACCAAAGACACTGCAAAGTCAAGAGAAGAACTTAATCTTTATTGCAGAAGAGGTGATTTGAGGAGGAGTGCCGACGGGACCTATCCTAAAGCCTGTTACACTCTTGATAGAAATTCACGAGAAATATTATGTAATTGGGTTAGAGGGTTAAAATTTCCAGATGGTTATGCCTCAAATATCGGTAGGTGTGTGGACATGCATAAGCTTAAGTTGTTCAGCATGAAGGGTCATAACTGCCATATTTTCATGCAATGGTTATTGCGTATAGCTTTTCGTGAGTTGCTTCCGCACTATGTCTAGAAGGCATTGATGGAGCTCAGCTTGTTCTTCAAGGAGTTATCTGTCGTAGTCATTACTTCTGCATCTATGGCAAGGCTTGAGGAGAAAATTCCAATTATTTTATGCAAGCTGGAGCGAATATTTCCTCCTAGTTTTTTTGATTCGATGGAGCATTTACCGGTTCACTTGCCATACGAAGCGAGCATAGCTGGTCCCGTGTAGTATCGCTGGATGTATCCTTTCGAGAGGTAAATATATACATCAGTAAGACATGTTGACATTTCAAATATTATTTCATTGCGAGAACATTGGTTTTTTTTTTCACCTTTACAAATAGGTACCTTAAGAAGTTAAAAAATAATGTGCGTAATAAGGCAAGGGTTGAAGGTTCAATATGTAATGCACACTTGGTCGAAGAAGTTTCTTTTGCCTCGCATTACTTTGAGGGTCACGTCCGCATGAGGAGCCGAAATATTGGTCGTAACGATAACGTATGTGTGGACGAAGGAGAACCTAATAACGGTAGAATATCAGTTTTTAAAGGTATCGGCCGTTCATTTGGGGCGCAGAAATCTTAGCGATATGGAGTATATGCAACACATTATTACATCCTAATGAACTGTAGAGAAGTCGATCCATACATTGAGTAAGTATATACTTCAATGCTTAATTGGAACTTCTAATTTAAATTGCAATATACCACAATATTTAATTGCTAATATCAGTTTTAATCCTTATCATTCCATAAGGATGTATTGTGATAGACAACGACAGATGAATCCCGACATCAGTCAAGTTGCAATTGGACAGAAGTTAGAAATGGAGTTCGCTTACTGGTTTTATGAATTTGTGAGTAGTATCACTCAATCAATTTCAATAATGGCTTTAATTTTTTGAATTGGTTGTGAATAGCTTATTAATTTATAGGTAAACGGTCCATGGTCCACAACCGATAATATTTTCATTAAATGTCTATCGCAATGGCCATTGAAGACCGTAACAACCTATACTGGCTATTTTGTTAATGGGTACAAATTTTAGATTGAACGACTAGCAGCTTCAAGAGGCACGCAGAACTGGGGCGTGTGTGTTAAAGGAGAAAGTGTTGGAGCAAATATGCAGAATTATTACGGAAAGTTATTAGAGGTGGTTAAAATTGAATATCCCGGTCAGCCTATTAAACGAACCATATTGTTTCGTTGCGATTGGTTCGATCCGACACTTCCTGTGGGAAAAAGGGTTCATAACGACTATAATCTAGTTGAAGTGAACCATCGACGAAGATTGCAGAAATATGATCCATTCATCCTTGCATCCTAAGCTCAGCAAGTGTTTTACTGCGGATATCCAAGTTTGCGCAACGACAAGCGAGATTGGTGGGTTATTTCTAAAATCGTCCCACGTTCAACAATCATATTAGACGAGAGTTCATCAATTCAATCAGTCGAGTGCCCTGCATTTCAAGAGGATGAGATGGAAATGCATGCAATTGAGGACGACACAAGGGCTCCTGAAACATCACTTAGAGACCCAAATGGTGATGTCCAAGAAATTGTGGATTCAAATGTTCTGTTTCCTTCCGATGATAATGAAACTGAATCGCAGTTCGATACGACATCGGATGTTGAACCAACATTTCATGAAACAAATGAAACCAACTAAACATAGAGGTTTTTTCAAATTCAATTTATTTTTACAAATATTATATTTTTACATATTTAATCATTAATTGTAATAACATTCATGAATCTTTAGTATTTTCAGTATGACGGGCCGAGATAGATCTACCGGCGATAGACAGAGTGAGCAGAGACGTAGCCCTACCGCATCAGATCCCATGAGCTTTGGAGATGGAGAGTTCGGATCTCCACACATCGCACAGCCTTCGGTCTCTTCAGCCATCGGCGGTGATCCTGCATTAGTATTATCATCCAGCCGATCGGCACATACATCCGAGAGTTCTTCCACCGTTGGCCGCACCATACTTGGACTGGATGCTCATGGGCTGTAAGTATATAGTAATTGTAAATATATCGTTTATGTTTTTAAGTCAATTACCTATAAACATGTATTTTTTTAACAGATTTATTGAGCAGCATCTTGTATCGAGCCAGATCAGCTCCATATTTCAGAGGCGTGCTGATCCCAGTGGCTACGATTGGCGCCATGTATCTGCTGCCACGAGGGAGTTTTATTTTTCAGAGTTTTAGGTAAACTTATTAAATATAATTTATCTTAAATTTTTTAATCTTAATAAATTCTTAAACTAACTATTTATTTCAATGCAGAAAAAGTTTACGTGAGACCCTGCTATCCATGATGCAATTAGGGCAGCATGGAATGCTCTTACAGCACGCCGATACTCCGACATGCTTCATCATTGTAGGACATCGGGTGAGCATCCTGCCCATGTGCCGGAGGGTATTTGGCACGAGTGGCAGTAGGCGTGGCAGTCTGATGGCTAGCGCAGGAGGTCCGCATCAGCCAGCACGAACCACCGATCCGAGAGGGGCGGTCCTAGCACGGGTCTCTCCCGCCACACTACGGGGTCTACTTCGATTCAGGAGCACAGACACCGCATGGTAAGAAAACTTAAATATTTTAATTACTAATTTAGTTATTTACAAATACTTTTATTTATATCAATTTTTCTTTCTATTGTTGTAGTCTAAACAGGAGGGCGAAGATCCTGGTGAGTTTCGTCTATTCAGGGCGACACACACCAGAAGGGACGATTCCTGGGTCGATACACGATCACGGAAGGTTGCGGTAAGAAATTAGCTTTATATTGTATCTGTTTAATTTCTAAAATTTTATTTAGAGAAATTTATTGATTCATTTATTATTGATTTTATAATTCAAAGGCACGAGTCGAGGAGCTTCAGTCTCAGGCATCGCAGGTCGACTCCACTGATGGGGGGCCGCCCGTTGAACTCTCATCAGAGGAGAGTCGACGTGTGTTTTTGGAGGCTGTTGGTGCCTAGCCGCGAGACCGCAGGGTCTATGGTCTGGGCACTAGAGCTTCGCATATTTTCC
Source organism: Calamus simplicifolius (assembly GCA_900491605.1). Taxonomy (NCBI): domain Eukaryota; kingdom Viridiplantae; phylum Streptophyta; class Magnoliopsida; order Arecales; family Arecaceae; genus Calamus; species Calamus simplicifolius. The sequence continues at coordinate 155,594 of UESW01002159.1, forward strand.
CCAGCAGGCCTCCAGTTCGCGCTATTCTGGCGATATTCCTGCCGAGTGTTTAGAGGACATTCGAAGATCTATTACGGAGGAGGTTCGGCAGGAGGTTCGGCAAGACGTTCGGCAGGAGATTCAGCAGGAGTTCGACCAGCGCACGAAAGTCCTTCAGCACGAGCTCTCTGACATAAGAGAGCAGATGCGTCATATGCAGGATTTGGTTAGCCGCATGTCGCAGGGTTTCCAGCCACCACGTGATCGTGATAGTGAAGATTCTTGATGTATTTTTTTCTTTACTTTTTATGTGTTGTACATGGAAACTTCAAAATTTTAATATATTAATTATTTTTAAAAATTTAATGATGAATGTTTCGATTAATATCAGTGTTTCAACCAATATCAGTGTTTTGATCATAATTTTTATAAATTTAACCATTTTAATTTATAATATTTTATATTTTTTTTTAAAAAATTAATTAGCGACACATTAACGACTGAAATTGTGTCACTAATATATCTAAAATATTATTATTAAATATTGCGACGCATTCAATTGCATCACAATATTGCGACGCAATTGAATGCGTCGCAATATTAAATTTAACCATTTTAATTTTTAATCTTTTTTGTTTTTTTAAAAATATTTAATTAGCGATGTATTAGCAACTGAAATTGTATCGCTAATATTTCTAAAATATTATTATTAAATATTATGATGCAACATCATAGCGTCGCAATATTGTGACGCACTTGGTTCCATCGCAATATTAAATTTAACCATTTTAATTTTTAATTTTTAATATTTTTTTATAAAAATTTAATTAGCAACTCATTAGCTATTGAAATTACATCAATAATATTTCTAAAATATTATTAAAATATTGCGACGCAACGACCTTGCGTCGCAATATTGCGATGCAAAGATGTTGCGTCGCAATATTATGACGCAATAAATGCATCGCTGAGAGTCGCTATTTAGCGACACAATTGTGACTAAATTCATTCTGTGATGAGACTTACAGCGACGCTACAGTTGTGTCACTAATGCATCGTAAAACCCAGTTTAGCGACGCATTAGTGATGCATTTTTGCGTCGCTATATTTATTTTCTGTTGTAGTGCATCTTTAAGATGATTTGATCTATAGCTCTGAGGGCCTTTAAATAGATTATGTTGCTACCTTTTCAGACTTGATTTACTTATGATTTTATTATGATTACATCTTAGTATGATCTGCATGTGATTTTTACTCTGATTTCCCTATATTCCTTATTTGTTTGCCCATTCTTTCTTCTTTGTTCTTAGTATCGATCCAGCCAAGCCATATTCTTCTCTCTTTAGCTTGCTTTCTTTTCTTTTTCAAATGTGCCTTAGCTGGTCTCCCAATCGTGATTCGCTTGAATTTTCTTCATTTGTCTCAAATCCTAGCCCCCACAATCTTTATTTGAAATTATGTTCTTTATTTAAAAATATTTAGTTTAAAAATACTTAAATATAAGATTATAAATATTATACAAATTTTAAGTGTTATAAATAGAAGTATAATAATTATAATAGTTTTTATAATAATAGTAATAGTGATAATAATAATGTAATTATTATAAAATACTTAATTTATAAGAAACTTTGATTTAATTATTAAATTATATATTTTTTAATGATTTTATCATCATTAACTCTTTAAAATACTTAAATAGAATAAATAATTATGTGATTTATCATGCTGTGACTAAGAGTTTGCACTAACACTAAATAATCTCATGAAAAATTAAGGTACTAAGTGCAAGGCATTTAATATGCACTAACTGCTTAAACTTACTTGGAATTCCAAAGAATTAAGGAAGGTGCATAGTTTGGGATTTGGAATGAGTTTAGCATGATGGAGGATGGATCACTAAGGTTTAATGGCAAACTTTGTGTCCTAGATGTAGGCGAATTGAAAATAAAAATTTTAAGAGAAGCTCACTACTCACTCTATACAGTGCAACCTACTAACACGAGAATGTATAGAGACCTAAGAAAAAAATTTTGATGAAAAGGAATAAAGAAGGATATTGCTCAATATGCGGCCAAGTGCTTGGTATGTCAACAAGTGAAACTTGAACATCAAAGACCTATTGGACCTCTTCAATCCCTTTTAATCCCTCAATGGAAATGAAAAAAAAATCACTATGGATTTTGTTATAAGTTTGCCCAAAACTTCAAAGAGCAATAATTTAATTAGTGTCATCATGGATAGTTAACAAAGTCAACCCATTTCTTACCCTTTAGAGTTAGGGTTTTTAGTGAAAAATTGGCCAGCATATATAAAATAGATAGTGAGGCTTTATGGCGTTCTTGTCAACAGTTTCGGATCGATATAATAGATTTGTGTTCCAACTTTAGAAAAGTATTCATAAAGCTTTAGGACTAAACTGAATTTTAGCATAACCTTCTAGATTCAAACAAATGGACAGTCTGAGAGAACCATCCAAATCTTATATGACATACTGCAAGCCTATATAATAGATTTAAGGGGTGCTTGGGACATCTCTTTTCCTTGGTAGAGTTTGCTTATAATAATAGTTACTAAGCCATTATCCAAATGGCTCTATTTGAATCCTTGCATGATAGGAGACATATATATCCTATGCTGGAATGATGTTGGAGAGAGAAGATTGTTAAGTCCTAAGAGAGAAGATTCTTTTTTGGCTGGCAATAGGGATATTTTTGGCAGCGATTTTTTATGAGAAAGAATCCGCATACGAGCAAATACTAGCAGACCGTAATATACAGCGGAATAATAAATAAAATGCACAAAACTATACAATTACAAAAACATCAAAATTTACGTGAAAAATCCCTCCAAGATAAAGGAAAAAAATCAACCAGAGAAGAAGATCAACTATAAAATAATAAATATTAAGTCTCAAAGTCCCTTGCGAGGACTTGAGAAACAATCACAAGAGAATAATAGAAATATAAGAATTACGTTACCGAAAAATATGATCTTCTGCGTTACCTTCTTATTTCTTATCTTCTCTTCATCTTCTTCTCTTATTATTATTTTTTTTTTCTTCACGTGAAATTCATGCTCACCACGGAATCAATGCTCACCGGAAAGAAGAAAGATCCCTCTACGCTGCTCCCACAGCTCATGACGGCTGCTACTCTCCAAAAGAAAGAAGGGAACTAGGAATAAAAAGAAGACGCACGCTTCCGTTTTTATTCTTAGTGGCTGCTCCCAGCTCTCTCTTTCTCTTGGCTGCCCCAAAAACCTAACAAGGAATCAAATATAAAAAGCCACAGAGCTCACCTTTTTTAGCCCTAATGGGCTGACTAAATGGGCCATGGGCCCAATAATTTTCTCCTCCCGGCGACTTTTTCCGGCAGGTACCCTGGTCACTCCCTCCTTGCTTGAACTTTCCTAGGGAAGCCTGGCTTGGGCTTCGTCGACGGTGATCGCCAAATCGGGAATTAAGGAGCCGACTGCCTTATTTTTGTGAGGAGGGCTTGGGGCCATTGGCGGCCACCGAACCTCTGTGGACTGTGTGCCTTGATGGGAGGAGCTGATGACTGGCTTCGGGAGGGGAGTTCGTCGGAGCCTCCGGTGACCCTTGGTCAGTTTCCTTGCCACAACGAGCCAATTCGGTGCGGCCCTCGCAGTTGGGCAAGGGAGGCCAAACTAGATTCAAGCCTTTAAACCCAGTTTTGGAACCCAATTAATCCTAATCGAACCATTTTAGGTTTAGGACTAGTTCTGGGATCAGTCTAGTTTGTAGGTGCGTCCATTTTGCATTGTTTGAGCTGATGCAACTTATAATAATCAAGCAAAAGTTGGAGCCATGACTAAACTAAGTAGAGTATTAGAAATTATTTGGCCAACATGATTTCTAAAAATTGAATTTTTAATATTATGCTATAGGTGTTGGTAGACTAATTAATTAGATTTGACCTATGAATTAGTAACAAGAGATAAGTAAATATAAATTAGTAATTTTTATAAATTCTTGAATTATATAATTTCTAGATAAAATGATAATATTTGATTAAATATTGATTATTATCCGCTATTTATTTTGTAAAATAAATTTTGTTGCTTTAATATGCGCATGAGAATATTAATATGACATGCAAAATTAAAATAATGATATGCAAATTCTAGTAAATGAAGGTAAGTAAATCTTGATTATTATAACATGAAAATTGGGATTTATTAAGAAGTATATAGATTATGAGTCTAACCTCAATTCAAGATTATATGTAAAGCAAGGCAAAAGTTATAACATGTTATGTTCTTAAAAATTATAAAAAATTAATATCTTGAATGATATATTTATAAATAATTTATTTATTAAGTGTGAACTCATTAAATCATCTATTAATGTTTTTTAAGAGCCCAAACAATAAAGAAAGACCGAGTATAAGCCATCATTTATCAATCTACCCTAGTCATCATAGTCTTGTGTCTGTAGCTAGAGCATTTGTCTTATTTGAATTGTAATAAGAATTTTATATATTTATGACTTTTAATTTTTATTTGTATTAAATGAATGAATGCTCTAGCTCAGGAATTTCACAGCTCAGAAGTTCAGCGGACATTTTGGAGTTCAAAAATTTCATTTTTGATGTTGGCCTGCTTGACTTGAGATTTTTGGGATCCCAATTCATTAAGTGTAACAATTGATCAGGGTTCATGCATGTTTGAAAGAGATTGGATAAGGCTATGACTATGGCCCACTGGCTCCAGTGTTATCCATCCACTACTGTTACTCATCTTCCGAGGATTGCCTCTGACCACTACCCTATCTTGATATCCACTGATGTGATAGTTCAGCAGCGGAGACCGTTTTGGTTTGAGCAGTTTTGGACCTCCTATTCCTCTGCTCGGACCACTATCTCTCAGGTTTGGCATCTTTCAGTGAGAGGCTCTGCTACATACAGGCTATCTAGGCGCCTTGAGCTCACGAAGTGTAGACCTTGCATATAGAATAGATTGGAGGTTGAGGATCTAGTCAGATAGGTGGAGCAGGTAGAAGACGATATTATTACCCTTAAGACCAAAGAAGATCAAGAGGTTTACCTTTTTGATCTTGACCTTATCTCTTTTCGAGCTAAGTTAGCTCTTCATCACTCTCTCCTACAGCAGCAGAAAACATTTTAAGGCAAAGGTCTCGGGTGCAGTGGATCAGAGATGGGGATCGTAATACCATATTTTTCATCAGGCCACCCTGAAGCGCCGAGCTGCTAATAAGATTTGGTGGCTTGCTGATGAGTCGAGGCACTACTAGGAGGATGCTAACATCATCAGGACTCAGCTTCTTCACTTCTTTCAGTTTAGATGGTCGGAGTGCACTGGTGATGGGTTTCCTGACCACCCGATACCGACTGCTAAGAAGATCTCAACAGAGGAGAATGACCTTTTTATCAGGCCGATTTCAGGGGACGAGATTCGGAAGGCTGTTTGGGATATAGGGCCTGACAAGGCCCCTGGGTCATATAGGTTTCCTCCTTTCTTCTTTCGCCATTATTAGATTATAGTGTGCCAGAATGTTGTTGAGGCTATCCAGAATGTCTTTCACAGCAAGTCCATTCCTACTGACTAGAATCAGACTTTCATCACTCTTGTGTCTAAACGCTCAAATGCTTCTTTCCCTCAGCATTTTTGGCCCATCAGTCTTTGCACTACCTTGTATAAGGTCTGTGCGCGCATTATTGTCACCCATTTGCAGAATGTGATTCCTCACGTTATTTCTGTTGAGCAGGGTGCTTTTATCAGATGTTGTTGAATTACTAACAATATATTTATAGCTCAGGAATTTATACATGACCTTCATAGATCTTTTGCCCATCAGTGTCTTATGGCTATCAAGCTAGATATGGAGCGAGCTTATGACAGGGTAAGCTGAGATTTTTGTACCGCACTCTTCATGAATTCAGGTTTGACGGCCTTCTTATTGAATGGATCATGGCCTGCATTCATCGGCCGTCTTTCTCTCTTATTATTAACAGTAGTTCGACAGATTTCTTTCACTCTACTGTTGGGCTATGTCATGGGTGCCCCTTATTATTAACGATCTTTTGCGTGCGCTCATTCAGGCTTAGGCTGATTGTCGCATTATCCCTTTTATGGAAGCTCCCTAGGGCCCCTCGGTCTCTCATCTTTTATTTGCAGATGATTGCATTTTATTGGGTTGGGCCACTATTCATAATGCGGTGACCTTTGCTACCATTATTCAGCTCTACTGTCAGGCATCCGGTCAGAGAGTTAATCATCATAAGTCTATGATCTGTTTTAGTCTGAAGACGACTGCTATCATGAGGGAGGCTATCCTCCTAACCCTGGGCATTACTACTCAAACTGATTGGCTATCTTATCTCGGAATCCCTATTACGGGCAGACAGTCATGATGTAGCGATTATATTGATCTAGAGCGACGAGTTCATAACTGACTTGATGGCTGGAAGGTCACGGGATTATCTATGATGGCAAGGATCATCCTTCTATGCTCGGTCTTCACCTCTCTTCCTTTTTATCTTCTGTCTAACGCTGCTGTCCCGAGAACTTGTTTGAGGAGGATAGAGAGATGCTTTAGAGACTTTCTTTGGGCTTCCATGCAGGATGGCCATGGTATTCATTTGCTGGCGTGGGACACTGTTTGTTTGCCTATCTCTGAAGGTACCCTTCAGATCCAGTCTCAGATAGTCAGAAGAGAGGCACTGATGGCTAAGCACGCTATGCGGTTCCTATTGGATCCGCATTGCTTCTGGAGCTCTTTTATGCGGGCATGTTATGGGGCTTGGACTCCCTCTTCAGACTTTCAGTCCTTCCATGGATACTCATCCTTCTGGAAGGAGGTCTACCGGCATGCTCCGTTGATCTTGAATAACATATCGTGGATGATTAGTGATGGATCCTTGGTTGATGTTATTCAGGATACATGGATTGCTGAGCTCCCCCTCTCTCTTTGGCCTACTTTTATTAGCACAGATGTTCCCAGCAGCATGAGAGTTATAGAGCTGATCTCTAAGGATCACACTTCCTGGCACTTGCCCTCGATGTCCCGGTTCTTTGGGGTGGAGTTAGCTCGCAGGGTTCTCTTTATTCCACTCATACCAGGGTATTCATCTGATACCAGATTATGGAAGAGATCATATCTCTCTAGTGCACTTACCAGGGATCTGATGAAGATTTATAGGCCACAGTCGGAGCGTTCGATGGATGCAGCATGGATATGGAGTCTTCCTATTCATCATAGGATCCAGCTTTTTATCTGGAAGCTAGCGTGGGATTGCCTTCCCACCTATTTCTTGCTTTCTAGGAGGGGAATGCCCATTCAGGCCACCTGCCCATTATGTGGACAGAAGGAAGAGACCACTGATCATGCCATTTTCAGTTGCTCTAGAGTGAGTCAGATCTGGCGGATGATCGATTATCACCCTAGAGAGGGTACTGACGACTCTCGAAGGACTAGTTTTTTGAGTGACATTCGGAGGAGATTTCGATAGCAGGGTGCTATCTGGGCTGGCATAGCCTACCAGATTTGGCTATCACATAACCTATTGATTTTCACTAATGAGGTTGTATCTCTCCGAAGGGTTGTGAGGAAAGCTATCTCCTTCTCTGAAGAATGCGCATTTCATGGGTCTGTTTTTGATTCTGACAGTTTTGGCCACTGGGGCTCCTCTGTTGCCTCAGCAGCGAACCGACACATGGTCTTCATAGCTTGGGAGCCCCATTCCAGGGTTTGTCAAAATCAATTTTGATGGGAGTGTTCGAGAAAGAAGTGCAGGCTCAGCTTTTATTATCCGTGCGACAGATGGAGTGTTGCTGGCGGCTGATGGCTTTGGCCTCCTTGACTCTTTAGTCCCTCTAGCGGAGCTTTATGCAGCCTGGGCAGGTATTTCATACACCACCTGCATCCTCCATGCCCACTGCCTACTTATAGAGGGCGATTCCACTACGGTCATCCATTGGGTTCGGCAAGATTTTTGTAATCATATCCCTATCAATCCTTTACTCCATGATATTTGGGCTACCTTCTGGGAGGTTCATTCAGTCCAGATCCAACATGTCTATCGAAAAGCTAATGCGGTGGCAGATTGTATTATGGCCTCAGTTGCCTATCATTTTGGATTTTGGGCCTGGAAATAGGATGACCCCTGTCCCATTATATTAAAGCAAATACTGTTTTCTAATGTATCTAGGTTGACTCGTACTAGACTAGTGTGATCACCCATCTCCCATCTTTACAAAAAAAAAACACCTTGCATGCTCAGGTTGTCACATCTCATCCACACAGCTTCCTTCTTCCCTAGTTTCGTTCCCTTTTATCACCGTCTCCTCCTTATGAAATTCCACTGCCGCCCTAGTTCTTGGATGGAGCCACCGCTTTCTGCTAGGCTGAAGCGGTGCCGAAGCGCTGCTGTGGACATTCACTGCAGTCTGCTAGACAAGGAACGAAGCCTGATCAGTGTAGCTGAGCGCCACCATGCGCTCTTACCTCCTTCCTCGCTTCTTCGCTCTCCCCTTTTTCTTCTCTAGGACTTGGCTGGAGGTCGTGGAGACCGAAGCAGCTGCAATTGGCGGTGCTAGCGGGAGAGCACTACCATGAGGACCTGCCGCTGCTCTATTCCTGCAACCGGGCAATGTTCGTTCAATCTTCCATCGCTGGGAAACGCCGTCGTTCCGAGTCGAAGTCGCCATCGGCCATTTCCTATGATGCCACCATCCTCTCCGGTACTAGCAACAGGAGGCGACATAGGGTAAGCTGGTCTGCCCGATCCCTGTTCAGCCAATCTTGGCCGCTCATGGCTGCAGTCTACTGGCGTTGCCGGAAACTAGTGTTGGAATTTGATCCAAACCTTTTGGTGAAGACCATCACCATGAAGCCCAAGAATCAGTAATGTTTAATCATCAAGAATCCATAATTGATAAACAGAAGCGTACCTAAATCCATATTACTTGATTGCTCTTCAGAGCCCTGTGGTTGGCCTTCTAGATCAACACGTACTCCCAGAGAGCCCTTTAGAATTTTCTCTAGGCTATTCTTTCTGATGATGGGATTCAGAGAAGAAGGTCGTACGTGCGATCCAGGGACCATAACTGCTATATATAGATAATTTCATCATTATCCTTTGGTATTTCTATTTTAGCCCATCATAAAATAGAAATAACCCCTTATGTCTCTACACATTAAAGGGCCACACTTAGTCAGATACATTAAAGCCCAAATCACTGAAACCTCAGCTGATCACTTTTAATTGGGCTTAACCTTATTTGACAGTCCACAACACATAATTATTTCACATATAAGCCCAATGTTGGATTAAAAATCCAACAATCTCCCACTGGGCTATATGTGTAACCTTATAATTATGTTGCAAAAAATAACCAAATGAGCTCAATTTTACTGTCATTATTGAAATGTATCTATAACCAATCCGGTCCATCAACCATACCAACATAGGATCAAAGCGGCTTTTGTTATATCTATCATAACTCGACCCATCAATGGTCACGTATGTTGACACAACTGAATGACATGGATCATGGTGTGGATGTGTAGCATGAAAATTACATGTAATGTGATCTTAACATGTCTATTTCCAACTGGTCCTTCTTAAACTTGAGTGAGATCAAAACTTTAACATAATTGTACATAGTATACTGAACTGAATGAAATATTTTATTTCTGATCAGAAAATATCCAAACACATAAGTGTGTACAAACCAAACATAAAGTATAAAATAGAAGCAATACAAACTCCCACTAAATCTAAGCATCGTCATGCTCTATAACGCCCATGTGAGCAGTATGCTCATGAAAGACCTTGGACGACACATCCTTTGTAAGGGGATCTGCAATCATGGAGTTTGTCCAATCATGGAGTTTGTCCCTATATGCTCTATAGGAATCCGACCACTCTGTACTCTTTCCTTTACAAACAGAAACTTGATGTCAATATGCTTTGACTTGATCGAGCTCCTATTGTTGTTGGAATACAATACGACTGACTTATTATCACAAAATAACTTTAGCGATCTTTCAATTCCTTTCAATATGCGCAGCCCAGTGACAAAATTTTTTAGCCATATCCCATGATTGGATGCCTCATAACATGCTATAAATTCTGCTGTCATGGTAGAAGAAGATATGAGTGTCTATTTTGCACTTCTCCAAGAAATAGCCCCACCACCTAACAGATATACATAGTCCGAAGTGGATCTTTTACTATCTTGGTATCCCACAAAGTTGGAGTCAGAATACCCAATGATCTCAAAATGATCTGATCTCCTATATGTGAGCATGTAATCTTTTGTTCTTTTCAGATATCTCATAACCCTTTTTGCTGCTTTTCAATGATCCATACATGGGTTGCTTAAATATCTGCCTAACACTCCAACAATGTACGCAATATCCAGACGCGTACAAACTTGAGCATACATTAGACTCCCTACAACCGAAGCATAAGGAATTTTCTGCATCTCTTCAACTTCAAGGTTTCCTTTTGGGCACTGATTAATACTGAATTTATCTCCTTTAGCGACAGGGGTATCATCTGGTTTGCAATTTTGCATGCCAAATCTCTTAAGTACTTTATCAATATAGCTCCTTTGTGATAATCCAAGGATACCCTGAGAACGATCTTGATATATCTGGATTCCCAATACAAAGGAAGCATCACCAAGATCTTTCATTTGAAAATTGCTTGATAGAAATCTCTTGGTTTCGTGCAAAATGTCATCCACATATAAAACCAGAAAAATGTATTTACTCCCACTGAACTTATAATACACACAATCATCAACTGCATTCACTTCAAAATTAAATGAGAGAATTACTTGATAAAATTTATGGTACCATTGACGAGAAGCTTGCTTTAACCCATAAATGGATTTTATCAATTTGCAAACCATTTTCTTTGAGTCTCCTGACACAAAGTTTTCTGGCTGCACTATATAAATTGTCTCATCAATGTCTCCATTGAGAAATGCCATCTTGACATCCATTGATGGAGTTCCATATCATACTGTGTAATAAGAGCCATGATTGTCCTAAAAGAGTCCTTCGATGAAACTGGAGAGGTCTCTTTAAAGTTAATCCCTTCCTTTTGAGTATAGCCTTTAGCCACAAGACGAGCTTTATACCTTTCCACATTACCCTTTGAATCTCGTTTGGTCTTAAAAATCCATTTGCAACCAATGGGTTTCACACCTTCTAGTAATGGGACAAGTTCCCAAACTTTATTGTCTTGCATAGACTTATACTCTTCTTTCATTGCTTCAATCCACTTTTCTAAATTGGAACCTTGTATGGCTTGAAGGAAGTTGATAGGATCATCTTCCATCATGCTATTATTTTCCTCATGTTCCTGAAGAAACACTATATAATCATATGGAATAGCATTCTTCCTTTCTCTAGTGGATCGCCGCAAAGGCACTTGTTCTTGAGATTGTTGAGTTTGTACCTCTGAGGGTTAAAAAATAATTTCTTGTTGTTCTGGAATTGCAACTTGATCATTATCAAAAGCAATTATAGGAATAGGAACTAGCTGCTCTTCAACAAGAGTAGTAGGTTTCAATTCCTCCTCAAAGACAAAGTCTCTAACTTTATTTTTTCCTCCAAACTCAATATCCTCAAAGAACGTTGCAGTTCCCATCTCAAAAATTATCCTTAATTTGGGATCATAAAACTTGTAACCCCTGGATCGCTCAGAATACCCTACAAAATAGCTGCTTACTGTCCTGGAGTCCAATTTCTTTTCATATGGCCTATAAGGCCTTGCCTTAGCTGGACATCCCCAAACATGAAAATGCTTTAGACTAGGCTTCCGTCCTATCCAAAGCTCATAAGGTGTTTTGACAACTGCTTTAGTTGGTACTCTATTCAAAATGTAGGTTGTTGTCTTTAGTGCCTCTCCCCAGAGTGACTCTGGTAAGGTAGAATGACAAATCATACTCCTTACCATATCCTTAAGAGTCTTGTATCGTCTTTCAGATACACCATTCATACTAGGTGACCCTGGCATGGTGTATTGTGGGATAATTCCACACTCCTCTAGGTATCTGGAAAATGGTCCTGGACGTTGTTCACCTGATCCGTCATATCTACCGTAATATTCACCACCACAGTTAGATCTGACTCCTTTAATCCTTTTGTTGAGCTGAAGCTCAACTTCAGCTTTAAATGACTTGAACACGTCCAAGACTTGGGACTTTTCATGAATAAGAAATAGGTATGCATATCTTGAATAATCATCTATGAATGATACAAAATATTGTTGACCATTCCAAGAAGGTATAGGAAATGGTCCACAAATGTCCGTATGTATCAACTCTAAGACTTCCATAGTTCTATATGCACACAAATTCTTTGTTTTGGTCTGTTTGCCCTTAATGCAATCAACACAGACATTAAAGTCTGTAAAATCAAGAGAATCCAAAATTTCATCTGACACAAGTCGTTCAACTGTATTTCTAGAGATGTGACCTAATCGCTTATGCCATAATATTCCTGAATTTTCATTGCAAATTTTACACTTAGCACCTCTTGATTCCATATTCAGGGTTTCATTATAAGAAACAACAGTATCAAGCAAATATAGATTGTCATACACCATAAGAAAACCAGTTCCAATAATATTTGAATTTAACGAAAGACTAAACTGACTACTTCCAAATGAACAACAATATCCTAATTTGTCCAAAGCTGAAATAGAAATCAAATTCCGTCTAAAGGACGGTACTACAAAAGTGTCTTTCAAATCTAAATAATAACCAGAACTTAATAACAATCTAAAATGCCCAATTGCCTCCACATCTACCGACTTGCCATTTCCCGTATAAATGCATCTTTCAGCATCAGTTGGCCTTCGGTAGCTTAGGCAATCCTCCATTGAAACACTGATGTTAGTAGTAGCATCAGAATCTAACCACCAAGTGTTTCTAGGTACTAAAGCTATATTTACTTCAGAATAGACCATATTAAGAAATGTACCTTTCTTTTCATGCTATGCATGAAATTTGAAACATTCCTTTTTAATGTGTCCATACTTATTACCAAAGAAATAACTGTCTTTATCCTGATTTTGTTTCTTCTTTGCTGGACCCTTAGCAGCCTTATTCTTTATTTTCTTGCCTTTATCCCTGCCCTTGAAGTTATTATCATTAAGGATCGGCACTGAATTGAGGTTAGCAGAAATAGTAGCAACTTTAGCTATAAAATAAAAGCAATACATAAATAACATGCTCATATAAATAATTAACACCAAATATCAATATATTTAAATAATGGTAAATCCCATCTCAAGATACCAGTGCAACATTAATATCAAGTCTTTGGACAGTAATATTAACTGCTAGTGGTACTCTTGTTGTAATGATTAAACACTAACAATAATGCATGTCAAATAATAAATCTATCTTTGGATCGACTTATTACTCACATGTAAATCCTTATAATCGTTACGTGTTTACCATCACACATATGTGTAGTTCGGCCAGGCATTAACCTTCCTTTGGGCTGATTAATACCCGCATGAAACATACACATACACAACATCCAACATCCTTCATGAACCATCTACACAAGAGAGGTCACTTTGGTGATATCTTGTTTCAATTAGTTCAATTTTGAAGGATAGATAAATTTATTAGGCATAAAAATACCATTAATTTGAATTTGATTGAACCTCTTTAAAAATAACGATATGTTATTTTGTGGTTCCAACTTAATCTTTATAACAAAAAAATAATTTATCATAATGGATAAAACTTTACTTTATGGAACTAATTAAACCATACGGAAGGAGGTTGCTCATGCTTACAAAATTAAAAATAATAATTTTTAATGAAAGCTCGAAACGTTGAGAGTTCATGAACCGGTCCAAAATTCATGCATTAATGCCATGCATCACTCTGTTACTTTCTTTCACAGAAGTCCAATTGGGAAAGGTTTTCTAACCGCCATTCTGTTACGAATGACCTCCTTTTATTTATTTATTAATTATGTAAAACACCAACGGCTAGCTAGAATGTAATGCATTCAATTCCCAACGGAATTTTCGTTCTCTTCTTACGCAACTCCTATCGCCTTATGGAATTTCAGAATTTCATGCAATCGGAATTCCATGCAACGCCCTTAATGGAATCACTTCCTTCTTGAATCCCAGCAGTTAGATTCTCCTCTAGCGAGAAAATGGATCACCATCATATTGGCATTATCTAAAGGATGCTTGAATAGCCAGCATAAGATTTCTTGCGAAAAAAAAATGGCTAGCATAAAAAATTAACTCCCCAGCAATGCCCCTTTTCTTCGCTTCTTAAACGCAATGCGTTTAATTCCAATAAAAAAAAGGCCAGCGGCCCACAAAATTTGGAATACCAACTGTTTGATTCCCAAGCTTGCGTAAGAAGTGGATTTTTTCATGAAATCTGAAACTCCAACCGCCATGGGAATTTTTTTTTTTTTTACGTTCATGCAAGAGACCTGAGAGGCCTCTCTCTCCCCAACACCATGTCCCAACGCTTAAGAGCGTTATCCCGGGAACTCAACCGATATGAGGGAAAGAGAATCTCCACTTCAACGCCCCTCTGTTAATGCCCTGATGGAATCCACCATCAGCGGCCAAATGTCCAACAAAAATTAAAACTCCACGCAACGCATTCGGTTCCCCATGAAGAAAAGCGGACGTGTTTGAAAAAAATTAAGACAACACATGGATCTTAATCCATAAAGAACTAAACAAATTTATTCTTAATGATTCAACATGAATATGGGCTTTGATACCACTTGTTGGAATTAGATCCAAACCTTTTGATGAAGACCATCACCATGAAGCCCAAGAATCAGTCATGTATAATCATCAAGAACCCATAATTGATAAACGGAAGCGTACATGAATCCATGTTACTTGATTGCTCTCCAGAGCCCTGCGGTTGGCCTTCCAGATCAATACGTACTCCCAGAGAGCCCTTTAGAATTTTCTCTAGGCTATTCTTTCTGATGATGGGATTTAGAGAAGAAGGTCGTACGTGCGATCCAGGGACCATAACCGCTATATATAGATAATTTCATCATTATCCTTTGGTATTTCTATTTTAGTCCATCATAAAAATAGAAATAACCCCTTATGTCTCTACACATTAAAGGGCCACACTTAATCAGATACATTAAAGCCCAAATCACTGAAACCTCAGCTGATTACTTTTAATTGGGCTTAACCTTATTTGACAGTCTGCAACACATAATTATTTCACATATAAGCCCAATGTTGGATTAAAAATCTAACAACTAGATCGATCTTCTTCGTTTGATCGACCATCGGCCGGGTCATCACCATCGCAGACCGGCTATGGTAGCCTAAGGCCAAGCTATCAGCCGCTGATCAGCTCCGATCAAGAGGAGTCAAGGTTGGGTTCCAAGGCCATAGAAAGAAGGCTTTACCTTACCTGTAAGACCGCTTTAGAAATTAGAAGAAGACTGCTAATTAACTTCACGAACCGAGATGGTTCAAGCTAATTCCATACAAACTGAGCCTAATTCAGCATGAACCAAGCTAGTTCATCTGAACCAGACTTGGCCCAAATCAAATTTATCTAGGTTCAACTTCTGTTGAATTAACCAGACCCAAACCCAATATCTGAATCAGAACCCAATCTGAGTTCAATTTCTGCTGAACCAGATCATGAACCTATCCTAATTTACTGAACCACACCCTAAACTAAACCCAATTGACCGAACCAGAACCTAAATCGGACTAATTAGCTAAACTAGATTCAAAATTGACCCTAATTAAATAGACCATAACTCTGATTAGAGGTATGAACCTTTATTAGAGGTCTATTATCCTGATTAAATCTTAATTAAAGGGGTAATGGATCTAATTAGATCTTGATTAATTTAATTAAGTGCTAATTAGAGGATTATTAGCCTAATTAAGTCCTTATTAGGGGAAATATAACCTAATTAAGCTTTAATTAGAGGGGTATTAGTCTAATTATATCCTAATTAAGTGAACCCAAGCATAGATCCAACCTCGATTTGATATAATTGAGCTAGGATGGGTCTGTATCTAATTTTATCTATATAATTTAACAATATTGAGGATTAATTTATTTATGATGATGAATATAGGTGATCATATATTTGAGTTGAGCACGAGTAATGATTGATTTTGTGAGAATTATATTGACATTTTGGAGTGCAATTAGAGATAAGATCTTTTCCTATACCTTTGTGAATGTACAAGAATCCTTTTTATACATACATATGAGATATGAATGGTTTCTTGCATATATTATTATCAGCACAACCATGGTTTGATTAGCATGATTTGATTAGCATGTTTTGTCTATGCATGGATATGGATTATGTTTAGCTATGGTATTACAATTTGGGTTTATGTATAGTTATGACATTTTTATATTAGAGGAGTATTATCTTAATTAAGTCCTTATTAGGAGAATTCTAGCCTAATAAAGCACTAATTAGAAAGGTATTAGTCTAGTTATATCCTAATTAACTAAACCCAAGCGTAGACCCAACCTTAATTTGATTTAATTGAGCTAGGATGGGTCTAAATGTAATTCTATTTGTATAATTTAAGAATATTGAGGATTAATTTATTTACAGTGATGATTATAGGTGATCATATAATTGACATGGAGGAGTATTGATTGATTTCGTGAGAATTATATTGACATTTTAGAGTGCAATTAGAGGTAATATTTTCACCTATAACTTTGTGGATGTATAGGAACCCTTTTTGTACATACATATGAGATGTTGATGATTTTTTGCATATATTTTTATCAGCATGTACCATGGGTTTGAGTTCATTGTTTGATTAGCATGTTTTGTCTATGCACGGATATATATTGTGTTTAGCTATGGTATTATGATTCAGGATTATGTATAGTTATGATATTTTTATATTATGCTAGTATAGTTTTGTGATTTTGATGATAAGGATTTGAAATCTGATTTGCATATCAAAATATTAAAAGATGTGATTAGTGGATTGAGAAAAGGCATGTGTGCTGAACATGGATATACGGTGAGGTGGCACTAGTGGTTAAGCTTAAAGTAGTGATTGTATGTTTTCTAATGACTGAGGTTCACTAGTAATTGAGCTAATAATGATAATTGTATTTTTCCTAGTGTGGGACCAGTAGGGGTCTACAGTAATAGCTAGACTAAGTTTTTGATACTTGACATGTATTGGTTGATAGTACATAGCACTAGTTTCAGTTAACTGGCATAAGATGATGGCTAGGCTAGGTCTATATATACAGGGTACTGGCATATTTGATTCACTAATATGAAGAGAGATATTGCTGAATTTGTTTCGAGATGCCTCATTTATCATCAAGTAAAGGTAGAATATCAAATTCCATTAGGGGTACTGCAATCTCTTTCCATTCTTGAGTGGAAGTGAGAAAGTATTGCCATAGACCTTGCATCGGGTTTACCTCTTACTTGTGACAAGCATGATTCCACATGGGTAGTAGTGGATCAGTTGATAAAGTTTACTCACTTTTTATCAGTGTATACCACTTATGATTTTGCAAAACTAGCCCAGATCTACACTGACAATATTATTTGCCATCATGGGGTTTCAATCTCCATTGTTTCAGACCAAGGCCCCCAAATTACTTCTTGATTTTGAAAGGAATTTCTAGAGATCATGGGTACTTGTTTAGATTTTAGGGCTGCATTCTCCCCTTAGACTATTGGGCAGTAAGAGAGGATTATTCAAACACTGAAGGATATGCTTCGAACTTGCATTAGGATCTTGATAGTAGCTGAGCGCAACTTCTTTCGAACTTGCATTATGGATCTTGATGGTAGCTGAGAGCAACTTCTTTCTTTGATCGAGTTGGTCTACAATAACAGTTTGAAGTCCACCATTCAAATAGCTCTGTATGAAGCTTTGTAAGGCCACATGTGTTGGTCACCATTATATCAGGATGAAGTTGGGGAAAAGAAGCATATGGATTACCTATGTTGGGACCTAAAGTGCTTGAAAGGGACCATGAGAAAATTCAATTGATTCAAGACAAGATATTCACAGCTTAAAGTCAATAAAAAGCATCTGCTAATCATTGAGAACATGGGCTAGAATTTGAAGGTGGAAAGGAGAGTAAGATAGGAAATTGCAATGTAAAGTTGGAATCTCAATATACAAGTGATCATAAAAATATACTTACCTAGTTTACAAAGAGAATGCAAAGGTGCAAAATTTAAACTTGGTTATATTTCTGGGCATGGTAGACTGTTTTCTGTCATAGCAATGAGCTAAAATTAGAGCGTACTTAAGCCAGACTGACCAATCTTTGTTGTGCTGGGGGCTTGACCTCCATTTGCCTACTATGCTTTGCTGGTCTGTTCTAAGCTCTTATATGCTTTTTGGTCCATTAGCTACAATTTAAATATAATAAAATTTTCTGTCACGAAAGTTTGGCTGGAAGAAGCTAGACTGTTGTGCTTTGGACAGACTTCGAAGGAATATGTACTTGGAAAAACAGATGGCAAGGTGGAAAACAGCTTAAGGGAGCTTTCGCAGCAAGATTCGTCTCTTGCTCGTCAGATAATGTCCATGAGTGTTGTGTAAATCTGCTGCTTCAGAAAACTTATGCAACTTTGGTCTGTTTTTCACTTGAACAATAATAGGAATTTGTGATAAGTATGTTTGTGCAATCAATTTGGTAGCTTTTCTTGATTTTCAAGTGATCTTGTTTAACAAGGCTTATTCAGTTACATGGTGATATTTCTGCAAATTCTTGTTCTCTTCCTTAAGAAACAGCCATTTTTACCCTTCTTTTCCTGGTCGCAACTGTTTACCTTCTGACGCAGGTTCAACATGGCGAACAGCCATGGCTGATCTATTAACTCACCACATCAGCTTGCAGTATGGCACTGGAGATCATTGCACCATCATGCAGTCTAACATGAATCAGATTTCTTGATGGTTTATGATTTTTTGTCTTGGTTTTGATTTGTTGGTCACTCAAGAAGTAAAGCAGAAAGTAATTTATGGTGTATACGGAAGAATAAAAGATATAAAAGCACCAGTAGATTGTACATTGGATAGCATGGTGTACATGTGTAATCCTTCATGATGTGTGATGTACAAGATATCCACTGCTATTATATTACAAAATATTGTCCAATTCAAATATTTAAGGAGACCCTATATACATTTATGGGCAAGACTGTTATAGTAAAGAACACAACATATTGCAAATAGTATAATGGTTCTTATATATCCACAACACATATTAGATAACTAATACTTCATGAATACTTTTTATTAGAGTATATTCCAATGCTCGCTCCTTTTCTATATGAGACATTCAGAGAGTCATGCAAATAGAACATGCTGAAGATATTCTCCAAGAGCCCATATGGGGAAGATATTTCGATATGATGCATAGTTTAGTGTACAATTCCTCATGAATACTCCAGTAATTTCCTGTTGTTAATAGTAACTGGTTAGATGCTGTTAGCAAGGATGGAGATAAAATGTTTTCAATGATGATTTTAGGAGTACCATTTTAAAAAAATTTCAAAGTTTTTTTTTTGTTGCAAACATTCTTTTTGTTTTCCCTACGATAGTTTTAAGATCCAAGTGTCTGCTCTTTGGCTTCAAATTCTTTGTCAAAGAAATTCAACATGAGGAGCAGACATGGCTAGATTTGGGCCCCATGATTTTTCAGTTTCTTGGTTCTCATGTCATGTTCCAGTTTAATTAAGATCAGCTAACCATAACAAAAATACATGCTTCCAGTTTAAAAGTTCTCATAATTATAGGAGGCAATAATTAATGCGGGAGCCAAAGGATATAAGTTTGTTTGTTACCTGCATCTTCAAGCCATCCTCAGCGACCCAAAAGTAATCCGGTAGTCTGGCTAAATGGCGCTTGTACGCCTCTGAATTTGGATCTTCCACCCAGCAGGCAACAAGACACAAAACCTACAACACGAATAACCATGATATATAGCTAGAGCTCTTTTTCGGCAACACGCTATGCGATTTGATCCATATATATTTCAGCTTGTTTTCGTTTACAAACTTTGATTTCTATATGTCACGCTCTGTGGCTGCTACAATTGTTACCTTTTCTACGCATCCAGTAGTAAGGTATCTGCTATTCTCATCTTCATAATGTATGTGTTCCATTACAACTTTTAGTGCCTTCTCCCTCAGCAAAGAGAAGGGCCAACGCTTCAGTAGAGGCTCCGCAAAATGGTGAAGGAATCCAAATGCCAAGTCCTGCATGAGAGGATGTGGGTAGTAGAGATCCTCCTGAAATATTATATATAGCACTTTATCTGCTCAGCAACATATATACATACATACATATATAATAATGTCCCTGATGCTATATATGTAGTTTTTGGATTCAACTGACCTTTGCAACTGTGTTTCGGGCTATATTCCAATTAATTTGATGATAAGGTTCAGTGTAGAGCTCTTGTCTTAGTGATTGAATTAATCCAGTGATTGGACCAACAAACCTCTTGCCGTAGATATATGACATTGGCATGTAAACCAAGCGAAAGTAGCATAACATGTTGCCTGCGTTTTGTATAATAAAGGTGTCCAGAGTCAGATACAAACATTTGGCTAAATCTACGTATAGCTCAAACAATTGTTTTAAACACGTAACGTTTAGAACTTTGTACGTTTTAAATTTAATAAAGCATGAGTTAGAGGCGAACCTGGGTAAATGGGAAAGGATCGAGGAAGAAGCCAGAACTCAGGGGGCAGAGGGTTGCATCCTGACCACTCGTACAATCCAAGTACCTAACAGCATCGGACGCTTGTGAGCTTCAATTTAGAAATACCCTAAAGTTTGCGGCACTGGTTTGTTTTAGATAACCTTTTCATAATTTTGGTATTTGAAGTAATTTTTTTTTGTTTAGCTTTTTTTTTTTTCTTTAACAATAAATTATCCATATCTTGTATCATTTGCCATATTCAAACCTCAACAATGAAAATTCTCTACTAAATTATTAAAAAAAACAACTTGCATGTTAAAAAAGTTTCTATGGAAAATTAAGACGTGTGACAATAGAGCAATGAGTTTAAGTGGTCTTTACCGAAACCCAAAACTTGCCCCAAGATGGAATCCTCACTAGACCACCATGGTCAAGGATCCATTTTCTGCCTCTTGTGACAGCCATGTCCTCACCATCCTCTGGTCCCTCTCCAAGCAACCTCAAGCATATATAGTTTAGTGCTGACCCAAACATTGTGCTTGGACCCTCTATGTGAAATCCCCAACCACCATCTTCATTCTGCCAAAAATGCACAAAAAAAGTGATTAATTAAAGTTTATGTGACATGAAGAATAAAAGAAAAACCAGTTCCTATTGAACAATCATACTTGGTGATTGTATGTGTAACGAATAATTTCTTTCTGGTGTTCCGGTGATAGGACAGCATTAAGCACTCCGGTCACGTGCAATGCCATTACCTGCACATTGTAATGATCATTTGGAATGATTTATTTTTAAATCATATTTTTGTATATTCTTTGTTCGAACTATTTGGCTATATCTATGTTATATTATATAGTACAGTTAATAATATATTGGTAAGAAAGGTAGTTACCAAGGGAGGAAGGAAAAATAAAGGGCCAGCAGATTCGGCAGGCCAATGGCCATCATGGGCCTGAAGAGAAGAATAGAAGCTAATGGCCCTTTTCAATGTAGCTATTACTGTTTCATTTGTTATCTCCTCTATTTTCTTCACTTTCACTGGTACCGGAATTGGACCAGATGGGCTCTCCTTTGTAAGCTGTTGGAATTTTAACATCAAAGAGTTAGAAATAAAATTATCAAAATTTTAAATGAATCTTAAATAGGGATTTTTCTTTTTCTTTTTTAGCAAATCAATACGTGTGATGTATTATATCCAATGGTACTTTATACTAAATACTAGGTCTTTTGTTTTGTCACCGAAGAGTTTTAGATAATAAAAGTTTTTCATCAACAATTAATATGTCCTAGAATTAATAATGCGATGATAATGATAGGGAAAAAAATAATAAGTTAGATTTACTCTTACTCTATTTGATATATTGATTCACCTTATTATATGGGAATGTTTTTTTTTTTTCCCAAGCATGGTATCGCCTCTACTGTTGCCCGCTATCCTAGTCAGTGGGATTGGTACTTTGGTAACCCCAGTCCCATTATTTTACAGCAAATTATGTATTCTGATATCTCGGGCTTGACTTGCGCCAAACAGGTGTGATCGCCCGCTTGTAACAAAAAAAAAAAAAAAGAAGTTGGTCCTAACTTAAAACAAACTTTCTTTTTCTATTAGGAAAATTACAAAACAACATCTTGAAATTTTCTTTTAATATGTTTATAAAACTTATGAACAATAAGAAGAATGCCGTTAAAATTATGCAAATAAACAAAAATGCCTTCTTCTTTTAAATACTAGCTAAAAACACTCAGTTACCTTTAACATATCCCCATTTTAAGTATATTTAGTAAATATAATTTCACATAGCATGATTAAATTTGTATGACAAAGTTAACCAAGCAATTGATTTCGGTAATTGGGTCTCATACATAAAAGACGCTAAGTAATCTTCTTGAATTTGCATCAATGACAGTTACTGTGTTTCATACAAGCTTCATTCCTATAGGGCCCCTTGTCGAATAAGTGATGTGCTTCAATAATACAATTTGATTTTAATAAATTATTTAGAAACTATATTAAAGAAAAAATCAAGAACTGAATCATGAACCAAATAAAAACAAAAACCAAAAATAGGGTCAAACTAATGTTGGATCAAGGGAAAAGGGAAAAGAAA
Source organism: Calamus simplicifolius (assembly GCA_900491605.1). Classification (NCBI taxonomy): domain Eukaryota; kingdom Viridiplantae; phylum Streptophyta; class Magnoliopsida; order Arecales; family Arecaceae; genus Calamus; species Calamus simplicifolius. The sequence continues at coordinate 178,396 of UESW01002159.1, forward strand.
TATTTTAAACAATTCTTTTCTACCTTGGAAAAGGAAAAGAAATTAGAGGGAGGGAAAGACAGAAGGGGAGGGAATTGGACACTAATAACAAGCTAAGTAAATTGTTATTTCAATTTAACCTTAACTGTTCTCTTAATACCGTTAATCAACATAAAGTGCAATTTCCAAAAGGACAAGATTTGTAGTGTAATCATGCTCAAATTGTAGGATTTTTTTATAATTTTTCTTTATATTATTATGGAAAAACATGTTAGATTAATCCTTCAATGCAAAACCTTTCTTTAATGCAAGATTGTTATAAAAGGCGAAGAGTCGCTCTTTTCTCAATCGTGTCTTGAAAGGTGAAGGGCCACCTACTTTTCTGCGTGTCTAGATTAATGGTCCGAAAGATTAAGCCATTAGCATTAAGCTGAGGTATTAAGAGAAAATTAAAGACATTAATTGGTGTTTGATGGACATACCAATTGATCGTTATATATATAAATAATTGGGCATGAAGAAGTAAGCAAGAAGAATCCATCGTTCTCTGCTACCGAAAAGAATGAGGCTAAAGGAGAGAAACTAATTATTCTTCAGAAGAGGCTATCTGAAGACATTCTAAGTCTCAAGTCTACATATTATCATGATGAACTCCGCATCCGCATCAGGTAAATAATATTAGAATAAATTTTGCATCAGGTAAGTATGTTTTTTATATGTAACAAATTAATTTATTGAAGATCCTTTTTTATTGCTCACAAGTGGTATCAGAGCCATGGTTCTAAAATAAATAATTTGTTCGTATATTATGATTGATTAATTTTTCATCGGAATGAATTAACAATGAATGTTTAATCTTTTAAAGTTATGATTGACAGTATTAATGGCTATTAGTCTATTTCATGAAAAGGTTCATCGCCAGGAGAACCCCGGCTGATCCTATTACAAATTAATGGCATGCATATATTAGATCATTGTGTTATACTAGTATGTATGGCAAAATTGATATTTATAGATTGAAGCAGATTGATAATCTATGATGTTTTATCTTGGCTAATGCATGCAGCAATACTACTATATTTGTCATTATCAAAATTGAATGTTCGATTTTAATAATACTAGTATTATTGTATAGTTATATGATATTAAGATAAATTAGTTAGTTAGTCACCAAAGTGGCCAAACTAATTTATATTCGGTCATATAATTTATGAAATTTTAATATCAGTATTATTGTATAGTTATATTACATTAAGATACATTAGTTAGTTAGTCACCAAAGTGGCCAAACTAATTTATACTCAGTCATATAATTTATAAAATTTTGATATTAGTATTATTGAATAGTTATATGACACTAAGATAAATTAGTTAGTTAGTCACCAAAGTGGCCAAACTAATTTATATTCGGTTATATAATTTATAAAATTTTGATATCAATATTATTGTATAGTTATATGACATTAAGATAAATTAGTTAGTTAGTCACCAAAGTGGCCAAACTAATTTATACTCAGTCATATAATTTATGAAATTTTGATATTAGTATTATTTTATAGTTATATGACATTAAGATAAATTAATTAGTTAGTCACCAAAGTGGCCAAACTAATTTATATTTAGTCATATAAGATATAAAATTTTAATAATATGACATCAAGATTAAATTACTTAGTTAGTCACCAAAGTGGCCAAACTAATTTATATTCAGTCATATAATTTATGAAATTTTATAGAATGTTGTTAATGATTTGATTGGTTGTTAGAAATTAAGAATTCACCCAAAGGTGGATTATTATTCTATGACCAACAAACCTAAAGAATAAAATCTAATATTCTCTTATCAAATTTATATGGATATCCAAAGATACTATATATATTTGATAAGATTTATTAATTTCTTTAAAAGTTTAAATAGCATTCTAATTATGGTATATATATTATTGTATTTACCCAAAGGAAATCTACAATATATTTTTGTTTAATTATCTGAATTTGAATATTTATGGTGAGCATTTATATTTTTGCAGCTATTTCTTTTCATTCACATGCTTCTGCTGTTACTATCTTTAATGGCTTAAACTTCTCTGAATAGTGTGAGCAAGTCAATTTCCATTTAGGTGTCTTGGATCTTGACTTGGCACTATTAGAAGAAATCCCCAACCACCATCTTTATTCTGGCAAAAATGCAAAAAAAAAAGGAAACGAGGATTAATTAAAGTTTATATGACTTGAAGAATAAAATAAAAACCAGTTTCAATTGAATAATCATACTTGATGATTGTAAGTGTAGCGAATAATTTCTTTTTGGTGTTCCGATGATAAGACAACATTAAGTGCTCCAATCACTTACAATGCCATTACCTGCACATTGTAATGATCATTTGGAATGGTTGATTTATTATTTATTATTTATTTTAAATCATGTTTTTGTATATTCTTTGTTCGAACTAATTGGCTATATAAATGTTATATTTATATAGTACAACTAATAATATAAGGTAAGACAGATTGTTACCAAAGGAGGAAGGAAAAACATAGGGCCAGCAGATTCAGCAGGCCAAAGGCCATCATGGCCCTGAAGGGAGGAATAGAAGCTAATGGCCCTTTTTAATGTAGTTGTCACTGCTTCCTTTGTTATTTCCTCTGTTTCCTTCACTTTTACTGGTAGTAGAATTGAGCCACATGGGTTCTTCTTTGTAAGCTATTGAAATTTTCACATCAAAGAGTTAGAACTAAAATTATCAACATTTTAAATGAATCTTAAATAAGAATTTTCCTTTTTTTCCTTTCTAGCAAATCAATATGTGCGATGTATCATACCTGATGGCACTTTATACTAAATACCAGGACTTTTGTCTTGCCGTTGAATAGTTTTAGATAACAAAAATTTTCCATCAACAATTAATATTTCCTATAATTCATAATGCAATCATAATGATAGGAAAGAAAATAATAAGATAGATTTACTCCATTTGATATATTCATTCATCGTATTATATGGGAATCTCTATTTCCCTTTCAAGCATGGTTTCTTCCATGTACGTCAAATAAACTCTACCTCAAAGAAGTTGGTCTTAATTAAAAACAAACTTCTTTCTTTGTGTTAGAAAAAAATTACGATATATATCAGTCTTAATTTGTCCCGTTGTGTGACTTGTCTTTCTCATTTGCTAGCCTTGAAGAAAGGCAAAAAGCCATTATTAACGTTTCACATAAATTCTAGTATATCATACACCCATGGGCTTATATATGCAATTGTATTTATCATTTATGGACCAAAGGAGTAATGGTACTCTATCAACAAAAAATGCACACATATATTTTGAGCTAAATAAGTAGTTGAATGTTGTACATTTGTGTGTGTGCATTTGCATGCATGAACCTGGGTGAAACAAAGTAATTTACCTGCATTCTCATCAAGAGATCAGAGCTTTGTTTGATCTCAAAGTGATTCTTCTTAAATTCTTGACGAACTCTCTCAACATAAGCATGTTCTTCAGGAGTTCCAGCATTGGGATCGAACTCCCAATGTTGTCTTCCAATGTAATTATTAGTTGTGGTCAGCCATGGACCATCCTCAGCAATCTTTAGCTTCCACATTCTCTCACTCTCTCTTTGTAACTGATAACATAGGAAGTGACAAAATCAAGAAAATCACGTTAATGCATGTAGGTGCAAAGGAGGAGAAGAAATGGAAAGAGTTATGTTTTATCACTCTTATCTTTAAAAGAATAGAGAGAGAGAGAGAGAGATAGTGTGTGTCACTGAGCAGCTAGAGTAGATTGGTTAATGTGTATGGTTATGAGCCATCGTAAAAGAAAGTTTAATCTCGCTATGAAAAGATATACTATAATTCTACATGCCCATTAAAGTTTAGTATTAATAAAAAAGGTTATATATATATAGAGAGAGAGAGAGAAAAGGATAAACTTAGTTACATTCGAATATTGTAAGTGTTGACCCCAGATTGATTTTGATGATTTCAAAATAAATTAAGCAATTCTTAGATTGATACAGGAAAGTTCGGTCGCCTTGCAAGTAAGTATCTTCATGCAAATTCGACTGGTTAGAAAGTACTTCATTTAATTTGCTTTGAATATGATTATTAGCCTTGGAGTTGATTGGTTAGTTAGCTTGTTAGTCTATTTAGCTAACTGGCACGATTTTCAGCTAGCTGGAAAAGTTTCACAGTGTATGGGCCGAACTGTCTTGTATTTTAGCTAGCTGTCTAGCTAGCTTGTTAGCTAGCTGAAGTTTCTTCAGCTAACTAAAACACTTGTCTCAGTAAGATGGCCGAACGTCCCTTTATTTCAGCTAACTGATGAGTTAGTTTGTTAGCTAGCTGGAGCCCTTTTAGCTAACTAAAATTCCTATCACAGTTGCCTGGCCGAACGTCCCTTTATTTCAGCTAAATGGTGAGCTAGTTTGTTAGCTAGCTGAAGCTCTTTCAGCTAACTAAGGAAGTTGTCTCAGGTGCCTGGCCGAACATCCTTTTATTTTAGTTAACTGGTGAGCTAGCTGGTTAGCTAACTGGAATTCCTTTCAGCTAACTAAAATTTCTGTCACAGTGGTTTGGCCGAACACCCTTCCATTTTAGCTAGCTGGCTGGATGTCTTGTTAGTTAACTGTAACTCCTAGCTAGCTGACGTTTCTTTTAGTTAACTGCTTAGCTAACTATTTCATCCTGGAGCTAACTAGTTAGCTAACTATTTTTCACAGGAAATGTTGTAGCCGAATGGATTTAAATTTTAGTTAACTGGAGAGCTAGCTGCCGGTTGGCTAGTTAGCTAGAGAGTTAGCTACTTTATTCAGATGTTTGGCTGCCTTTTTGCTTAGTTAGCTGGAGAGCTAACTAAGCTGGACGGATAGCATAGTATTTTTGCTTCTAGTTAGCTCATGAGCTAACTAGCCATTCTTTAGTTAGCTATTCAGCTAACTAGCTATCCTATCTCTCTCCTACAGCCGTTTGGATTTCAAATGGAGTTAGCTGGCGAGTTAGCTGCTGAGCTAACTAACGTGCTGCCTCAGAATATTTCTTTTGTTATGACCTCTCTGGTTAGCTCACTGATTAGCTAGCTGGGGGTTATTGCTTTACTCTTGGACGATGACATTCATTTCTCAGCTACCTGGAGCTTCTCTCTTTCAGTCCACCGCTGCCTAAAGCTTTTAAAGAGTTTTCTTTCTCTCTTTCTCTCTCTATTGCTATTTCAAGCCATAGTTAACTTTTGATTTTTGAATTTTTACAGTGCTCATCCTTCCTCAAATGGAGATCTGCATTCAATGCTTAAGGGAAACATGTTTAATGGTTATATTTTCTTCCTGTTATTATTTCCATTTATTTCTTATGTATCTAACGGATATTTTCTTGTTAGATGGTTATAAATAGCTGGGATTAGAAGCACACCTTGACAATAATTTTTGAAAATAAATTTAAAAGAGAGAAAAATCCAAGAAAAGAGCCTTCATTGAATATTTGTTGAGTGGTTGCTGTGCATTCAAGCTCATTCCTTGCTCCGAAAGGTCGTCCGAATCATTGAAGCTTTTCAAGCATTCAAGACCTCAGCTGCTTCAACCTAGTTCATTTATTGCTGAGTTTATTGCTTCAAAAAGTTGTAAAGTATATTCTGAATATTTGCTCTTTGTAGGAGCTTCTTCTTTACATACTCTGATTATCTTGTAAAAGGGTTAGTGAACCCTGGTTTGTTGGCTTCCTTGTGCCATTTAAACAAGAGGACTAGCCTAGGTTTGGCTAGGGGTTCTTGGCTTCCTTGTGCCGTGAAACAAGAGGACTAGCCTAGGTTTGGCTAGGGGTTTTTGGCTGCCTTGTGCCGTATAAACAAGAGGGCTAGCCTGGTTCGGCTAGAGGTTGTAATCATTGTGATACGATTAGTGGAATTCCCAAAGGTTTTGGGGAGTTGATGTAGGTGCTGAGTTTGGCGCCGAACCACTATAAACTCATGTGTGTTTGTGATTGCTTGCTTTTCTGTTGATATTATTCTGTGCACTCCACTTCACCGCTGCAAATCTAAATTAGGGTTGAAAGCACATTTATCTGCATAGCTATTAAATTTTTTAAATAACCCAATTCACCCCCCTCTTGGGTTACTACATCTGGGCAACAAGTGGTATCAGAGCAGCGTGCTCTTGATTTCTATAGCTTTGATTAGCTTGGAGCCAAAGATCAATAGTAATTCCAATGAATTCCATGTTGATTGAGGGACAATCAACTAATAGACCACCTTTGTTCAATGGAACAAACTACACATATTGGAAAGCATGAATGAAAATATTCATTCAAGCACTAGATTATGATTTATGGGGAATCATAATTAATGGACCTCACACACCCACTATTATGATTGAAAATGTCAATATTGCAAAACCTGAATCTGAATGGGATGAGCAAGATAAGAAATTAGCTCAATTAAATGCTAAGGCTATGAATGTTCTTTATTGCTCGCTTGATGCAAATGAGTTTAATCGCATATCTACATGTATGTCTACTAAGAAAATATGGGATAGACTTGAAGTCACCCATGAGGGTACAAATCAAGTCAAGGAATCGAAAATAAATATGCTTGTTCATAAGTATGAATTATTTAAGATGGACCCTGCTGAAAATATCACTGATATGTTTACTAGATTTACTGATATCATTAATGGTTTGAAAAGTTTGGAAAAATCTTATGCTAACAGTGATCTAGTTAGAAAAATCTTAAGATCATTACCTAGGACATGTGAAGCAAAAGTCACAGCAATTCAAGAAGCAAAAGATCTCAACAATTTATCACTTGAAGAGTTGGTTGGTTCTTTGATGACTCATGAACTTCAGCAACGACAATATATTGATGAAGATGATTCAAAGAAGAGAAGGACCATGGCATTGAAGAGTGCAACTCAAGAAGATGAGAATGAAGAAACCTCAAGTGATAGTGAGAAAGATGATGATATGGCACTTATCTCAAGGAAATTTAAAAAGTTCATGAAGAAAAAGAGATTTAGAAAAAGAAAGCATTTTGTTAAAGAAGATCATAGCAAAGATAAGGAAAAGAGTGAACCTCCAACATGCTATGAGTGTAAGAAGCCTAGACACATCAGAACAGATTGTCCACTATTAAAGAAGGCATCTAGAAAAATAAAGAAAAAGGCAATGATGGCCACTTGGAGCGACAGTGAAGCTACAAGTTCAGAAAATGAAGAGAAAACTGAAGTTGCTAATGTTTGCTTCATGGCTGATAATAATGAGGTAAGCCCTAATCTTTTAGATGATTTTATTTTTGATGAGCTGCATGGTGCATTTTATGAACTGATTGACGATTTCACAAATTTAAGTTCAAAGAATAGGGATTTGAAAAATGAAATAAAAAATCTTACCATTGAAAAAGAAAAGTTTTCAAAGGAAAATGAATTATTGTCAAAACAAAACCAAGATTTGAAAAATGAAGTGAATAAATTAAAATCAATTGTTGATAAATTTACACTAAGCTCAAAAAAATTAGAAATGATTTTAAATAGTCAAAAGCTATTTACAATAGAGCTGGTCTTGGATACAATCCTCTTGAAAGAAAAAAATTTTTAAAAAATATTTATGAGCATGCTGATGATTCTACTAAAATAACATGTTTTAAATGCAAAAAAATTGGACACAAAGCTTACATTTGCCAAACACAAAAGATAAGGAAAATATGGATCCCAAAAGGAACCATTTTGACTAACCCTAAAGGACCCAAAAAGCTTGGGTACTTAAGAACAAAAGTTGAAATTGTGTATGCAGGTGTGTCTTGCAACCCGAGCAATTAAAAGACATTGGTACTTGGACAGCGGGTGCTTAAGACACATGACCAGTGATGAATCACAATTCATCACTTTGGAAGCAAAAGATGGAGGTGTTGTTACTTTCGGTGATAATGGCCAAGGAAAAATAATTGGCATTGGAAAAATAGGTATCACACCTCATGATTATATTGATAATCTTTTACTTGTGAAAGGACTGAAACATAATTTACTTAGTATTAGTCAATTATGTGACAAAGGATTTAATGTTATATTTGAATCGTCCTTATGCATTGTTAAAAATCCTGCTAATGAAAACATGAAATTTGTTGGTCAAAGGCATGGTAATGTATACATTGTTAATTTAAATGATTTGCATGATCAGAATGTTGATTGCCTAGTTGCTACTAATAATAAAACTAATAATAGTTGGTTATGGCATCGTAGGCTAGCTCATGCAAGCATGGATTTACTATCTAAAATAATTAAAAAGAATTTAGTACATGGTTTGCCAAAACTTGTTTTTGAAAAAGATAAGATAAGATTTGCAATGCTTGTCAATTTGGAAAACAAACCCGAGTTTCTTTTAAATCAAAGAATTTTATTTCAACCACTAGACCATTGGAGCTCTTGCACATGGATTTATTCGATCCTATAAGAACCACTATTCTAGGAGGTAAAAGATACGGTTTCGTTATTATTGAAGATCAATCCAAGGACATCACATTAAAGGACAAGAACGATACACTAGAGGTAAGTGAAGAAGAGAATGCTGACCTTCCTGAAGCCTCACAAGGTAATGATGAATTTGAAAGAAGATGAAGGTATGTTCTTAGTCACCCTAAAGATCTAATTATTGGTGATCCTTCTCAAGGAGTAAGAACTAGATCATCATTTAGAGATGCATGTAATAATTTAGCATTTGTATCTAAAATTGAACCTAAAAGTTATGATGATGCTAAAAATGATGTTGATTGGATTAATGCCATGCATGAGGAACTTAACCAATTTGAAAGAAATAATGTTTGGACTCTTATTGAAAGACCTCATGATCATCAAATTATTGGAACTAAATGGGTATATAGAAACAAATTAGATGAACATGGTAATATAATTAGAAATAAGGCAAGATTAGTAGTTAAAGGTTATAATCAAGAAGAGGGAATTGATTTTGATGAAACTTATGCCCCTATTGCTAGATTAGAAGCCATTAGATTACTTCTTGCTTATGCTTGTTATATGAATTTTAAATTATATCAAATGGACGTTAAAAGCGCTTTCTTGAATGGATATATTGCTGAACAAGTTTTTGTGGAACAACCACCCGGATTTGAAAATCATTTGTTTCCAAATCATGTTTTCAAATTAAACAAAGCTTTGTATGGTTTGAAACAAGCCCCCCATGCATGGTATGAAAGATTAAGCAAATTCTTGATTAGTGATAATTTTATTTGAGGAACTATGAATACAACTTTATTTATTAAAAGATAAAATAAAGATATATTAGTTATTCAAATCTATGTTGATGATATCATATTTGGTGCCACTAATGAATCTTTGTGCAAAGACTTTGCTAAGCTTATGCAAGGAGAGTTTGAGATGAATATGATGGGTGAGCTGACCTACTTCCTCGGACTTCAAATTAAACAAAGCAAAGATGGGATCTTCATAAGCCAATCCAAATATACCAAACAAATGATCAAGAAGTTTGGCATGGAGACATCCAAGAGTATCGGTACCCCTATGAGCTCATCATGTAGACTTGAATCTCATAATTCTGAAAAATCTGTTGATTTAAAATTATATAGAGGCATGATTGGATCATTATTATATTTAACTGCCAGTAGGCCAGATATTTTATTTAGTGTTTACATGTGTGCTAGATATCAAGCAAATCCTAAAGAATCACACTTGCTAGCCGTTAAAAGAATATTTAAATATTTAAATGGAACAATCAATTTGGGTATATGGTATGATAAACAATCTAGCATTAACTTAATAGGATACACTGACTCAGACTTTGCTGGATGTAAATTAGATAGGAAATCAACCACTGGAACTTGCCAGTTTCTAGGTGTTAACTTAATTTCATGGTTTAGCAAAAAGTAAACTTCAGTAGCACTATCTATGACCGAGGCCGAGTATGTTGTAGCTGGGAGTTGCTGTGCTCAAATCTTATGGATTAAGCAATAATTAGAAGATTATGGTATTAAACAAAAAGTCATTCCTATAAAATGTGATAATACAAGTGCAATTAGTTTAACTAAAAATCCTATTCAACATTCCAGAACTAAACATATTGAAATAAGACATCATTTCATTAGAGATCATGTTAACAATGGAAAAGTTGTTATTGAATTTTTAAATACGTACTAAAAAATAAATTGCTGATATTTTTACTAAGCCACTTGATGAAACCAAATTTTATGAAATCAGAAGAGAATTAGGGATGCTTGATCCAACCATTTAATGAATCATTTAATGAAGTGATATGAAATCTAAAAGTTATGACATCTTTAAATCACATCAATCAAATGAATTTCATGTCAAAATTAATTGCTTGTTGTCAAGCTTTATGTCTTTTCAAATTAATAAAAGGCATGTTGTTTGATTTCACCCAACCATCGGACATTTAAAAGGTTTTATTGATGGCAGCTAACTGACCAGGCAACCAAACAGTCACCTGACCAGTTAACCATCAAACCCATTCTCTATATAAACTTTTTCTCCTCACATCTCCCTTCAAAATCAAGCCGTCTCCTTCAACTCTCCTCCAACCGAGCGTCTTCTCTCTTCTCTCACTTTCAATCGTCTCTTCTTTCCTTCCATCAAATCCTTCCTACCATTCAACCTACTAATCTATCTAGAAGAAGTTGATGGCTCCCAAGAAGAAGGCCGTCGCTAGAGATGATGATTGTGCCAATCTTCGCCGGAAGTCTTCCACATCTTCTACTCAAATCAACTCCCTATTTGCTTCAAAATTATTTGTTCATGGGAGGTTAGTAGACTTTAACTTTTTAGAGCAAGAAGGATTCAAAATTGGTAATCTGTTAGTTAAACAAGGATGGGATAAGCTTTTATCTACCAAAAGACCTATTTATCCTGAACTTATTAGAGAATTTTATGAAAATATTTATTTTGGTAATGGAACTATCTCTTCCATTGTGAAAATGACTAAAATAGACCTAGACGGTAAAACACTAGGATCTGCTTTAAAAATTCCATAAGGTTTCCTAGAGATTCTTCCTAGTGAATGCGGATATAAGATTGGCCTAATCCTTAATATAGATGATACTGAAGCTAGTAAGATTGAAACATTAGATGCAAATATGTTATCTGTTGAAAATTAGCTTTTCCATAGTATCATTGCTAAGATTCTCGCCCCTCGTGCTGGATCATTTAATGTGGTAAACGATAGGGACATTTGCATAATGTATGATATCTTAATTGAAGACCCTGTAGATTTACCTGAATTAATGATAACTGTTATGAGAGAATCTATGTCCAAAGCTAAGGCTGCTTTGCCCTACGGAATGTTTCTCACTTATGTTTTTGAATTTTTCAATGTCAAACTTAAAGGAAAAACTGCAGTTGCATTACGCTCTGACATTTTTAATGCTCATTCACTGCACCGTATGGATTTTGCTAAGAGGGATGATATTTGGTTAAAAATTAGATCTAGAACAGGACAATCTACTATGCCACCTCCTATTGTGAATCAACCTGCCTGTTCCTCTCAAAAATTTTTCACTTATGACTTCAGCCAACCTAATCCATATCTTGCTGCTATGACAGCTGACCAAAACCCTTTTCTTCCTGATCCACCCAAAATCAATGTTTCTAGATCATCTGTTCGCCATGACAACCCTGCTCCTGCTCCTATTCCAACTGTTAGATTATGTGATGATCAACTCCATCATATTATCAATTGACCCTTGCCACTTCTAGTCGAAGCTCTGATGACAGTGCTTCTTCCGTCAATGATTAGACTCTTGTACCACATATCTCCTCTATTTTTGAGAACATGTCTGAATTTAAACTCATTCTTGAAAGGCTTATTCATGATGTGAACATTCTTAATGGGAGAGTTTTTCACCACAACGAATCTGTTATGGAATGCATTCTGAAGGAGGTAAATTTACTTAAAAGCAAGCTTGAAAACTTTGAGACCAAGGCTGAATGGGTAGAGTATCAAATGAGATCGAACCAGACCCAGACTCGGGATGCTACAAATGCAGTTGACCATTGGACTGGAACCCTCTCTAGGATGAACCAACTCATGGAGTTTCTCATCACTGGTTCTGTAGCCTCTGCGCCTGATGCTTCTTTCTCTCATCCACACCTTTTCACTCCACCGGCATGGCCTTCCTCCGTCAAGCCTGAATCGTTAAGCAAGCCAAATGTTTCAGTGCATATTTCTTTATCTGATGATGACAAGTGATTGTACTTAACTTATATGTTTTGTAGTTTTTGAACAAACTTGTTGTGCTTGTTTATGTTTATGCTCTATGACTTAGAACAATGACATGTAATATCTATTGTCTTGTACTGATCTGCATGACTGTTTTAAGTATGGTTATGAAATGAATGTTAACTTCTCCTTAATCTTTTATGCTTAAAGTTATTGCAAGACTCTTCAAACTTTTTTTGATTAATGACAAAAAGGAGGAGAAGAATGTTGCTTGCATACATTAAGGAATCGAGTAAAATAGTAACTCCATCTATTCAAGGAGAGAAAAGAAAAGGATTTTACTTATATATTTGACAGGGGGAGAAATTAATGTTTTCTGATTAGTCCTGTTTACTTATTAAACTTCCATATGTACACTTGCTCTTTATATGCTTAAAGGTTTTGTCATCATCAAAAAGGGGGAGATTGTTGACCCCAGATTGATTTTGATGATTACAAAATAAATTAAGCAATTCTAAGATTGAACAGGGAAGTTTGGTCGCCTTGCAAGTAAGTATCTTCATGCAAATTTGACTGGTAAGAAAGTACTTCATTTAATTTGCTTTGAATATGATTATTAGCCTTGGAGTTAACTGGTTAGTTAGCTTGTTAGTCTATTTAGCTAACTGGCATGACTTTTAGCTAGCTGGGAAAGTTTCACAATGTATGGGCCGAACCGTCTTGCATTTTAGCTAGCTGTCTAGCTAGCTTGTTAGCTAGCTGAAGTTTCTTCAGCTAACTAAAACACTTGTCTCAATAAGATGGCCGAACGTCCCTTTATTTCAGCTAACTGATGAGTTAGTTTGTTAGCTAGCTGGAGCCCTTTCAGCTAACTAAAATTCCTATCATAGTTGCCTGGCCGAACGTCCCTTTATTTCAGCTAAATGGTGAGTTAGTTTGTTAGCTAGCTGAAGCTCTTTCAGCTAACCAAGGAACTTGTCTCAGGTGCCTGGCCGAACATCCTTTTATTTTAGTTAACTGGTGAGCTAGCTGGTTAGCTAGCTAGAATTCCTTTCAGCTAACTAAAATTCATGTCACAGTGGTTTGGCCGAACACCCTTCTATTTTAGCTAGCTGACTGGATGTCTTGTTAGTTAACTATAACTCCTTCTAGCTAGCTGACGTTTCTTTTAGTTAACTGCTTAGCTAACTATTTCATCCTGGAGCAAATTGGTTAGCTAACTATTTTTCACAGGGAATGTTGCAGCCGAATGGATTTAAATTTTAGTTAACTGGAGAGCTAGCTGCCGATTGGCTAGTTAGATGGAGAGTTAGCTACTTTATTCAGACGTCTAGCTGCCTTTTTGCTCAGTTAGCTAGAGAGCTAACTAAACTGGATGGATAGCATAGTATTTTTTCTTCTAGTTAGCTCATGAGCTAACTGGCCATTCTTTAGTTAGCTATTCAGCTAACTAGCTATCCTATCTCTCTCCTGCAGCCATTTGGATTTCAAATGGAGTTAGCTGGTGAGTTAGCTACCGAGCTAACTAACGTGCTGCCTCAGAATGTTTCTTTTGTTATGACCTCTCTAGTTAGCTAACTGATTAGCTAGCTAGGGGTTATTGCTTTACTCTTGGACGATGGCATTCATTTCTCAGCTACCTGGAGCTTCTCTCTTTCAGTCCACCGCCGCCTAAAGCTTTTAAAGAGTTTTCTTTCTCTCTTTCTCTCTCTATTGCTATTTCAAGCCATAGTTAACTTTTGATTTTTGAATTTTTACGGTGCTCATCCTTCCTCAAATGGAGATCTTCATTCAATGCTTAAGGGAAACATGTTTAACGGTTATATTTTCTTCCCGTTATTATTTCCATTTATTTCTTATGTATCTAATGGATATTTTCTTGTTAGATGGTTATAAATAGCTGGGATTAGAAGCACACCTTGACGACGATTTTTGAAAAGAAATTTAAAAGAGAGAAAAATCCAAGAAAAGAGCCTTCATTGAATATTTGTTGAGTGGTTTCTGTGCATTCAAGCTCATTCCTTGCTCCGAAAGGTTGTTTGAATCATTGAAGCTTTTCAAGCATTCAAGACCTCAGCTGCTTCAACCTAGTTCATTTATTGCTGAGTTTATTTCTTCAAAAAGTTGTAAAGTATATTCTGAATATTTGCTCTTTGTAGGAGCTTCTTCTTTACATACTCTAATTATCTTGTAAAAGGGTTAGTGAACCCTGGTTTGTTGGCTTTCTTGTGCCATTTAAACAAGAGGACTAGCATAGGTTTGGCTAGGGGTTCTTGGCTTCCTTGTGCCGTGAAACAAGAGGACTAGCCTAGGTTTGGCTAGGAGTTTTTGGATACCTTGTGCCGTATAAACAAGAGGGCTAGCCTGGTTCGGCTAGAGGTTATAATCGTTGTGATACGATTAGTGGAATTCCCAAAGGTTTTGGGGAGTGGATGTAGGTGCTGAGTTTGGCACCGAACCACTATAAACTCCTGTGTGTTTGTGATTGCTTGCTTTTCTGTTGATATTATTCTGTGCACTCCACTTCACCGCTGCAAATCTAAATTAGGGTTGAAAGCATATTTATCTGCATAGCTATTAAATTTTTTAAATAACCCAATTCACTCTCCTCTTGGGTTAATACATCTGGGCAACAGTAAGATTCATAATCTGATCACCTTCCTCATCATTGATTTCTGAGCCACTCCACCTTTTCACTTTTATCATCTTTGTGATTCGTGAAATATATGGTTTTAAGAATAAAAAGATGATTGGATCTACACTTAATTATATTTCAAAGTAGCTAAGTCCACCTCTCTCGCTATATATATATATATATATAGGAATAGCAAGAGGGTAAAATGGAATCAGAGACCCTAATATCCATCTCTATCCCTATTTCTATCCTCACTAAAGAAAATAATCATCATCCCAGTCCCATCCTCATTAAACGAGAATTTTTAATCCCCATCCTATCCTATGGAAAAAAATAAATTTTCATCCCCACACCATCCCCACTCCTCTCCTAGTAATGTATATGAATTTTTAGTAAAAGTTAAACAGATAATTTTATAAATATAAAAATATATAAGAATAATATATAGAGTCAACTACGAGTAGGGAAAAAAATAGTTTCTATCCTTGCAGAAGGCAAGAAATTCTTATCCTTTGCAAGATAGGATAGGATAAGTCCCTCATTGTGGGTTGAAATTGTTACATCTATATGTATAAAAAAACATAAGCAAACATCATTATGCATAAAAAATCCAGGTAAATCATCAATGCATATCATGTTATTGTCCTTTTTTTCTTTCTTTCTTTCTCACTTATTGTTGTTTTTATGCCCCCATTTCATCAAGTGCATTATGCGATCCATCTCTTCCACACATTCTTCTAAAAAAGCAGGGCTATGTTTCACGAGGCATTAGTTGCACTCTTTACATTCACAAGAGGGATTTGAGAAAATGGATGACTATATGTTATCTTTCTATCTATATATTATAGACAGATCAAGTGAGGAGCCTGATACTTTTAAAAAAGGTAAAACTCTCTCTTCAATTATCTTTCATCATTTCTCTCTTTCCCTTTTCTTTCCTTCTCCTGTTTCTCTATTTTAACCTACGAACATTGAGGTATACAATCTATATTTTGGCTTCTTCTACTTATGCCATCAAAAAAGCTTAGGAAAAGAGCTCCCAGTTGTACTGTAAGAATTGCTGCAATCGATGAAGTAAACTATGTGAGAGTCATTTATAAATTTAAGGGTAATGAACTTGTTGCATGCCACGTAGAGCTGGCTTCCCATCTTTTTTTCTTTTATATACTATTTTAATTGTTGCTATTTTGTAGAATATAATTTTGTTTGTCTTTGATCCAAGAATTTAGCATACTCTAGTGCAACTTTTTAATAACAATCTTAGAATTGTGGAAGGGACTTTTGTAGGCAGAATAGTTAAAAAAAAATATATTTCTTTAGTCCTTGCTTTGCATACCTAGATAACTCAAATCCTTCTTTTTCAATAGCTATCTTGCCTGCTACATTTAAAAAGAAAAATACTGTATGCTAAATAGGTAAATATAATATATTCATGCTTAGTGAATCTGATTGCATTCTACTTAGAGTATTTGTAATCTTGCAACCTGTGTGTTCAAATTAAACAAAATGAAAATATTGAATGCACAAATTAAAGGTGTAATTATTATTTAATGTGGTCATAGTATCATCTACATTTACACCTTTGACCCTATGGTTTCTCTAGGAATTGTGATTTATAGAGATGATGCCCTCTATCTCAAACTTGATAAATTTGATGGAACTAATTTTAGGAGGTGCCAAAGATGCAATTCTAGCCGACTACTTTAGGTTTTTGGCCTGCCATCAAAGAATCTAGTACCACCAAAGAAATAACCTCTTCTCAAGTCTAACCTTCTAGCCTATCTATATCTTGCAAGTCAACCATTGTACATTCTAATTATAATAACACTATAAGAAAATATTGAAATAGCGACGCAAATTTAGCGACGCATCATTGCATCGCTAAATTGTGATCACTTTGCGATGCCTCTGTGACAATAAAATATTGCGACGCAATTAGCAACGCATTAGCGACTCAATAAACCAAAAAATAAAAAAAAAATTAATTTTTTTATTTAGCGATGCAAATAATGCATCGCAATATTTTTTAATTAATTTTTTATAAAATATAAATATGAAAAAAAATATTGCGATGCAACTCAGTGCGTCACAATGTTTTTAAAAAAATTAAATATATTAAATAGCGACACATTAGCGATGCAATAAACCAAAAAATTAGAAAAAAATATTTTTAATTTAGCGACGCACCAATTGCGTCGCAAATAATTTAAATAAAATTAATTTTTATAAATATAAATATGAGAAAAAAATATTGTGACACAACTTAGTGCGTCGCAATATTTTTAAAAAATTAAATATATTAAATAGTGACGCATTAGCGACGCATTAGCGACGCAATAAACCAAAAAATTAGAAAAATTATTTTTAATTTAGCGATGCACTAACTGTGTCACAATTATTTTAAATAAAATTAATTTTTATAAAGTATAAATATGAGAAAAAATAATTGTGATGCAACTCAGTGCGTCGCAATGTTTTTAAAAAATTTAATTATATTAAATTGCGACACATTAACGATACAATAAACCAGAAAATTAGAAAAATTGTTTTTAATTTAGCGATGTACTAATTGCATCACAATTATTTTAAATAAAATAAATTTTTATAAAATAATTATGAGAAAAAAATATTGCGATGCAACTCAGTGCATCGTAATATTTTTTAAAAAATTAATTATGTTAAATAGCGATGCATTAGCGATGCAATAAACTAGAAAATTAGGAAAATTATGTTTTAATTTAGCGACGCACTTGTTGCGTCCAAATTATTTTAAATAAAATTAATTTTTATATAATATAATTATCATATTAAAAAATTACGATGCAACACTTTGTGTCGTAATATTTTTAAAAAAATTAATTATGTTAAATAGCGATCGGTTCGAGATCGGTCGTGGCCGATCGGGATCAGGGCTTGGATTGATCGTAACCATCAGATCGTCACCGATCGGACCAATCGTCGCGGTCCGAGATCGGTCATGGCTGTTCGGGATCAGGGCTTGGATCGATCGCAACCATCGGATCGTCAGCAATCTCGGACCGATCGCAACGGTTCGGGATCGGTCGTGGCCAATCGGGATCATGGCTTGGATCGATGGAAACCGTCGGATCGTTGCCGATCAATCCGATCGCCATGGTCCGAGATCGATCGTGGACGATTGGGATCATGGCTTGGATTGATCGCAACCGTCGGATCCTCGCCAATTGGACCGATCACCATGGTCCGAGATCGATCATGGCCGATCGGGATCATGGCTTGGATCGATCGCAACCATCGGATCATCGTCGATCGGATCGATCGCCACGGTCCGAGATCGGTCATAGTCGATCGGGATCACGGCTTGGATCGATCACAACCGTCGGATAGTCGGCGATCGAATCGATCGCCACGGTCCAAGATCAGTTGTGGCCGATCAGGATTAGGACTTGGATCGATCGCAACCATCGGATCGTCGGCGATCTCAGACCAATTGCAATGGTCCAGAATCGGTCGTGGCCAATCGGGATCATGGATTGGATCGATCACAACCGTCAGATCATCGCCGATCGGATCGATCGCGATGGTCCGAGATCATTCATCGTTGATCGGGATCGATCAGGGCTTAGATCGATCACAACCGTCAGATCATCGATGATCAGACCGATCACCACGGTCCGAGATCGGTCGTGGCCGATCGGGATCAGGGCTTGGATCGATCGCAACCGTCGAATCGTCACCGATCGGACCGATCGCCATGGTTTGAGATCGGTCGTGACCGATCGGAATCACGGCTTGGATCGATCGCAACCATCGGATCGTCGCCGATCAGACCGATCGCCACGGTCCGAGATTGGTCGTGGCCGATCGGGATCACGGCTTGGATTGATCGCAACCGTCGGATCGTCAGCGATCAGACCGATCGCCATAGTCCGAGATCGGTCGTGGTCGATCGGGATCAGGACTTAGATTGATCGCAACCGTCGAATCGTCGGCGATCTCGGACTGATTGCAATGGTCCGGGATCGAACATTGCCGATCAGGATCACAGCTTGGATCAATCGCAACCGTCAGATCGTCGCCGATCAGATTGTTCGCGATGGTCTAAGATCGTTCATCACTGACCGGAATCGATCAGGGCTTGGATCGATCGCAACCGTTGGATCATCGGCAATCGGACCGATCGCCACGGTCCGAGATTGGTCATGGCCGATCGGGTCAGGGCTTGGATCGATCGCAACCGTCGGATCGTCGGCGATTGGACCAATCGCTGCGGTCCGAGATCGGTCATGGCCGATCGGGATCAGGGCTTGGATCGATCGCAACCTTTGGATCATCGCTGATCGGACCGATCGCCACAGTCCTAGATCGGTCGTGGCCGATAGGGATCACGGCTTGGATCGATTGCAACCATCGGATCGTCGGTGATCGAACCGATCGCCACGGTCCGAGATCGGTCATGGCCGATCGGGATCAGGACTTGGATCGATCACAACCGTCGGATCGTCGGTGATCTCAGATCGATTGCAACAGTCTGGGATCGGTCGTGGCCGATCGGGATCACGGTTTGGATCGATCGCAACCGTTAGATCATCACCGATCGGATATATCGCGACGGTCCGAGATCATTCTTTGCCGACCAGGATCAAATAGGACTTGGATCGATCGCTACCGTCGGATCATTAGCGATCGGACCGATCACCATGGTCCGAGATCGGTCATGGCCGATCGGGATCTCGGCTTGGACGATCGGGATCACGGCTTGGATCAATTGCAATCGTCGGATCGTCACTGATTGGACCGATCGCCATGGTCCGAGATCGGTCGTGGCCGATCGGGATCACGGCTTGGATCGATCGCAACTGTTGGATCGTCGGCGATCGGACCGATCGCCACGGTCCAAGATCGGTCGTGGCTGATCGGGATCATGGCTTGGATCGATGGCAATCGTCGGATCGTCGCCGATTGGTCCGATCGATCGATGCAATTTTCTAGAAATTAAAAATAATTTTTCTAGATAAAATAATTTTTAATATTGCGACGTATTTTTTGCGTCGCAATATTTTTAAGAAAAATAATAGTAATAAAAATTAAAAAAAAATATTGCGACGTAATATGTGCGTCACAATTATTTTTAGAAAATATAATTTTTATCAGTTATAATTATTAAAAAAATATTGCGACGCATTAGCGATGTAGTTTCCTAAAAAATAATTTTTTTGGAGAAAATAATTTTTAATATTGCGACGCATGTATTGCGTCGCAATGTTTTTTAGAAAAATAAATGTAATTAAAAAATTTTAAAAAAAACATTGCGACGCATTATTTGCATCGCAATTATTTTTAGAAAATATAAATTTTATCAGTTATAAATATTTAAAAAAAATTGCAACGCATTTGCGATGCAATTTTCTAGAAAATAAAAATAATTTTCTCAGAGAAAATAATTTTTAATATTGCGACGCATTTATTGCATCGCAATATTTTTAAGAAAAATAAATGTAATAAAAAAATTTTAAAAAAATATTACGACGCAATATATGGGTCATAATTATTTTCAAAAAATATAATTTTTATTAGTTATAATTATTAAAAAAATATTGCGATGCATTAGCGACGCATTGCCGAACATGAATCTAAAGAGTATGAAATGCGGCATCCATCAGATTCAAAAGCTTGGAAGCATTTCAATGAAAATCATCCTGATTTCGCTGAAGATATAAGGAATGTGAGATTAGGTCTTTGTACCGATGGCTTCCAACCATTCGGTCAATCGGGGCAACAATATTCATGTTGGCCTATGATACTGACTGTATATAACCTTCCTCCATGGAAGTGCTTAAAAGATACTGCAATGTTTTTGACAGTTTTGGTTCCAGGACCATCAAATCCAAAGGAAAAGATTGATATCTTCCTGCAACCGTTGGTGGCCGAATTGAAAATGTTGTAGGAAACAGGAGTCGTAGCCTACGACATTTTTATGAAACAGAATTTTATCATGAGAGTTGCTTTGATGTGGACAATAAGTGACTTCCCGGCATATGCAATGTTGTCTGGTTGGAGCACTGCTGGACGTTTAGCATGCCCTCATTGAATGTATGATTCGGATGCATTTATACATTGCAGAAGAGTGGTAAGCAGTCATGGTTTGATAATCATAGGAAGTTCTTGCCCCCAAATCATCCTTACAGGCGTAACTTTATCGCCTTCCGGAAGAACAAAGCAGTCACAAAATTTGCCGAACCGGTTAGGTCCGGCATGGATATATTTGATACTATAGAGCATTTGGGGTTGAGGTATGCTTGGGAACCAGATGCAGATAGAATAAATGGCCATATATGTAAAGAACATAACTGGAAGAAGCGGAGTATATTTTGGGATTTTCCTTATTGGAGCACAAATCTCATCCGGCACAACTTGGATGTTATGCATATCGAAAAAATTTTTTTTGATAACATATTTAACACGGTGCTAAAAATTCCGAGAAAAACAAAAGACACTGCAAAGTCAAGAGAAGAACTTAATCAGTATTGCAGAAGAGGTGATTTGAGGAGGAGTACCGACGGGACCTATCCTAAAGCCTGTTACACTCTTGACAGAAATTCACGAGATGTTTTATGTAACTGGCTTAGAGGGTTAAAATTTCCAGATGGTTATGCCTCAAATATCGGTAGGTGTGTGGACATGCATAAGCTCAAGTTGTTCGGCATGAAGAGTTACGACTGTTATATTTTCATGCAACGGTTATTGCCTATAGCTTTTCGTGAGTTGCTTCCGCAACATGTCTGGAAGGCATTGACAGAGCTCAGCTTGTTCTTCAAGGAGTTGTCTGCTACAGTCATTACTTCTGCATCCATGGCAAGGCTTGAGGAGAAAATTTCAATTATTTTATGCAAGCTGAAGAGAATATTTCCTCCCAGTTTTTTTGACTCAAAGGAGCATTTACCGGTTAACTTGCCATAAGAAGCGAGCATAGCTAGTCCCGTGCAGTATCGCTGGATGTATCCTTTCGAGAGGTAAATATATACATCATTTAGACATATTGACATTTCAAATATTATTTCATTACGAGAAAATTGGTTAATTTTTTGTCTCAACTTTGCATATAGGTACCTTAAGAAGTTAAAAAATAATGTGCGTAATAAGGCAAGGGTTGAAGGTTCTATATGCAATGCACACTTGGTCAAAGAAGTTTCAGCTTTTGCCTCGCATTACTTTGACGGTCACGTCCACACGAGGAGCCAAAATCTTGGTCGTAACGATGATGTATGTGTGGACGAAGGAGAATCTAATGACTGTAGAATATCAATTTTTAAAGGTATCGGCCTTTCATTTAGGGGGCAGAAGTCAAGAAATCTTAGCGACATAGAGTATAATACAACACATTATTATATCCTAATGAATTGTCGATCCATATATTGAGTAAGTGTATACTTCAATGCTTAATTGAAACTTCTAATTTAAATTACAATATACCATAATATTTAATTGCTAACATTAGTTTTAATCCTTATCATCCCATAAGGATGTATTGTGATAGACAATGATAGATGAATCCCGACATCAGTCAAGTTGCAATTGGACAGAAGTTTGAAACGGAGTTCGCTTACTGGTTTTATGAATTTGTGAGTAGTATCACTCAATCAATTTCAATAATGGCTTTAATTTTTTGAATTAGTTGTGAATAGCTTATTAATTTATAGGTAAACAGTCCATGGTCCCCAATCGACAATATTTTCATTAAATGTCTATCGCAATGGCCATTGAAGACCGTAACAACCTATATTGGCTATTTTGTTAATGGGTACAAATTTTAGATTGAATGATTAACAGCTTCAAGAGGCACACAGAACTGGGGCGTGTGTGTTAAAGGAGAAAGTGTTGGAGCAAATATGTAGGATTATTACGGAAAGTTAGTAGAGGTGGTTGAAGTTGAATATTCCGGTTGGCCTATGAAATGAACCGTATTGTTTCATTGCGATTGGTTCAATCCGACAGTTCCTATGGGCAAAAGGGTTCATAACGACACAATTTGGTTGAAGTGAACCATCGACGAAGATTGTAGAAATATGACCCATTCATCCTTGCATCCTAAGCTCAGCAAGTGTTTTACTGCGGATATCCAAGTTTGCGCAATGACAAGCGAGATTGGTGGGCTGTTTCTAAAATCATTCCACGTTCAATAATCTTATTAGAGGAGAGTTCATCAAGTCAATCAGCCGAGTGCCCTGCATTTCAAGAGGATGAGATGGAAATGCATGCAATTGAGGACGACACAATGGCTCCTGAAACATTACTTAGAGATCCAAATAGTGATGTCCAAGAAATTGCGGATGCAAATGTTCGGTTTCCTTCCGATGATAATGAAACTGAATCGCAGTCCGATACGGTATCGGATGTTGAACCAACATTTCACGAAATAAATGACACCAATTAAACATAGAGGTTTTTTTAAATTTAACTTTATTTTATAAGTGTTAAATTTTTACATAGTCAATCATTAATCGTAATTTAATTGCATGAATCTTTAGTATTTTCAGTATGACGGGCAGAGGTAGATCTATCGACGACATACGGAGTGAGCAAGGACATAGCCCTGCTGCATCAGATCACATGAGCTTTGGAGATGGAGAGTTCGGATCTCCACACATCGTACAGCCTTCAATCTCTCCAGCAGTCGGCGGTGATCCTGCATTGATATTACCATCTAGCCGATCGGCACATACCTCCAAGAGTTCTTCCACCATTGGCTGCACCGTACTTCGACTTGATGCTCATGGGCTGTAAGTATATACTAATTAAAAATATATGTTTATGTTTTTAAGTCAATTACTTATAAACATATATTTTTTAACAGATTTATTGAGCAGCATCATGTATCTAGCCACATCAGCGCCGTATTTCAGAGGCGTGCAGATCCCAGTGGCTACGATTGGCGCCACGTATCTCCAGCCACGAGGGAGTTTTATTTTTCAGAGTTTCAGGTAAACTTATTAAATATAATTTATCACTGATATAAAATTTCTTAATCTTAATAAATTTTGAAACTAACTATTTATTTTAATGCAGAAAAAGTTTACGTGGGACCCTGCCAGCCATGATGCCATTAGGGCAGCATGGGAGGCTCTTACGGGTAGCCGATACTCCAACATGCTTCATCGTTGGAGGTCATCGGGTCAGTGTCATGCGCATGTACCAGAGGGTATTTAGCATGAGTGGCAGTAGACCTGGCAATCCGATGGCTGGCGTAGGAGGTTCGCATCAGCCAGCACGAACCGTCGATCCGAGAAGGGCGGTCCTGGCATGAGTCTCTCCCGCCATACTTCGGGCTCCATTTCGATTCAGGAGCACAGACGTCGTATGGTAAGAAAATATAAATAATTTAATTACTAATTTAGTTATTTATAAATATTTGTATTAATATCAATTTTTTTATTATTATAGTCTGAGTAGGAGGACGGAGATCCTGGTGAGTTTCATCTATTCAGAGCGACACACACCAGGAGGGACGGTTCCTGGGTCGACACGCGATCACGGAAGGTTGCGGTAAGAAATTAGCTTTATGTAGTATCTGTTTAATTTCTAAAATTTTATTTTGAGAAATTTATTAACTCATTTATTGTTGATTTTATAATGCAAAGACACGAGTCGAGGAGCTTCGCTCCCAGGCATCGCAGGTCGACTCCACTGATGGGGAGACGCCCGTCGAACTCTCAGCAGAGGAGAGTCGGTATGTGTTTTTGGAGGCTGTTGGTGCCCAGCCACGAGACCGCAGGGTCTATGGTCTGGGCACTAGAGCTTCTTCATATTTTTTCCATCAAGCCTCCAGCTCGTGATTTTCTGGTGATATTCCTGCTGAGCGTTTAGACGACATTCGGAGATCTATTGCAGAGGAGGTTCGGCAGGACGTTTGTCAAGAGGTTCGGCAGAAGGTCGAGCACGAGTTCGAGCAGCGTATGCGAGGCCGGAATCAGGAGCTTGCAGACGTGCGAGATCAGATGCGTCATTTGCAGGATATGGTTAGCCGCTTGTCGCAGGGTCTCCAGCCTCCACGTGATCTCTCAGATTCCTGATGTAATTTTTTTCTTTTTATATGTTGTACATGAAAACTTCAAAATTTTAATATATTAATTATTTTTAGAAATTGAATGATTATTGTTTGGATCAATATGAGTGAAGAATGTTTCTATCAATATTTAAATATAATGAAATTGTATTAATCGTTTTAAATTTTAATATTTTATTTTTTTACAAAATTTTAATTAGCGATGCATTAGCGACTGAAATTGCATCGCTAATACTTTCAAAATATTATTATTAAATATTACGACGCAATGACCTGGCATCGCAATAATTTAAAAAAAATTAATAGCGACGCATTAGCGACTCAAATTACGTCGCTATTATATCTAAAATATTATTATTAAATATTGCGACGCAATGACCTTGCATCGTAATATTAAAAAAAAATTTCTTGGTGATGCATTAGCGACTCAAATTACATCGTTATTATATCTAAAATATTATTATTAAATATTGCGATGTAACTAAATGCATCGCAATATTATGATGCAATTGAATGCGTCGCAATATTTAATAATAATTTTAAATATTAAAAATTAGTTTTAAATTTAGCGATGCATTTGGATGCGTCGCAATATTGCGACGCATTGTTGCGTCGCAGAGAGTCGCAATATTGCGATGCAATTGCGACAAATTGAGATTGCGATGGACATCTGAGCGACGCCGTCATTGCATCGCTATTGCGTCGCAATAGCATGTTTAGCGACGCATTTGCGACGCATTTGGGCGTTGCAATATTTTTTTCCCCTTATAGTGTAAGATCTTTGAGGATCTTAATTACCATCACAAAAATATATTAGTGTACTCTCTAACTCTCTGTATGATATTTGTTATGAAAATAAAGAGAGTAAGGACCTTTTAATGCCTCTACCTTCCTTAGATATACCATGGTAAATGTCAAACTTATTGATGACCAGCTCCACCAATTCTAAGATATTCTTATGAAGGTTCAGACCAAGGAAACTTAGGTTCTTAGAGGAATTCAAGGTCTCTTAGATAAACTCCCTCCTTCCTGGATTGGGTTCACCAAAAGCCTAACCCATAAGCAAAGAGAATATCCTTCAATCAAGTCTTAAACTCCATTAGGATAGAGGATCAATATGAATTTAAGAACTCACAAACCAAAAGGTAAGCTAGAATCAATTTGGTCCAGAACAATTCCGAACCCAAAGACCAATCCAACCCTAGCCACAACAACATGAAACTAAAGCCCAAACACTTCAAAACCTCCAAGCCTAAACCTAACCAAGGTCAAGGGTTCAAAGTTAAGTTCTATTTTATCTATGAGAGGAAAAAACCATATTACAAAGAATTGTTACCCTCAGAAAATAGGATCTCAAAAGAAAGGAAAATGAACTCATACATCTTAGGCTCATGTTTGATGCCGAAGACCCTTCCTTTAGGTATAGCTTTAAAACTTTTATAGGCTTGATCACTTCTACTAGTATTGACTAGTGGCTGGATTGAGAAACCAAAGTTCATATGTGTTTTGATCACCCCTATTTTACTACTTTTTAGGACTCGAGTGGTGGAAGCATGATTCTTGGAAATGATACATCAGCACAAGTATTAGGTCAAAAATGTATGGACTTGAAGATAACTTCTAACAAAGTCCTAACACTTCATGATGTACTTTGTATACTTCAGGAGTCCACAAAAACTTAATTAATCAGTCTCTCCTAGTCTAGCAAGCTACAAAATAACCCTTTGGTCTATAAAGTTATAACTACCAATTAGGGAAACCTTTTCATAGGCCAAAAGTATACCTATGATGACCTTTACAACTTAAATGTACCTTCTTCAAATAATGAATGCTATAAAATGTTTCTTTTGTTTCTTCATCTAGGGTCATGAATGTACATGATTATTATATGTGATATAAAATACTTGAGGACGTACATTTTGTAGAGCTGACATATGATAAATTTAAATTTTAAAATTTAATATTGATGTAAAATCTAAATGTAAATTGTTTGCTGAATCTAAATATAAACTTTAAAGGTTGAAAGTAATTTTGCAGTACTCAAATTAATGCATAGTAATGTATGTGATTTCTATAAGACTCTAACAAGAAATGATAGCCACTATTTTGTTACCTTTATTAATAATTTCTCATTTAGATTGTACCTTAGAAACTGTTGTAAAGAGGTAGCCTACATAAGGACCGTCCATGATTCTAAGGATAGAATACTTGCTGCATGCCTCTCAGGCCTAACTTGCCATCTTTTTTTAATATTATTTCAATTGTTGCTTATAGAAATTATTTTTGTTTGTCTTTGATCCAATTATTTAGCATACTCTAGTGACAGCAAGAAGGAAACTTTGAGAATATGCAAGGAAGAAGAATGTCCATGAACAATAAATTAAATAAAACGAATGGCAGTTATGCCAAGAAAAGAGATAAAAAAAGATCACAAGAAGGCTAAGATGGATTTGGCTTACAAATCACTAGGCAACCTACCATTTTATGGATAACATAGCAACGAATATTTGTTTTCTAAGTTATCCCAAAAATAGAAAGAAAAAACTTAGAAAACTTGAAGTTGACAGCACATAAAGCAAGCAAAAACATCTGTTCGTGAAGAAATGTATTCAGATCGAAATCTTTGTCGCTGGACAAAAGGAAAAGAAGCGACAACAAGAAATAAAAGTACCTTTGAGGGTATGATAAAGAAGAAGGGAGTGGTGAGATGGTACTCAATGAGAAGGTCCTCTTAGGTGGCACTGATGAGAGAACTCTTGAAGGAGTGTGAACTTTGGGTACAGCACTGTCCTTCTTATAGGCACGAAGGAATTTCGAGAGGGAGGGAGGGAGGGAGGGAGTAGGGTGGTAGCTAGCTTCATTATTTGCGAGTCAACAGTCCTATCCTTTTCAAATATTAATTTTTAAATGTCTGAAGTGTCAGAGTAAGCTATTCTGCTATAGGTATTGTACTCATTAAGCTTATTTTATTTTATATTCTTTTTTTAATAATCTTATCTAGATAATTTTAAAATCAGTTGTTCAACATATGATTTATGATTACACTGCATTTTTCTTACTTCTAAAATTTGCTAGTGTTAGAATAGGGTCTCTATTCTGAGATCAATGATTAAAGAAATAATTTTAAAAGTCATCCCTTCAATAGATGATTTTAAATTAAAAAAATAAAATTACTATTTAAAATTGCCTCTTCACTTAGAATTCAAGAGATGATTTCATCTTGTAATCAAAGATGATATCAGTTCAAACTCAAATCAACTCTAGGAATACTCTTCAACAAACAATTTCAAAATAGAACTTCATTGCAAATTTTAGAATGAAAGAAAAGCTAGTAAAATCATTAATCAGCTCTCTTTAGCAGGTGATTTTAAAATTATTTATCTAATAAATGGTTTTGCTCTACTGACATATCTTTTAAATTAAATCTGCGATGGCTTCCATGAGATTCTTATTATTTTGAAAGATATTTGTAATATTACTTTTAAAACTAAACTTTTCTAAGTATTATTTAAAAGAAAGATCCAAAATTTCTGTTCTCTTCTCTTCACCCAGACACCAGTGGAGTGGAATGGTGGCCTTCGGATAATGGAACAACATTAACCATAAACAAATAAGACAAATGCTTAATGCGCCTTATCATATCCAAATTCACAAAGATAAATCATAATATCCATCACAAGTGCTAGATGAGTATGTATGACCGTAAAGATTTTCTATCCTACCTATCCTTCATATACCTATCTAATAAAATTACTTAGCTATCTTTATTTACTAATTATATGCTTATATTATAATTAATATTTGTAATTTAATTAAAATTTATTAATATTAAAATGATATAATTTTATGTTTTTGAACTTTAAATTTTACTGATAGTTAACATTTAATCAAACATCCTTTTTTTCAAAAAAAAAATATTTTTTTTAAAAAATAAATGATGGGAACGAAGGGGATGAAGATAATATATTAATGGGTACGTACGTAACCTCTATGGATATGATTAGCGCCTATAATTTTTTTTTATCATCTAGTAGATATTAATATAAATTTTTCTGAAATCACCACGGAGTCGCATTCTTTGTCCTCGCTTCGCCTATTGCCGTGGGCGCTTATTTGGATCCTCCAACAATGAACGCTTTAACAACGAGATATATTCCGTCCTTCTCGATCATTGGGTTTCCATCATGATTAGCATATTACCTTCTAGCAAGATTTCGACTCTTACCAATTTCGGATGACATGACTGCCAACTGCCAACTACCAACTGCAGGCGGACAGATTAGTTTAGAGTTAGACCACTTGGCTATTGCAAATTAAATTTGACGCATTCACCTACCCACCAACCATTCATGGCTCGAACAAGAAGCTTTTCATTCATTGGCTGCCACAAGAAGCTTAAGTATGCGTTAGCTGTCTGTCTCTGTTGGAAAGTGTGATGTCTCTCCCAATAATTTCACATCCAGAGATTAAGAGTTGGTTGAATGATTTATATGTAGTAAAATAAGAAGGATAAGGTACCAATTGGATTTTTTTTGGACTGTGATGGTCCAAATTGATGTGAACCTTATCCATCTTGCTTTTTGTAACGAAACAGATTCGTGGATGCTTTTGAGAAGTTAATTCATCAACTTGTTACATGGCAGTCTTGTTTGCTAGGTAGCCGAATATGGCAATGGGATAAATCCACTTGACAAGTCAAAAGCTTCTAAATGGCAGTTGCCACCAACCAACCGAAAGAAAAGAAGAAAAACAGTAAATATGATTTACTTGTACTTGAAGCTTGTCTAATAGAGGTTGATACCTCCTCCTTGATAATTGATTCAAGAGCGATAAATCATATTTGTTCTTCTATCTAGCTTCTTAGTTCTTCGAAAGAGCTTTCTGATGGTGAGTTGACAATGAGGGTTGGCAATGGGGCTATGGTATCGGCCAAGGCAGTTGGAACAACCTATCTTTCGTTTGGAGAGAAATTTCTTATTCTGAATAATATTTATTTCATTCCAAAATTTTTTAAAAATTTGATTTCAGTTTCTAAACTTCATGAGTAATGCTATTGAATTTTATTTAATAAAAATGTTATTTCAGTTTCAAGAAATTATCTTGAAATTTGTCATGGATGTTTAGTCGATGGGTTATATGTTTTATCGCCTTATGAAAATGTTTCTTACAATACCGAACTGTTTAAAGTAGCTAATCCTAAGTCTAACAAGAGACAAAAGGTAATAAACGGTGATAATGAAATATATCTCTGGCACCTTAGGCTTGGTCACATTAACCTTGATAGGATAAAAGACTTGTGAAGAATGGTCCTCTAAGAGAGCTAAGTGTTGGCACTCTTCCTGTCTGTGAGTCCTGTTTAAAAGGTAAAATGAACAAAAGACCTTTCTCTGCAAAGGGCCAAAGGGCTAATGGACCACTAGAGCTAGTACATTTGGATGTGTGTGGACCATTCAACATACAAGCTAGAGGTGGTTATGAGTACTTTGTCACTTTCATTGATGATTACTCAAGATATGGTTTCATTTACCTAATGCAAAGAAAGTCTGAGACTTTTGGAAAGTTTCAGGAATTTCGAGCAGAAGTTGAAAAACAATTAGGTAAATCACTGAAAACACTGCGATCAGATCGAGATGGAGAATACCTTGATATAGAATTCAAGGATTACCTTATTGAGCATGGAATTGTTTCACAGCTTCGAAAACTCCACACCAAAATGGTGTTGCAGAAAGGAAGAACTGGACATTGCTAGATATGATCAGATCAATGATTAGTTATTCCTCATTATCGATATCATTTTGGGGATATGCCTTACAGATGGCAATGCATATTTTGAATGTTGTACCATCTAAATCTATATTCAAGACACCCTTAGAGATGTGGAATGGGCATAAACCGAGTTTGCATCATTTTCGCATATGAGGGTATCCAGTTCATGTTCTTAAGGGCAAATCTGGAAAGCTAGAACCACAAACAGAAGTGTGTCTATTTGTTGGCTACCTAAAGGGCATCAGAGAAGGTTTGTTTTATAGTCCATAAGAAAAGAAGGTGTTTGTATCGACAAATGCCACTTTTCTTGATAATGATTATATATATAAATTCAAACCTCGGGTAAAGTTGTACTCAAAGAGTTGCTCAAAAATCAGATCACTACTCAATCAACAAGAGTTGTTGAAATTAGGAAAGAAGAAACCACAGCTCCTAGTCAGGATATTATGGTGCCTAGACATAGTAGGAGGGTTGTCAGAACCCCAACTCGCTATAGATAGGATAGAGAAGCAAATGTTGTGGTAGCTGATACCAACGATGATGATCCATCATCATACCAGCATGCGATGGATGTCCTGATAAGGACAAATGGCTAGAAGTCATGAACCAAGAAATGGAGTCTATGTACTCCAACTCTATCTAAGAACTTGTAGATTCACCTGAAGATGTCAGGCCCATTGGATGTAAATGGATCTTCAGAAAAAAAGAGGAGCGGATGGAAAGGTAGAGACCTTCAAAGCTAGACTTGTGGCAAAGGGTTATACCCAAAAGGAGGGAGTTGATTATGAAGAGACTTTCTCCCCAGTTGCCATGTTAAAGTCCATCTGCATTCTCTTATCCATAGCTGTCTATTTTGATTATGAAATATGGCAAATGGATGTTAAGACAGCCTTTCTAAAAGGCTATCTAGAGGAGTCCATATATATGAAACAACTAGAGGGTTCATTATTAAAGATCAGGAGCAGAAAGTCTGTAAGTTTAACAGGTCAATCTATGGACTCAAACAAGCCTCTAGGTCTTGGAACATTAGGTTTGATGAAACTATCAAAACCTATGGCTTTGAGCAGAATGTTGATGAACCTTGTGTATACAAGCTTATTAATGAAAAAAGTATGGTTTTCTTAGTGCTTTATGTGGATGATATCTTACTCATTGAAAATGACGTAAAAATATTATCTAGCGTAAAGAGATGGCTGGCTGAACAATTTCAAATGAAAGATTTGGGAAAGGCGAGTTATGTTCTTGGTATCCAAATTATTAGGGATAGAAAGAACAAACTCCTAGCACTATCTTAGTCATCTTATATCGATAAGGTGCTGGCTCATTTTTCGATGCAAAATTTCAAGAAGGGTCTTCTTCCTACTCGACATGGAATTGTTCTCTCTAAAGAACGTGTCCTAAGACACCATAAGAAGAAGAGGACATGAGACGGATTTCATATGCATCGATAGTTGGAAGTCTAATGTATGCTATGCTATGCACTTGATCAGACATCTGCTATGCAGTGGGAGTTGTTAGTTGGTTCCAGTCAAACCTTGGGATAGAGCACTGGGTGGCAGTAAAGCACATTCTCAAGTATCTTCGAAGTATGAAAAATTATATGCTTGTGTATTCAGGTGGAGACCTGAACCCCTTAGGATACACTGATTCTAATTTTCAATCAGATAAAGATTCTTGAAGGTCGACATCTGGATCAGTGTTCACACTTGGTGGTGCAATAGTTGTCTGGAGAAGTATCAAATAATCTAGCATTGCTGATTCTACCATGGAAGTTGAGTACATAGCGGCTTGTGAAGCAGCTAAAGAATCAGTTTGGCTTAAAAAGTTCTATACTGACTTGAAAGTTGTTCCATAAATGGATATGCCATTAACATTATTCTGTGATAATAGTGATACTGTGGCTAATTCAAGAGAACCCAA
This sequence comes from Calamus simplicifolius, assembly GCA_900491605.1. NCBI lineage: Eukaryota > Viridiplantae > Streptophyta > Magnoliopsida > Arecales > Arecaceae > Calamus > Calamus simplicifolius. The sequence goes on from UESW01002159.1 coordinate 210,925, forward strand.
AAGCTATAAAAGGGGCAAGCATATCGAGAGAAAATACATCTCATCAGAGAGATCGTGCATCAAGGCGATGTCAATGTTATAAAGATAGCATCGAAACAAAATCTGGCTGATCCGTTCATAAAGACGTTGCCTGAGAAGACGTTCAACAAACATCTTGTGGGAATGGGATTAAAAGATGTCATATCTGCTTTAGGGCAAGTGAAAGATTGTTAGGAACAATGCCCTTGAAATCAGAAGTATTTTTGATTTTTTGAATTAATAAAAGAAGTAATTTTTTTCAATCTTGCCTTGTTTATACAAAAGATGAATGTTTATATGAAAATTCAAAATATATTATGAGTCTATAATTTTAGTATAATGTATACAAAAGGATTAAAATTACAGCTAATATATTTAATCATGTTCGTGATTGATAGAAGTATGGATCTTCTATCGCTAATCACTAATTCAAAATATATTTGAATCTTTATTTAAGACCATTATAAAGAATTCAATTTGTGTCACAAGATGATCATATGTAAATCAATCTTAATCCTGATTTAACACAAACTCCTTGATTGTGCTATTGGATCTTTTCATTTATTTGTTAAAGCTCATTTGATGTTGGGCCCAATACTTACATCTTGGAGGTTTAATAACAAATTAGGCTGGGAATGTGATTTAAAGATATGGAATCCATGGCTTTTGAAAAGAATCTTAAAATTAGTTTCCTTAAGTGTTGATTATGTAGCTAAATAGCTATGTGCGCAATTTATGATCCGATCATAAATTATCTGTTTAACTAGTGAATCAATGGTACATAAGGAACAAAAGATAATTAGAGGGGTATAACGGTTATTTCACCTAGCTCTAATTACACTACAAGAGAAAAAAAATATAGCGATGCCCAAATGCGTCGCTAATGCGTTGCTAAACATGCTATTGCGACGCATTTGTGACGCAATGATGGCATCGCTGAGATCATCGTCGCAATCTCAATTTGTCGCAATTGCGTCGCTTAACAGCGACACTTTGCGACGCACAAATGCATCGCAATATATTGCGATGCAACTAAATGCGTCGCAATATTGCGACGCATCCTAAATGCATCGCTAAATTTAAAACTAATTTTTAATATTTAATATTATTATTAAATATTGTGATGCATTCAATTGCGTCGCAATATTGCGACGTATTTATTTGCGTCGTAATATTTAATAATAATATTTTAGATATAATAGCGATGCAATTTGAGTCGCTAATGCATCGCTAATTAAATTTTTTTAAAAATATTACGACGCTAGGTCATTGCGTTGTAATATTTAATAATAATATTTTAGATATATTAGCGATGCAATTTGAGTCGCTAATGTGTCGCTAATTAATTTTTTTTAAATATTGCGATGCCAGGTCATTGCGTTGCAATATTTAATAATAATATTTTAAAAATATTAGCGATGCAATTTCAATTGCTAATGCATCGCTAATTAATTTTTTTAAAAAATAAAATATTAAAAATTAAAACGGTTAAAATAATTTCATCGCATTTAAATATTGATAGAAACATTCATAACTCATATTGATCCAAACATTCATCATTCAATTTCCAAAAATAATTAATATATTAAAATTTTAAAGTTTTCATGTACATAAAAAGTAAAGAAAAAAATACATCAAGAATCGGCACGATCATGTGGAGGCTGAAAATCCTGCGACATGCGGCTAACCATATCCTGCAATTAATGCATCTGCTCTCGCACGTCTGCAAGCTCCTACTGAAGACCTCCCATACTCTGCTCGAACTCGTGCTCAAACTCTTGTCGAACCTCCTGCCGAACGTCCTGTCGAACATCCTGATGAACCTCCTCCATGATAGATCTCCGAATATCGTGTAAACGCTCGGCAGGAATATCGCCAGAATATTGCGAGCTGGAGGCCTGATGGAAAAAATATACAGAAGCTCTAGTGCCCAGACCATAGATCCTACGGTCTCGCGGCTGGGCACCAATAGCCTCCAAAAACACACGTCGACTCTCCTCTGCTAAGAGTTCGACGGGCATCCCTCCATCAGTAGAGTTGACCTGCGATGCTTGAGAGTGAAGCTCCTCGACTCGTGTCTTTGAATTATAAAATCAACAATAAATGAATCAGAAAATTTCTCTAAATAAAATTTTAGAAATTAGATAGATACAACATAAAGCTAATTTCTTACCACAACCTCTCGTGATCATGTATCGACCCAGGAACCGTCCCTCCTGGTGTGTGTCGCCTTGAATAGACGAAACTCACCAGGATCTCTGCCCTCCTGCTCAGACTATAACAACAGAAAATTGATATTAAAGTAAGTATTTATAAATAACTAAATTAGTAATTAAATTATTTATGTTTTCTTACCATACGGCATCTGTGCTCCTGAATCGAAATGGAGCCCGAAGTGTGGTGGGAGAGACCTGTGCCAGGACTGCCCCTCTCGGATCGGCGGTTCGTGCTGGCTGATGCGGACCTCCTGCGCCAGCCATCGGACTGCCAGACCTGATGCCACTTGTGCCAAATACCCTCTGGCACATGCGCAGGATGATGACCCGATGACCTCCAACGATGAAGCATGTCAGAGTATCGGCGTCCCGTAAGAGCTTCCTATGCTGCCCTAATGGCATCATGGCTGGCAGGGTCCCACGTAAACTTTTTCTGCATTAAAATAAATAGTTAGTTTTAGAATTTATTAAGATTAAGAAATTTTATATCAGTGATAAATTATATTTAATAAGTTTACCTGAAACTCTGAAAAATAAAACTCCCTCGTGGCTGCAGATACATGGCGCCAATCGTAGCCACTGGGATCCGCACGCCTCTGAAATATGGAGCTGATGTGGCTCGATACATGATGCTGCTCAATAAATCTGTTAAAAAAATGCATGTTTAGAAGTAATTGACTTAAAAATATAAACATATATTTTTAATTAGTATATACTTACAGCCCATGAGCATCCAGTCGAAGTACGGTGCGGCCGACGATGGAAGAACTCTCGAAGGTCTGTGCCGATCGGCTGGTTGATAATACCAATGCAAGATCACTACCGACTGCTGGAGAGATCGGAGGCTGTGCGATGTATGGAGATCAAAACTCTCCATCTCCAAAGATCATATGATCTGATGCAGCAGGGCTACGTCCCTGCTCACTCCGTCCGTCGTCGGTAGATCTACCTCGGCCCATCATACTAAAAATACTAAAGATTCCTGAATGTAATTATGATTAATGATTGAATATGTAAAAATATAACATATATAAAAAAATTAAATTTAAAAAACCTCTATGTTTAGTCTGTTTCATTTGTTTCGTGAAATCTTGGTTCAACATCCGATGTCGTATCGGATGCAATTCAGTTTCATTATCATCGGAAGGAAACCGAACATTTGCATCCGCTATTTCTTGGACATAACCATTTGGATCTCTAAGTGATGTTTTAGGAGCCCTTGTGTCGTCCTCAATTGCATGCATTTCCATCTCATCCTCTTGAAATGCAGGGCACTCGGCTGATTGACTTGATGAACTCTCATCTAATACGATTGTTGAATGTGGGACGATTTTAGAAACAGCCCACCAATCTCGCTTGTCGTTGCGCAAACTTGGATATCCATAGTAAAACACTTGCTGAGCTTGGGATGCAAGGATGAATGGTTCATATTTTTGCAATCTTCGTCGATGGTTTACTTCAACTAAATTGTAGTCATTATAAACCCTTTTGCCCACAGGAACTGTCGGATCGAACCAATCACAATGAAACAATACGGTTCGTTTCATAGGCCAACCGGGATATTCAACTTCAACCACTTCTACTAACTTTCCGTAATAATCCTGCATATTTGCTCCAATACTTCTCCTTTAACACACACGCCCCAATTCTGCGTGCCTCTTGAAGCTGCTAATCGTTCAACCACCTCTTTAGATTCATGTTTGGCATGCCATATCATATCAGCAACTGTAGCCTCAGATCTATATAATCTCTGCAGGCATGGGGTAAGAGGAAAGTAATGCATCCTCTTGTAAGGCACACTTTTCCTCCTACTTGTACTGGCTCCTCCTTCGCTGTTTTTGTACCTCGATTGCCCATAAATCTTACACCATCTCAGCTCTGAGTCTTCACCCCAATATATCATACAATTGTTCAAGCAACAATCGATCTTATTAATTTGGAGCCCAAGCCCACGCAACAACTTCTTCGTTGAGTAAAAACTGTCTGCTGCAACATTATCATTTGGCAAAATTTCTTTGATTAACCCAGCTACAGAATTGAATACCTTTTCTGATAATCGATGTTCTGCCTTAATATTCAACAACCAAGCAGTCGTAGACAACTGGGAATGACCCTCACAACCAGGATACAATTCTGGATTTGCAGCACACAACATATCATAAAATTGCTGTGCATCTGGATTTGGTTCTTCCATAAATGTATTCTGATTGAATTCATTACCCGATGCATTCATCACCATTTCTTCATATGTGTTTAAATTCACAAATGGTTTATTTCGGGAATTGACACTTGTTGGCTTATAACAGCTACCGGAATTTCCTCCGGTTCACCATGACAGTACCAAACATCGTAATCAGGAACAAACCCCTTTTTACACAAATGCACCTTAACAGTTTCAACATCTCTGTAGGCTTTATTCTGAAACCTGTGGAAGTTGCATAGGCACCTAATCCTAGGCCCATCCATCCATTCAGGTTGGCTACATGCAAATACGATAAATTCTTCCAATCCATTCAGAAAATCTGGATTAAGCAAGCCATCTTTTATCCTTGCATACATCCATGAGCGAGCCTCGCTCATTTTTGACCGATTTATACAATTTCTGGTAAACCATTAAAGGAAACCACAATATAAAACTATATTAGCATTAGTACATATATAACTAAATTATTTCTTTTACTCAACTAATGCTAGGGATTGGGTTCGGGCCGGGCCACAATGCGGTCCGTTCAATCATCGGACTTCACAAGCAATCAAGTGTCCTAAATTAATTCCACCTTCACTCCATGTCTAAAAGGTGAGGCCCTATCCCATTCAAGAATATTATTTTGTGATATGTTATTCTGCTATTAATTATCATCGATGGTTTACGTTAAAATTTCAGCAGCATTTCCCCATATGTTCTCCTAAATGTGTGGCATATATGCCACACTAGGAGAACACATGAGCAAATACAAACCTCCATATCAACCAACGATGATTAATAGCAGACTAACATATCGCAAAAAATATTCTCAAACTGTCCACTAGGACAATTTGAGAATTTGCAAGAATAAGTCTTACAAATTCTCAAACGGGTCTAAAGGTTATAGTGCTGTGATTTTTTTTTTTGGTGGCCTGGCCACCGTAGCCAGGCCACAGCCGGCCACGGCTGCGGGCGTGGCCGGAGAAGAAGGGGGTTTTCCCCAACCCCCCTGTTAAATTTTTTTTTGGTGGCCTGGCCACCGTGGTCAGGCCACGGCTGCGGCCGTGGCCGAAGAAGACGGCCACAGCCGTGGCCGTGGCCGGCAACGAAGGGGGGTGGGGAAAACCCCCCCTGTTAAATTTTTTTTTGGTGGCCTGGCCACCGTGGCCAGGCCACGGCAGCGGCCGTGGCTGAAGAAGACGGCCACGACAGCAACCGTGGCCGGCGAAGACAGCCACGGCCGTGGCCGTGGCCGGCAACGAAGGGGGGTGGGGAAAACCCCTCCTGTTAATTTTTTTTTGGTGGCCTGGCCACCATGGCCAGGCCACGGCCGGCCACGGCAGTGGTCGTGGCCGGAGAAGATGGCCACGGCCGTGGCCGTGGCCGGCAACGAGGGGGGGTGGGGAAAACCCCCCTGTTAATTTCTTTTTTTTGGTGGCCTGGCCACCGTGGCTGGGCCACGGCAGCGGCCGTGGCCGGCAACGATTGTTTTTTAAAAAAAATGAGGGGAGGGGGGGCTTACCTCAGTAGAGAGGGGACACCGCCGGAGTGGGGGGAGTTACCGCCGATGGTTCGTAGAGCCGGGGGAGAGGGCGGGGGGAGCCGGAGGAGGGGACGGCGGCAGTTAGGGTAAGAAGAGGAAGAAGAATAGAAGGGGGGGGCAACGATTGTTTTTTAAAAAAATGAGGGGAGGGGGGGCTTACCTCAGTAGAGAGGGGACACCGCCGGAGTGGGGGGAGCTACCACCGATGGTTCGTAGAGTCGGGGGAGAGGGCGGGGGGAGCCGGAGGAGGGGACGGCGGCAGTTAGGGTAAGAAGAGGAAGAAGAATAGAAGGGGGGGGGGCCCGACCCAGCTTATATAGTAGTGATTAGCGACCCAAATTTGCATCGCTAATCACTTGCTATTTTTTTAAAAAAAATTATTATGGATTAGCGATGATCGCTAATCCATCGCTAATTTGGCATTTTTTATTATTTTATGCAAAACTTAGCGACGCAACTAATTGCGTCACTAATGAGTCACTAATTTGTCACCAATGTCCAGCAGAAAAATTATTTTTATTTTCTGAAAAAATGCATCGCTAATGCATCACAATATTTTTTTCTGATAATTATATTTGATAAAAATTATATTTTCTAAAAATAATTACGACGCATATATTGCGTCACAATTTTTTTAAAATTTTTTTATTATATTTATTTTTCTAAAAAACATTGCAACGCAATATATGCATCGCAATATTAAAACTTGTTTTCTCTAGGAAAATTCTTTTTATTTTTTAGGAAATTGCATCGCTAATGTGTTGCAATATTTTTTTTATAATTATAACTGATAAAAATTATATTTTTGAAAATAATTGCGACGCATATATTGCGTCGCAATGTTTTATTTTTAAATTTTTTTACAACATTTATTTCTCTAAAAATCATTGCGACGCAATATATGCGTCACAATATTAAAACTTGTTTCCTCTGGGAATATTATTTTTATTTTCTAGGAAATTGCATCGCTAATGCGTCGCAATATTTTTTTAATAACTATAACTGATAAAAATTATATTTTCTAAAAATAATTATGATGCATATATTGCATCGCAATAATTTATTTTTATATTTTTTTACAACATTTATTTTTTAAAAAAATATTACGATGCAATATATGCGTCACAATTTTAAAACTTGTTTTCTCTAGGATCGGTCCGATCGCCGACGATCCAACGGTTGCGATCGATCCAAGCCATGATCCCGATCGGCCACAACCGATCTCAGACCATTGCGATCGGTCCGATCGCCGATGATCCAACGGTTGCGATCGATCCAAGCCCTGATCCCGATCGGCCACGACCAATCTTGGACCATGGCGATCGGTCCGATCGGCGACGATCTGATGGTTGCGATCAATCCAAGCCGTGATCCTGATCGGCCACGATCGATCTCGAACCATTACGATCGGTCCGATCGCCAACGATCCGACGGTTGCGATCGATCCAAGCCCTGATCCCGATCGGCCATGACCGATCTTGGACCGTTGCGATCGGTCCGATCAGTAACGATCCGATGGTTGCGATCGATCCAAGCCCTGATCCCGATCGGCCATGACTGATCTCAGACCATTGCGATCGTTTCGATTACCGATGATCCGACGGTTGCGATCGATCCAAGCCCTAATCCCGAACGCCCACGACCGATCTCGGACAATTGTGATCAGTCTGATCGCCGATGATCCGACGGTTGCGATCGATCCAAGCCCTGATCCCGATCTACCACAATCGATCTCGTATCATGGCGATCGGTCCGATCGGCGACAATCCGATGGTTGCGATCGATCTAAGCCCTGATCCCGATCGGCCATGATCGATCTCGGACCGTTGCGATTGGTCCGATCGTCAACTTCAAATCGCACAAAATCTGAAGGTCAAGAGACTGAATGTCTACCCCGACTATCAGCTACTGGCTAGATATGTGCAAGAAAAATTTGAGGCTCGAGAATCGAACATGGTTTAATGCTTGTAGGAGGTACGCGAGCTATCACTCGACTTTTTCAAACTTAAAATCATTCAAGTTCCAAGAATAGAAAATGCCCGCGCAGACCTTCTCTTAAGATTGGCCACCATCGACTCCATGGATATGGAACAAAAGTTCCACCTTGAAGTCCTAGAGAAGCCCAGCATAGCAAACAATGATTCCATGATGCAGCTCGAAAATGAGCCATCATGAATCAACCCTATTTTGGCATATCTCAGAGATGGTCCCTCCCTACAGATAGAAAAGAAGGATGAAGATACAAGCCTTCCACTACATCCTACACGGCAGACAACTCTACAAACGCTCTTTCTCCATGCCGTTGCTCAAGTATCTTAGGCCATCAGAGGCCTACTATGCCTTGCGAGAGGTCTATGAAGGCATATATGGTAATTACCTTGAAGGTTGGGCCCTCTGCCATAAAGTACTATGACAAGGGTATTATTGGCCTACCATGATGAAGGATTCGAATAACCTTATCCGAGCATGCGACTCATGCCAGCATTATTTGAACATCCAAAGGCTTTCGTCAACATCCTTGATGCCCATTGCAACCACCTGGCCCTTTGCAAAATGGAGAATGGATATTCTTGATCCATTTCCTCCCACCATCGGGCAAAGAAAATTCTTATTTGTGGCCATTGATTATTTTACCAAGTGGATTGAAGCCGATGCAGTGGCTTAGATCACCAAGGCCTGAGCCCAAGACTTTGTTTGATAGTCCATCATCTGTCGATTCAGCCTTCCATATATAATCATTACTGATAATGGTCGACAGTTCGACAACCCAAAGTTCTAGGAGTTTTATGAAGACCACGACATTAGCCATCGGCTTACCTCAGTCATGCACCTGCAAACAAATGGTGAGGTAGAGGTAGCCAATCAACCCTACTGTAAGGGCTAAAGGCTCGACTGAGCAGAGTCTGCGGTAGGTAGGTGGACGAGCTTCACCATATCCTTTGGGCCTATCGAATAATGCAATAAATTCCAACTAATGAAACTTCATTTAGGATGGCCTTTAGCAATGAAGTTGTCATCCCGGTCAAAATAGGCCTGCCCTTGCCTAGAGTTAAAAGCCACTCCAAAGAGGTAAATGTGAACAACTATGAGCTAACCTTGATCTAATCGAGGAAGTTAGGGAAAAGGCCCGAATTAGAATGGCCGCATACTAACAGCGCATGGCCCGTTACTACTCCTCCCGATTTAAAGGTAAGCTCTTCCTTTTCGGTGACCAAGTGCTCCGCAAAGCCTTGGTCTCTAAGCCAATAAAGCAAAAGAAGCTAACTCCAAACTGGGAAGGCCCCTACGAAGTCACAGAGGTCATCGAAACCATGAGGATCCCGAAACTCTTACTCGAAGTGGTTCCTCCATAAGTAGAAGCATGAGCCAGATATGGCTCTCCCTCTTCATGATTTGCAGGATCACAAATCCTCCTTGATAAGGTATACATCGAAATCGGCCTTATCATCCCCCAACTTTCACAATAGCTCTCCAAAAATTAGGTAATAGCTTACCAGATCCTCTTCCTTTAAATACTAGACCCCGAGATCCCTAAGAAAAAGGGAAAAAAAAAAAGAAAAACTCATAATCACTTTATGAAAACTCCTTCTCTTTCTCTTCATAACCTTCTCCTCATTATGTGAAGTTGAAGATTAGTCACTGACTTAGGCATCGGAGGATCCTTCATGGAGATCACCCACCTCATTCCCTATGAAAAGACACTATTTTGCAGGTTTCTAAGGATGAAAGAATGCCATCCGGATGCTGGCATGCATCGCTACACTACAAGAAAAAGACTGGATCGCAACACTTTTTTTTCGATGCTAAAGGGGTAGCGTCAAAAATTTTTGAATGAAGATAACGGTTCTAGAAAGCATTGCAACATAAAGAAATGTAACAACGCCATTTAACGAGGCTATAAAGCATTGGCATCGAACCCCTTTTCCACTGCTCCTCTCAGCAAAGCCCTAGCTATCTTCTTCCTCGCCTACCATCCGTGATCCTCCTTTTGCTCCAACCAACTCATAATAAATACGAAGCGAAGAGGGATACCACCGCTAGTCATCTGCACAGCCCCTTTCATTCTTCTGTGATCCCTAGTTGCCTTCCCTCCACAAAGCCCTCAAAATTCCCATTCTCTCGATCCTCCACCCTTATCATCGACGAGGGGTCTCCTCCAAATCTCCTAGGTATCTTCTCCAAGAAAACTCTTTTCTTCTCTATTTTTATTGCTCTCTCTCTCTGGGTTCCCTTCTTCTCTCCTCCTTCGTCTAAGAGCTTGCTTATGCCTCTAGGCTTCGGTTGCAGCATTTCTCCGGTCGGCCCCCTTTTCTTCATAGTGTGGATATTTCGTCATATATGGATGGTCTTTTTATTAGCCATTGCGGTGTTTGGTGGGATTTCTAGGGTTTTGTATCGAGTCCTGGGTTCTGGATAGTAGAAATAGTGGCTTTTAGCTCCTCATATTTTTTCTTTTTAGGCTCAATGTTGGGATTTATTTGGAGTTTGTGTTCTCTAGTTGGATTTTTTGCTCTTTTATTTCTACTTCGATATGTTGATTACTATTTTATACTACGGATTAGCAATCACACCAGCAACCGTCCAGGATTATTTTTTTCCTCATTTCTTTCACTCTCTCTTGCTTGTTCATGTAGATTATAAAGAGTTTGATATTTGCCACTTATAATTAATAGAGTTTAAGAGAATCACAACACCATTGAAGTACCAGACAAGATGCCTTGCAGCATTCCCTGATCAGCAAGGGTTTTTTGTAATGCTTTGTCCTTGCAATGGTGCCAAAATTTAATCGCTATCGTTGGCGATAAAAAATAAAACCTACTTACTACTATAGCTAGTGGTGAATCAGAATCATATCCTCGGGGATCAAGAGAAATTATTTCATTAAAAAAAAAGAAAAAAAAATTATTCGTAGAGGATTATATTAAGAATAACAGTTATTAAAAGATAACAACTAATTAATTAACGAAATTCTAATAGTAGGAGAAGCAATCTAGGAATTTGAATCCATCATGCAAATAGGTTTTATCTTCTTTTTTTAATGTTACAATAGTAATAATTTTTTAAAATTTAAAATTAGAATAATTTATCTCTTGTCAGGCACGAACCATATCAGGAGATCATCGCACATCCGCTTAGAGTATAAACTATCTAATAATTGTAAGGTTAAGGGTTTAATCTATCATACTATGATCTATCTCTCCTAGGCATGTACTATATCTCAAGATCATGGTATGTCGATAGAGGGTACAGGCTGTGTATGTCAGATCAAAACCTCAATAAAAAAATAACTCAAAAGATATATGAAAGAAGTGCATATTTTTATTGCATAGAAATCAAAAATAAAAAGATAGATTGAACCTGATTATAGGCTTCATCATCATCCCAAGTTGAAGGAATCTAGCGATGCATTACTACCACCAGCATTCCCTCCATAATTTTTCTCTTCCAGGCCTAAATATAATAATCTAAATAAAAGAAGAATAAAAAGAGCTTTATAGAAACTTCCCTCCCCAACTACTGCCTGAGGTCCTCCTTTTATAGAGCTCATTTAGGATTTTTTTCTAGTCAAAGTTGGAGTCAATCGAGTGCTCAAGATCATTCAGATATTGTGAAAAAATTTCTCAACCATCCGTTCAACATCACCTGCCTTAGTTTGTACCGAAAATCATGCAAAATCATCTCTTTCTTCTTTTTTGGGCAAATCGAGTCCTTTTTTGAGTGCCGTCTACATCGTTGGACTCCAAAAATTGAGCTCTTTCCACTCCTTTTCTATAAACATCCATAAAAAGTATCAATTCTTAATAAATTCAAAGTAATTAATATTTATTTTAATAGTTAAATTTGGATAATAAATAGACTTATCACATCCTCAACTTAATCATTGCTAGTCCCTTAGCAATATAATTAAAATAAAACCATGCGTCACTAAAATTCTTTTTTGCAAAATTAAATCTAGGCTTAAGGTTGAAAAAAGTTAGCCAGTATCACTAACTAAGTATTGAGTTTCTGAAGTAAATTTTGCAATCAAAACTATCATAAACTTTCTTAGAGTTCATTTATAGATCTTTAACACTTATGTTTGTGATGGCTAACTTAGCATTTTGGTACTAGCTTGTAAGAAATAATGGTATCTTCGCTTATCACTTACTTTGATCAATTTTTTATACATTCTCAAATTAAGCACATGACCTGAGGTAGCTTTTACACTGCCTGATATATATTATTTATTTATTTATTTATTTTTATTTAATTTTTTTAGCAATATGTTTATATTACCCATTTTTTGATACGAACAACAATGCTTACTTAGGTGAAGGTGCCCGATTACTCGATGGAAAACTAATGTTAGAATTATTTTTCTTTTATATATATATATATATATATATATATATATATATATATATATATTTTTTATCAGGTAGGTAGCTCTTTTCTTAAATATAAGTTTCTCTTATTGGGTGTATATCAATTACCAATTTTTAATAATAATTGAATCTCCAATTGACTTTACAACTAATACCAAATTTACCTCGTCAGTGTGCATGTTCAATGAAAGTGCTAATAACCTTTAGATGACCTAAGTATGTTACTAAAAGTCTGACCAGCTAGTCTGCTCCTTGGCTCTCTACAGTAATTAGCCAATACTTTCTAACTCTATTACCTTTTCCTAGTCAATTTTGCTCAAAAATTTCTTTCACAGTACATGATTTATAAAAATATTAAATTTTTTTAAAAAATGCCAACATGTTTTTAAAATATTTTTCAAAAAGGTTTCTCTAACCCTCCAACTTAATTCTCATTATCCTCAATGAAATAAAGAAGAATAAAATAAGGAGAAATACCATCTGGACGAGATATGCCTCGTGTAATGTTAGGAGTGACCGTGCAGAGTAGTCTCTTATTCCTAAAAATAAGAATCATGAAAATAAAGGTTAGAACATAAAAATTTTGGGTTGCCTCTGAAAAAGCACTAAGTTTAACGTCTTCAGCCAAATGTCATGGCTCACTTTGATTACCATTATCAAGGAGTTTGATGATATCTTCCCTTACTACTTCCTTCATGGTTGGTTTAAGTTTTCTTTGAGGGTCTCTTATAGGCTTGGTTTTCTCTTTTAAGTGAATCCTATGTTGAACGATCGAGGGGCTAATCCCTTTTATGTTAGCCATGGTCCATCCTATCACTTCTTTATCTCATTCAATAGTTTCCTTCTTGTGAAAAGTTTAGGTCGGTTGAAATAATCATAGGCAGGGGTTCTGATGGACCTAGATATGCATAGTTGAGATGCTTGGGAAGTGGTTTCAGTTCTAATTTGGGTGCTTCCTTTATTGATGGTTTGAGTAATGGTTCAGGTACTTTCTCTGATGGTTCAGTTAGAAGTTCTCATCTTCATTTTTTATCAATTATAGAAACCTCATTAATTGCTCCCCATCTTGGTTTATGCAGGTTTATAGGTCAGGCTCTTCATCACTAAGGTCAATTGGATCATAAACAGTATCCTAAACATAATTTGAGTAGCTCGTTTGATATGTATTGGTAAGATTAAATAGTTGTAGGATCATTTTCATAGGCTTTAGTTCTCCTAATTCTAGTTGCTCATATACAGAGTATGGTAAAATATTAACACTTACCCCTAAGTCTAATAATATTATGAGGGTATACCCTATAATGCATGAAATAGTGGGTGACTCTAGATCTTTGTATTTTACTGGCATATGGTTTAATAGATAAGAGCTCACACTAGCTGCCAGAAAGGCTCTCTTGGGCACATTGGTGGTCTTGTTTTTGGTATATAGATCCTTAAGGAATTTGGCATAGGCTGGGACCTGTTGGATTATGTTTAGTAAGGGATATTCACTTTAACTTGCTTAAAGATCTCCAAAATCTTATCGAATTGGACTGAATTTTGATTGGACTTAAGTCTATTTGGGAATGGTGCTACAATCCTAATTTTTTTGTTTATCTTCTTCTGACATGGGCTCAGCTGGTGGGTTGGGCATTACATTAGACTCTGATGCCTCAAGTGTTTCGAGCTGACTCAGCTCAATAAGTTGTTCAAGTGGTGGGACTTCTAATTCTTTTCTTCATATGTATCCACCTAATTATCTATTTTTTTTTTAGATCTTAATGTATGAATGATAGTTAGTTGGTTAATCTGGACTCCTTATTTTGATCCTTGAATGTTTAGGTTCCTAGGGTTAGCTTCAGACTAACTCAGTAGCTTACCTAATTCTTTTCACTGAATGCTATGGCTAGTTGACCTATCTGAGTTTCTAGTTTTGCAATGGATTGTTTGTGTGAGTGAAAGAGTTAAGTATTCATTTCTAGCCCTTTCAATGCTTGTAACACCATCTCTTCGAAAGTAGGATAATGATTATTTGGTGGAGGTTGAGGAGCACTTGGATATTGAGAATACGATATGCTTCTGAATTGGGTCTCTTGATGGTTAGGCATGCTAATTGATATTAGACTAATGATAGGTTGGGGTTTTCATAAAAAATTTGGATGATTTTGCCAGGTAGGATTGTAAGTATTCGAATATGGACCATTTTCTGATCTAGAAGCCATTCGGGTTTGGGCTGGTAGGCTTGCTCCTGAATATGCTTAGAAAATTGGTATGTGGCTGGACATTCACCTATAGAATAGGTCGGACTCAAACAGATTATACAAACATCATGTAATTGAGTAGATGGGGAAGAGGTGTTTCCAACTTGTAGAATTCAATCAAGTTTTTGGGATAGTTCATCAATTTTGATATAGATGTCTATAGACTGATCTATGTTGTATATTTCACCTTTCTTAGGTTCTGTGGGAGGATCTCTACGGGTAGCAGATATGTGGTACCAAAAATTTTTACTTAGAGTTTCAAAAAGCTACCATGTCTCATGTTCATTTTTTAGCATAAATGTTCCTCCACATGAGGCATCCACCATTTGTCGATGCCTTTCTGATAATCCATCATAAAAATATTGAACTAACTACCATTTAGGTATTGCATGGTGCGAATATTTTATAGTTAATTCTTTTAATCTCTCCCATGTTTCATGAAATATTTCTCACTAACTGGAAAAAATAGGTTATGGCTTTTCTAATTTGATTCATTTTTTTATAAGAAAGTATTTCTTAAGAAATTCCCTCTGAAGTTGGTCCCAAGTTGAAATTATAATGTCTAGTGAATTTAACCAATACATGGCTCTATCTTTTAGGAAGAAAGGGAATAACGTAAGCATAAGTGCCTCATCAGAGAAATTTTGAATTTTGACAGTTGAGCAAATTTCCAAGAATTCATCTAAGTGTTTATAGGGATCTTCATTTGTAAATCCATGGAAAGCTGGTAACATTTGGATTACACTGGACTTAATTTCATATTGGATAGCCTCTACTGGGGGTACTTGTATGCATGGTGAATATGTATATTATGAAGGGCAAAGTACTCCTTCAATTGACGTGGTGGATTATTTTCTTGATTAAGATCCATAATACGTGCTCTATTTTCTCTACAAGTTCTCTCTATTTCAGGATTTAAGAGTATGAGGTTGGATTGTAATGATCAGCGACCAAGCATATACCCTACCAATACACTCTAAAGCAAACAATAATTTTTTTTAAACTAATGTAATAGAAGAGAAAGAAGAAGATTCTAAAGAAAATATCCTAAAAGATTCCTAGAACTAAGAGCAATGAAGAATAATTTTGTTAGGGTTTAATAATTATTAGCAATCAAGTTAACAAAGATTAGACTCTCTACGCTAGGTTTAACCAAGATTTAGATAATTCCTAACTTCCAAGACTGCCTTAGAGCCCTCCAAGTCAACCAGTTAAGGGTATGATCAGTAGGAGTCCCCCTTTCGCTTACTAGGTAAGCGAACGAAACCAATTAAGTAACAATTTTTCTTTCCTTTTCTAGACACAAGTTAAGAAGTCAATCCCGACCCAGTCCAACTCTTTCGGATGTCTTGTCCTATTGAGCTCGAGTTCCTTAAGGCTGACGTCTAGTTAATTTTAGAGTTAAAGGCTTGGGTTAATACAAAATGAAGGATGCGGTTTGTGGGCCAAGGAAGGATGATTAACTCCTCACCTTATCTTGATTAAGGGTTTGTACCCTTAAAGTTAATTATGAAAATGCTGTGCAATAAGCAGATGTCCAGCTCTTGAAATTATCAAACAAAATTAATCTAATTACTTTTTTTTAAAAGATTTTTGTGATTAAGTTTCTAATTTTCTAATAAATTATGAGATGTCAATGAAAAATTGAGTTTCGCAGAAAATAAATGTACCTAAGTCAATCTAAGCATAAAAACAAATTATTTTTTATTATATTATTTATTTATTTATTATTTTTATTTATTTTCTTAAATTAATTATGTTTTATGAAAAGTGTCTTAGGGTTTTCTTTTAGGTTCTTTAAGGTAAGTTAATTAAAAGGAAAAGTTAATTAGGTTAAAAGTGGATTTGTGACAAGAAAGAAAGTAAATTTTTTTTATATTAAAAGAAAATAAATCTAATACTTAAGGTAACTAAAAAAAAAGTAATAAGCTAAAGAGAGCAATAACTATTCAATAAAAAAGAATTTTTTTTACTCTTTTCTTTTATATAGAAGCACGAATAATAATGAAACAATAAAAAAATTAAAAATAAGAACAAAATTAAGAGAAAATTCATAATAATTTTTTTTTTTTTTTTTTTTTTAAACTAATCGTGCCTGGATCCTCGATAACGGTGCTAAATTTGATCACTATCGTTGGCGGTCAAAAATAAAACCTACTCACTACTATAACTAGTGGTGAATTAGGATCGTATCCTCGGGGATCAAGATAATTATTTTATATAAAAAAAAATTTATCCGTAGAGGATTATATTAAGAATAGTGGTTATTAAAAGATAATAACTAATTAATTAATGAAATTCAAACAGTAGGACAAGCAACTTAGGAATCCAAATTCATCATGCAAATAGGTTTTATCTTCTTTTTTTAATGTTGCAATAGTAATAATTTTTGTAAATTTAAAATTAAAATAATTTATCTCTTGTCAAGCATGGATCATATCAGGAGATCACGACATGTTCGCTTAGAGTATAAACTATCTAATAATTGTAAGGTTAAGGGTCTAATCTATCATACTATGATCTATCTCTCTTAGGCATGCATTGTATCCTAAGATCATGGTATATCGATAGAGGGTATAGGCCATGTATGCTTGATCAAAATCTCGATCAGAAAAATAACTCAAAAGATATATGAAAGAAGAGCACATTTTTATTGCATAGAAATCAAGAACAAAAAGAAAGATAGAACCTGATTACAGGCTTCATCATCATCCCAAGTTGAAGGAATCTAGCCATGCCATCAGAATTCCCTTCATAATTTTTCTCTCCCAAGCTTAAATACAATAATCTAAATAAAAGAAGAATAAAAAGAGCTTTGTAGAAACTCCCCTTTCCAACTACTACCTGAGGTCCTCCTTTTATAGAGCTCGTCTAGGGTTTTCTCCTAATCAAAGTTGGAGTCAATCAAGCATTCAATATCATTCAGATATTGTGATAAAATTTTTCAACCATCTGTTCAACATCACATGCCTTAGTTTGAACCAGGAATTATGCGAAATCATCTCTTTCTTTCTTTTTCGGCAAACCGAGTCCTGATTTCTGTGTCATCTGCATCATTGGACTCCAAAAATCGAGCTCTTTCCACTATAGGCTCCTTTTCTGCAAACATCCATAAAAAGTATCAATTCTTAATAAATTTAAAGTAATTAATATTTATTTTAATAGTTAAATCGGGATAATAAATAGACTTATCACTTTCTTTTCATTTCCTATTCATTTTGCTCTTAATGTATGGGACTATGATGATTATCTTATGGTGTATATAGATATGCATCATAGTCACACGCATATATCCTATGGTATCTGATTGTGCTGATTATCTTGTCATATGGATTGATACATTCGCTGACACACATATATGCTACAGTACCTTTTGTTTAATCTATTTTACGTTATTTTGTTTCTACTCTCATTCTTGCATACATCTTTGATCTTAGTTGAAGTCATAAAAGCATGAGTTAGTAACTGTTGCTGGGGAGCTGTGTAGATACATAGAGATCATATAATTACCCTCTCTTATAGTTTCTAGGTGTGTAGTGTGATCAGTAGACAAATTGACTCAATCTTCATTTTTAATTATGTATTAAAAAGAGAGTAATGGCATCACGATGCATTAAGCCAATGAAAATCCTCTTTGTCATTGTTATTTCTTTCTCATTCATGTTTCTCGTTTCATCTCTTATGTACAATGCTCATTCAAAGATTTTTCTCATATTACCTTGTGATCGCTATCATTGGCGGTCAAAAATAAAACCTACTTCACTGCTATAGCTAATGGTGAATCAGGATCGTATCCTCATGGATCAAGGATAATTATTTCACAAAAAAATAAAATATTATCTATAGAGGATTATATTTAGAATAGTAGTTATTAAAAGATAATAATTAATTAATTAATAAAATTAAGACAACAGGAGAAGCAACCCAGGAATCTGAATCTATCATGCACAGAGGTTTTATTTTATTTTCTTTATATTGCAATAGCAATAATTTTTGTAAATTCAGAATTAGAATAATTTGTCAGGCATGGGCCGTATCAGAAGATCACATCACATCCACTTAGAGTATAAACTATCTAATTATTTATAAAGTTAGATGTCTAAACTACCATATTATGATCTATCTCTCTTAGGCATGTACCATATCTTGAGATCACAACACATCGATAGAGGATATAGGCCGTGTATGCTAGATCAAAACTTTGATCAGAAAAATAACTCAAAAGATATATGAAAGAAGAGCATAATTTTTATTGCATAGAAATCAAGAACAAAAAGAAAGAACCTGGTTACAGGCTTCATCATCATCCCAAGTTGAAAAAATTTAGCTATGCATTGCTGCCACCAGCATTCCTTCCATAATTTTTCTCTCCCAGGCCTAAATATAATAATTTAAATAAAAAAATAAAAAGAACTTTGAAGAAAACTTCTCTCGCTGACTACTGCCTGAGGTCCTTTTATCGAGCTTGTCTAGGGCTTCATTTCAGTCAAAGTTGGAGTCAATCAGGTTCAAGATCGTTCAAATATCGTGAGAAAACTCCTCAGCCATCCGTTTTATATCACTTGCCTTAGTTTGCATAGAGAATCATGCGAAATCATCTATTTCTTTCTTTTTTGACAAATAGAGTCCTGATTTGAGTACCGTTTGCATCGTTGGACTCTAAAAATCGAGCTCTTTCCATCTATAGGCTTCTTTTCTACAAACATCCATAAAAAATATTAATTCTTAATAAATTTTAAGTAATTAATATTTATTTTAATGATTAAATTGGGATAATAATTAGACTTATCACTTTGTCTTAAGAAAATGTCTGTAATGTGGTCATCGTTATCAATTGCAACAGTCGGTGTCTGATCTTGAAAAATCTCATAATGAAGAAGCTTCTCACCTAGTAAATCTTTTTTGTCAAATACCCTAGACTAAAATGTTAACCCCACGTCTCATCAAGCACTTTCACAAAGATTTATTTGTAAACAAATAACCCACTCAAGGCAGATGGAACAAACACAAGTTTACAAGTCTTTACTCATTTTTGGGATTGTACAATAGTACCTATGAGGCTATTATGTGATGTGTATCTTTGAGAGCCAGGTGCTAAGCCTCTTGAGTGCCCAAGTCTTTTCTTTGTAAGTCATAGAGATTCTGCTTTCTTTTTCTTGCCTTCTAAATATCTCTAATAAATTAGCAAGATGTAATCGTGTTAACTCTATGAATCCTCCTCTTATGGGTGTTGCATGCAATATTTTCTTCTAATATGAATTTTGTGGATATCTTATGCTCAAATCTTTGCTTATAAAATGTCTTTACCTGTGCTAATAGACAAGTTTGAGCTTAACCTTTTACTAGTGTGCCTATTAAATATCTGATGCTTATACCACATGTTGGTTTGTTTGGTTTCCCATTGCTGTTCACAAAGCAACTAGCCTTCTCCTGGTCACTTGCTTCCAGTCTAACAATTGCTGAATTCAATCCTGAATTTTGATTTTGTTAGTCAATACAAAACATAATGTTCATATGGTTTTTCTTATGAGTAAAGTCCTTTCATTTATTAAGGATGTTAATGAACTTTATTTCTCTTCTCCAAGGTGGGATCAATAGAGGGAAGGGTCGGTGTACATCATCTGGATGATTCATAGCAAAACATATATTTTACATTCAAATTTCAATTTTTGGGACAAGGACAGCAAACAAAGACTGAAGTTCTCCTCAGGACAACAAATAGATAATAGTTATATGCTCTCTCTCTTTCTCTCTCTCTCTCTCTCTCTCTCTCTCTCTCTATATATATATATATATATATATATATATATATATATATATATATATTCTCTATCATGCCTTTTGTTTTTTAAAAAAAATATCTGTTGTGTCGATCTTTTTGTCTAAATTTTTATTATTCAGCATTCAATAGTAATAGCAGTTGAAAAGAGTGCCTTCTGTTCCACACAGGTAATTGATTACTGCAATCTTCCTGTGGGGAACCCAGTTGCAGATGGTCGAAGAGAACTGATTCGTAATATGTGGAATGAGCGCTTAAGGGGGACAAAGCGAAATGTTGAGGTGGATATATTTAGCATTATCTGCTCGAAGTTTTATTTTAAGATAATTCATTTTCAGATTGGTAATCATATAGTAACCCTTGAACATAATGGTATCAATGAATTGCACTAATGAATTGCTGGTGGAGATGATTCATACTGATTTATTTGATTCATCAAGTTTATTATATGTGCTTTTTGAATATTCTCATCTTTCTTATGCATTATTCTTTCGAGTAATATGCATCTTTGTATTTTAAATTGCATCTGACTTCCCATGCCTTCTTATAAAATATGTAAGTTATGTTTAGTTTTCTGCTTCTGTCTTTGTGGTTTTCCCTCTGAAATGTTTTTAATAGGTTTTCCTGTTTATCATGCAGCCAAGTTTCTTTTATATTCTATAGATTACTTTCATGGATGTAGTTAGCATTAATGAATTACGACTGTTTTCTTTACTGTATTGTTGCATCTGTTTTTATCTTTCTGTAACACTGTTTTCTGGTGTATTGCAAAATTTTCTTTTTGTATTGACTTCTGATGATGAACATGCAGGTTTGGCAAGGACTTCTTGCAGTACGAGAACTGGTTCTTCCTCCTACTGAAGACATAGAAAGTTGGCTTAAATTTGCATCACTTTGCCTAAAAAGTGGTCGTATCAGTCAGGCCAGATCTACTTTAATCAAACTCTTGCAAGTCAGTTCTTAAATTTCCTGGAATCAAGTTCTTTTACTGGTTATTTTGGTGTCTAATGGTACTCAATACGATACCTATGTCTAATTTTGTGCAGTATGATCCTGAAGCTTCTCCTGAAATTTCATTATACCATGGACATCCGCAAGTTAGGTTGGCATACCTTAAATACCAATGGTCTCTAGGGGATGATCTCAAGCGAAAGGAAGCATTTTCTATGCTACAAGTATGCATTAGTTATATCTGTTTGATTGAGTGATAGAAATATTTAATATTCTATAGCCTCTCTGTTGAAATATATTCTTTTTAACATGAACTCCTTTCTTTAGAATTTGGCTGTACAGCTTGCTGCTACAACAAATTCAGAAACACAACCAAGCCATGCTAATGCTTCCCATGCTAGTGTTCCTCTTCTTGCTCGTGTCTATCTGAAACTTGGGACATGGAGGCGTGCACTTTCACCTGGATTAGATGATGATTCCATACAAGGTAATCAATGGTCCCTTATGTAGTTCATTTCCTTGGCTACGTGTTGCCTTTTATTTATGAATTATTCCACTTTCCAGATATCCTTGTGTCATTCAAAAATGCCACTCATTGTGCTAAGGATCAGGCAAAGGCATGGCATACTTGGGCATTGTTTAATACTGCAGTGATGTCTCATTATACTCTAAGAGGTTGCCCTGATATTGCGGGGAAGTATGCTGTTGCTGCAGTCACTGGATATTTCTATTCAATAGCTTGTGCATCAACTGCCAAGGGAGTTGATGACAGCTTACAAGTAAATCTCTTGCTTCATGAAAGATTAATTGTCTTGACAGCGGACCTTCTTGTATTCATATGCTTTACTTTCATAGACCTTATAGAAAACATAGAGGCCTTAGAACAATTCACTGATAAAATTGATTCTGCTAAGCCTCTTGAGTGCCCAAGTCTTTTCTTTGTAAGTCAAAGAGATTCTGCTTTCTTTTTCTTGCCTTCTAAATATCTCTAATAAATTAGCAAGATGTAATCGTGTTAACTCTATGAATCCTCCTCTTATGGGTGTTGCATGCAATATTTTCTTCTAATATGAATTTTGTGGATATCTTATGCTCAAATCTTTGCTTATAAAATGTCTTTACCTGTGCTAATAGACAAGTTTGAGCTTAACCTTTTACTAGTGTGCCTATTAAATATCTGATGCTTATACCACATGTTGGTTTGTTTGGTTTCTCATTGCTGTTCACAAAGCAACTAGCCTTCTCCTGGTCACTTGCTTCCAGTCTAACAATTGCTGAATTCAATCCTGAATTTTGATTTTGTTAGTCAATACAAAACATAATGTTCATATGGTTTTTCTTATGAGTAAAGTCCTTTCATTTATTAAGGATGTTAATGAACTTTATTTCTCTTCTCCAAGGTGGGATCAATAGAGGGAAGGGTCGGTGTACATCATCTGGATGATTCATAGCAAAACATATATTTTACATTCAAATTTCAATTTTTGGGACAAGGACAGCAAACAAAGACTGAAGTTCTCCTCAGGACAACAAATAGATAATAGTTATATGCTCTCTCTTTCTCTCTCTCTCTCTCTCTCTCTCTCTCTCTCTCTCTCTCTATATATATATATATATATATATATATATATATATACTCTATCATGCCTTTTGTTTTTTTAAAAAAATATGTTTGCCTATCTGCACATATATCTAGAGTCTTAAGTGAATTATGTGCCTATGGCGAATTTTTTACTTCATTTTCTTTTTGGCATTTCAGTAAGTCATTCATCTGTTTGTCATCACCATTAGATGAAATCATAGGAAAGATGACATTGCCAATTGCCTCACCTATTCACTGCATAAACTCAATCATTTGTCTATGACAATATTGGTAAGCTAAGTTATTTGGAGTTGGACAAATGTATCTTCTTCTGTCAGTCCCTTTTGATGAAGACTTTCCTTTCTGTCACTCTATAACAATACCCATAATTACAAAGATTCAATGACATGTTCTGAAACTAACGGTCTACTAAAGAAAATTGGGGTTGGGATATGGCAGTCATAAGCATATACCCCACCTGATTATCAATTTCAATTTTTGTACTTGATTATCATAATTGCCAATTTAATGATTGTGAAGGAAATTGAAACACTTTTTTTTGTTTAACTAAAGATGGATTGAATTCTTTATGCAGAACCATAAGCATCAGTTGATTACATCAGCCATCAAGCAAGTTGTTGCACATTTGTTATTCACCTGGAAGCTCTGTCTTGCAATGCAGTTACTGGCATTATAATATATATAACCATTTTGCAATGTGGTTACAGAAATTTTGTTTCAGAACCAAAAAGGAAGAATATGTTGGTTTTATCAGTCATCAATTATTTTGTTATTTGTTTGTTTATATGTTGTCTTGGCATACAATCACTAAAATATAACTTGAAACCATTTTTGTATATAGCCTTTTTTTTTCTCAAATTTCTTTGGAATGATGTAGCTTCCATAATGCAGATTCCATGATCAAGCCTATCTTTTCCTGCTTGCATCTCTCAATTAATTAACAATCTATTGTCAGAACTCAGGCTGGAGTACCAAAAATATGATTAGGATTTAGGTACTTGTTCTTTTACTTTGACATTTGCTACATATCTATTTATATTCATGATATTCATTTGTCAGTTGTGCAGTTGATCAGTTGTGCTGTTGATCACATATTGTATATGAAGAGAAATCAAAAGGAGAGTGTCCAAATGATTCACTCATAAATATTGACTGTGATGTATTAGAAGGTAAATCTGTTTATCATCTGAATTTTTAAAGCATACTTTGGAATTGTCATCATGTCTTGTTCTTAAATCGTTATGTAGGCTTCATATTATGTATGCACTCTGTTACATGCCATGATCTATTTCCGTAACTTTAAATTATTGCTCTAGGTAAGAAGCAAATTAATCTAAAGATTTATAGAGACAATGTGATTTGAAATAACTTTGCTAACAAAATTTATTCTCTTGCTGTTAATTTTTTCTTTCCATTGAAAGGATCTATCTACTCTCTATTAGTACCGGTCATTTATATGGAATGTGTTGTATCATTATTAATCTGCTGGAGTCATTTATATGGAATGTGTTGTATCATTATTAATCTGCTGGAGCTTAACACCTTCTCCAGCAGCCATTGGTTGCTGAAATCTGACAGCAGCCCAGAAACCCAGCCAGCAATGTGAGGTTGGCAGAGCCAGTCTCTTTCAGTTGACCTCTGGTGCTGTAATCAGAATCCCAAAGATGGTGTCCATATTTGGTCCCCACATAAAGTTGGGAAAATTCTACATATCATGCAGGAGATAATCCAATACATTTCTGTCCATTTTGTAAACCACAAAACATTTTTCTTGTGCATGCATAGAATTTTTATACAGTTTACAGTAACTATATATATATACCAACCATAAAAATGCTGTTGTTGCTCGTGTTATTAATGCTCAAGCAGTTTGGTGGTTTATTTTGACATCACGAGATACTACCTTTTGCTCAATTTTTTTTCTTCCTCGGATGTTTTTTCAGAAAAGCTAGTTACAAACCTCACACGATTGTCATGGGAAAGGGTGGAGGTAAGTTTTCACAGCTGCAAACAGAGGTTTGCTGCACACAGTGTCATTCAGGTCTCTCTCTCTCTCTCTCTCTCTCTCTCTCTCACAACACTCTGCCAAGATTTTAGTACAATGCTTATAATGGCATGTCCCCCTATAACGGGGGTCTATGACAGGTCAAGGATTCCTTCATTCACTCAGAAGGTGCGGATGTTATCCAACACATGATCGATCACTTCCTTAGCTAAGGAAGCATGTTATAAGGGATGGCAATTTTCTCCGTTTTCTCGTTCACCCAGTCAATACCATTTTTAACGGATTGAAAAATCCTCGTTTTAAATGGCTTAACAGGTAACGGAGATTTTTGTTAACAGCTAAATGGCCCGGGGACAGTATTTTCCGCCCCATTCCCATTTACCCGTCCCTGTTAGCTTTATATAATGACTCAACGAGCCTTCTTTTATGCATCGTCTCTTGCTTTTCCTCTTTCACACAGCCGATCTGAAGTTCTGAAGTCTGAACCTACTCCATCGTCTCCAATCGCTGATCTGAACTCTGAAGTTCTAAATCTACTCCATCGTCTTCAATCGCTCCCTCATCGATGCCTTCCAACACCTTTTTTTTCCCTGATACGCTCATCTCTTTCTTTTATTTCTAAAGAAAGATATCTCTTTATTTTTTGCTTTGAAATTTGAATGTATTCTTTTGTTACGATGTTAAAGCTAATGTGTTAGATGTATCAATATCAACGATTAGTTGTTGGAATTTATTCTATCTTATCCTAATTAATTTTATTTTTTAAAATTTTTTAATAAATTATAAATTTAATAAAATAATTTTATTTTTTATGTAAATGGGCAAACGGGTACCCTGTGGATATCCCCGTCTCCTTTTCGTTAACTATAATGGCTTAATGGGGCGGGAAACGGGGATATTTTTCCTAACGGGGATGGATATTGGTATAGACTGCTTCGGTCCATCTCCGGGCTGTTGCCATCTCTACATGTTATGGCCTTGAGCTCTCAAGCTCTCAAAGTTCTGGTTTGATAGAGCTTAGAGATATTCATCATCCACTGATGAGAACCACACACGAAAACAATTGAACACAAGTTGTAAATCCAATTGATCCCATTGTTTTTGTAGGAATTTTTGTATTCTTTCTATTTATATGCACGATATTCATTTTGGTATACAGCCTCAGCCTTGAGATAGTGTTTGAACATTTATGAGATCATTTTTTGATATCACACTAGTCAGCCACTGATATTTCTAAGACCATACACGAGGAAGGAACTACTATAAGAATAATTCAGATTTAAGAAATTTTGCATATTATAAAGCTACTTTTTGCTAAGGTCCTTAATTCCTCTTGTGTATGCAGAGTATCCTAATCAAAATATATATGACCGCATGGTTTGACATTAAAAAAAATTATTAAAAAAATAAAAACAAAACACCATATTCATAGCAATGACCTTTATCAAAATTTCAAAAGTACGTGCCG
This sequence comes from Calamus simplicifolius, assembly GCA_900491605.1. NCBI lineage: Eukaryota > Viridiplantae > Streptophyta > Magnoliopsida > Arecales > Arecaceae > Calamus > Calamus simplicifolius. The sequence goes on from UESW01002159.1 coordinate 237,298, forward strand.
GAAGGTTGTCTGAAAAGGTAGGGAAATTTTTTTCGATACTTTTTACTTTTAAAATGTATCGAGTAAGTTTTTCTTCACTATTGTTTTATCAATGCTTTTAAAAGCGTTAGAATATATTTTTTCGATACTAATAAGTATCAAAAATATTTTTTTTAGTGTTGTTAGATAAAAAAATTATTGTAATGCTACATCGTTTTCAAGTTGAAAAATAAAAATTTGTAGTAATTAGACATGGCTTGATATGTTTCCATATATATAAAGAATATGAATCACAGTCCATATAAGACACTGGGGATTCGTTCTCTTTTTATGTATATAGACATGCTGTCCTAATCCTAATCTATCCCCATCCATCAAGTTTATAGAAAGATTCTGCTGGTGCAAATAGAGATGGACACTGGACCAAACCGGACCATCCATGGTCCGGTTTGGTCCGGCACAAAGCAGGCCATGCCTGGCATGGCCCGCTTGCTATAGTACAAAGCCGTGCCAACCACGGCCCATAAAAGGGAATTGTGCTAGGCTCAAAAATTTTGGCCCGCGGACCAAGCCCGGTATGGCCTATTAGGGCTTGGGCTAGTATGGCCTAGGCAGGCCAGGCACGGCATGGCCCGCATGCCAGCCAAGCACGGCCCATCCCCCTTAATAATTTATTTTTTTAAAAATATTTTATTAATAAATTAAAAAATTATTGAAAACTAAGGATTTATTAATATGGAGCCATCTTAATGGTGGAGGATTTGACATAGACCCTTACCATTTTATTAATTTAAAATCAAAAGGTACATGAAGAAGGGGTGCTAGGCCTGACCTCCAGAATACAATAAGAAAGAAGAAGAAAAATAGAGATGACTCATTTTAATAATTAAAAAAATAAAATATACAATTAAATAGAGATGACTCATTCATCAGTAGTATTTGTATCATCATCATCTTCGCTGGATAAGTCATGTCTACCTTTATCTTGAAGTCTTACCTCAGCATCTAACCAATCTTTGAAGCAAAAAAGCATCTCAACCATATCGCTAGTCATCCTACTTCTCTTTTCATCCAGAACATGCCGACATGCACTAAAAGTGGATTTCAATGCTACTGTGGACATCGACATAGCTAAAATATCACGTGCAATGGCAGACATAACAGGATATTGATTTTAACACTCTTTCACCAAGCTAATACATCTAGATTCTCTATTTGATTTTCATCATATGCAGACTGAAGATCATTTCGTAAATAAAATTTTAGTTCACTACTTAAAGATGAAGAAGATAAAGATGAACTTGAAGCATGGGTGTGTTTTCTTTGTGCAATGAATGAAAAAATAGATGACGAACGAGAACTATAAGAAGAAACAAAGATTTATGCAGATAATCTAGATCCATGAATTTTTTCATCATATAAAGCATAAATATCATGAAGAAGTTGTGTTACCTCATTTTTAGTAGGTTCAGGACCTTGAATCATATTTTCACAATATGCATCAATTAAAATTAGCACACTACTTAATTTAACTTTAGGATCAAATACAACAGCTAAGTTATGCATAGGACATATCTTGTCCCAATATTCATTCCATTTAGATTTCATTTGTTCAATAATAAGTATTAAAATATCATCATTTTAATGTTTAGCAAATTTTTCACTAATTATATATGCTTGTTGTAAAAAATGAATATGAAGTTGGATAATAAATACCAGAAAGAATATTAGTAGCATTATAAAAACTAACCAAAAATCTTTCAAAATTTTACCTTTATTCCAATTAGTTATAGTCAATATAAAGCCTAATCCACGATCATTAATATATGCACTTAATAAGTTTTTATATGGGTATATATGCATCATGTATTATGCTATATGTTATGTTCCAATGAGTAATTATATCAAGTTTAAATTTTTTTAAATGTTTACCATAATCTAGACATAGTTGCTTAAATTCTTGAAGTCTTAATCTTGAAGCATGAATAAAAGAAATAGCATTTCTAATTTTTGAAATAATATTTTGAATCATGCCTATGCCAGCTTGAACAGAAAGATTTAAGATATGACATGCACATCTAATATGCAATAAATTTTTATTTAACATGGGATGCAATGAGCCATTCAATAATGCAACATCAGAATTATTATTATATACATTATCAAAAGTAATAGACATAATTTTATCATTAATATTATATGATCATGCAATTTGATAAATGACACTTGAAATTTGTTGCCCAGAATGCAGAATATCAAAAGCATGAAAAGCAAGAATACGTTTATTTAATTACCAATAATTATCAATATAATGAGCAGTAATAGCAATAAAATAATTACTATCTACAGATGCTGACCAAATATCAGAAGTTAAAGAAACATTTGCATTTAAAATAGAGTGTTTCAATTAGACTTTGTCTCATTGCTAAAAAGTTTGTCATAGTTACTCTTCTAAATGTACACCTACAAGTTCTTCTATAAATAAGCATGTTGTATGGCTAATTGAACATATTCTTCAAAATTAAAAGATTCACATAAACTAAAAGATAATTCATTCTTAACTATCCATCTTATAAGTAATTTTCTCTGATTTTCATGATTATATACAAAAGTACCTGCAAGTGATCCCCTTGTATATTAAGGGTACTTTGAAGATAAGAATCATGCATCCTATAACTCTCTTGATGTCTTTTTAAATGGCCCATTCTCCTACTACTACTATAACTATAAGTTTTGCACATTTTCTACATTTTACTTTCAAGACTCCATCAACCATAATTCTATCAAATTTATTCCAAACATCACTACTCCTCTTACAAGAAGAGGTTTGACCTTCACTTGGTTCACTGGTTCTAAAAGAAACTTGGGGATTAGTTTTCTCTTCCTCAGAAACAGGGGGCATACCAAAATGACTTTCATCATAAGATGGCATATCTAAAATTCTAAATTAATGAATGCAAAAAAATAAAAACTAACCACAAGGAGGAATTGAGTAGAGGACCAGAGGTGAGGCGTAGAGCCGAGATTTGTGAGCTTTCTCTTATGCTTTTGCTTTTAGTAAGAAGTGATCTCCTTTCTCTTATACTTTTAACTTCTCAACAAGAACCTCCTCTTGTGTAGCACTTGTGCACTTACTAAATGCAAACTAAAAATTAAATTGCTAGAGTGTTGACCCAATTATTGATTTTGATGATTAATAAAGGAATTGAGTATATTTATTTGATTACTAATGGATTTGACAAGTGTTTCAGCACTTAAAAATATTTGATCGATTTAAAGGTATTAAGAAATGAGTTTTGAATCAATTGTAACTCATAAGTTTCAAAGTTTCAGAACCTGGAGTCGACACCTAGAGTTTCAGAGCCGACACCTAGAGTTTCGGAGTCGACACTTACAGTGTCTGGAGCAAACTCCGATGCGGGGACAGAATGCTTATTTTTTGAGCATCTTGGAGCCAACACACACAGTATTCTGGAGCCGACACCTGACGATGGTGAGCCGACACCTAACTTTTTCGGAGCCAACTCCTCGACGAACTCAGAACTTTCTATTTTTGGATAAACAACTTGGAGCCGACACCTGAAAAGTTGGAGCCGACTCCAACTTATCTGGGACAAAAATTTAAAATGTCAGATCAGCTCTAACGGTAATATTTCCTTTTTACCTAACTTCTAACGGATATATTTTGTTTCCAGTTACACTCCAACGGCTAGTTTCATCCCAAAAATGAATTGAAAAAATCTATAAAAAGGGAGAATGCTCGTTTGAAAAATATGAACGAAAAAAGAAAAAGAGGAAGAATATTTAAATCAAAAATCCAAGAAGTCTTGAGCCTGAAATCCAAGAGAGAAGTTTTTAAACTCAAATCCTTCTACTCCACAAAGCTCAAAGAAGAATCCAAGGTGTTCAAGTTTGAAAAATCAAAGGATTCACAAAAAGGGGAAGAAGCTCTGTTTTGAAGATTTTTTAACTTCTCATCTGCAACATTTGCAATGAATCAAAGCTGAGGCCTGATTCAACATCTCCAAAGAGAAGAGGAAAAGAAGAAAAGAAGAAAAGCTCAAATCCAATCTACTTCAAACAGGCTTTTCTAAACCTTGTTCATTTATTTGAATATTTGCTCATTTAAGGAGCTGTCTTGTATCTTAAACATTATTCTTTCTTGTTTTTGCTGGTTCAATGAGGGGGATTGAACTAGTGAAGGTTGTATACCTCGGGTCAAGCTAGTTTAGCTTGAGTTTAGAGTTTTATGCTGGTGAGCCCAGAAAACCGGCTGGGTTCATTGTGATCCCGGGTAAAACAATAAGTTATGAGTTGTGATCTTGGAAAATAACTCGACTGTAATCAAGTCGATTATAGTGTGGACCGAAGTAAATCTTGGGAGTGGACGTAGGTGTTGGATACACCAAACCACTATAAAATCTGTGTCTGTCGTGCTTCTATTATCTCTATCTCTATCTCCTTTTTTGTGCTTTCTATTTGCATTGCATTTAATTTTATTTATCTTAAAGCCAATAGTTTTTAAAAGGTTAAATTTTTTAAAGAACTCAATTCACCCCCCCCCCCCTCTTGGGTTGCCATCTGGGCCAACAATTGATATCAGAGCAAGTGCTCATTTGAATCTGATCACACGATCAGGAGCTAAAGATCCAAATGGCAGCTCAAGTTGGATCTTCATTTGCTGAAGGTCATTCTACAAATAGACCTCCCTTATTTAATGGTTCCAACTATTCATATTGAAAAGCAAGAATGAGGATATTCATTCAAGCTTCTGATTATGAATTATGGAGTGTTATAATTAATGGACCTAGCACACCCACACACATTGTTGATGGCTCTATTGTTCCTAAGCCCGAAAGGGATTGGAATGATAATGATAGGAAAATGGCTCAGCTCAATGCTAAGGCCATGAATGTCTTGTATTGTTCATTAGATGCAAACGAATTTAATCGCATTTCTACATGTAATTCTGCAAAAGAAATATGGGATAGATTAGAGGTTACCCATGGGGTACTAATCAAGTAAAGGAATCTAAAATAAATATTCTTGTTTATAAATATGAATTATTTAGCATGGAGCAAACTGAAACTATTGCATGCATGTATACTAGATTCACCGATATTGTAAATGGTTTGAAAAGTCTAGGCAAGACCTATACTAATTATGAACTTGTTCGCAAAATTCTTAGGTCACTACCAAGGACTTGGGAAGCAAAAGTGACAGCAATCCAAGAAGCCAAGGACCTCAACACCTTACCCTTGGAGGAGCTACTTGGATCCCTTATGACCCATGAATTAACTATGAAGCAGCACATAGAAGAAGATGTGAAGAAGAAAAAGACTATAGCTCTTAAGGCTGCTGAAAGTGAGGAGAGTTGCAGTGATAATGATGATGATGATGATGAGACAACTCTTCTAGCAAGAAAATTCAAAAAATTCATGAGAAGAAAGAGACCCTTCCACAAGAAGAAATCTGGAATTAAGATGGAAGGAGAAAAAGAAAAGAAAATGGACAAGAACAAAGAGAAAGACCCCTTGATTTGCTATGAGTGTAAGAAACCGGGGCACTTTAGATACGATTGTCCATAATTAAAGAAGACTTATAAGAAGAAGAAGAAAACCTATGTTGCAACCTGGAGTGACAGCGATGAATCCTCTTCAGAGGAAGAACAAAAAAAGTTGCAAACATTTGCTTTATGGAAACGACGATAGCGAGGTAAGTTCCGAAAACCCTAGTGATGAGCTTGCATTTGATGAATTATTTGAAGCTTTCAATGAACTAGTAGATGATTTTAAAGTTTTGAAAAAGAAATATAAATCTTTGAAAAATGATAACTCAATTCTTATTAAAGAAAAAGATGATCTTACTAATGAAATTAAAATGCTAAAATCTGAAAAAGAAAATATGACAAAAGAAAGAGAATCAATTTCCAATGAAAATGATAAGCTAAGGAAGGAAGTTGATAAATATAAGAATATTATTGATAAATTTACTTATAGTTATGAAAAACTTAATTTATTGTTAAGCAATCAAAGAGCTATATATGATAAAGCTGGTTTAGGATATAGACCTAACTTAAAACAAAAATTTATCAAAAACATTTTTAAAAAGAACAAAATAAGATAATGTTATATGTCATTATTGTAACAAGAAAGGCCATAAATCCTATGAATGTGATGCAAGAAATAATAACAAAAAATTAAATAACAAAGGCAAGAAAATATGGGTTCCCAAAGGAATGATCTTTTATGCTACTAACCATGAAGGACCCAAGAAGGCTTGGGTACCTAAATATAAGACTTAATTATTTTTGCAGAAGTGTCTTGTGGCCAAAAGATCAAAACGAAAGTGGTATCTCGATAGCGGCTGCTCAAGACACATGATGGGTGACAAGGATCAATTCATCACCCTTGAGAGCAAAAGAGGAGGAGTTGTTACATTTGGTGACAATGGCAAAGGCCAAATCATGGGTTTGGTAAAATTCAAATAACTCCCTCTACATATATTGAAAATATTTTATATGTCAATGGTTTGAAACATAATCTAATAAGTATTAGCCAATTATGTGATAAAGGTTTTAAAGTATCATTTGAAGCATCAATCTGCACTGTTTCTAATCCCATTGATAATAGCATTATTTTTATTGGAAATAGAAATGGTAATGTATACTTGATTGATCTAGATAATTTGTCTACTATTAATCATTGCTTAGTTGCTAATAATGCTAATATGAATGAGATTAGTTGGTTATGGCATCATAGATTAGGTCATGCAAGCACATACCTTATTTCAAAATTAATTAAAATGGATTTAGTAAAAGGACTTCCACAGCTAGATTTTGAAAATAACAAAATTTGTGATGCATGTCAATTTGGAAAACAAACTAGAAATTCTTTCAAAACTAAAAATATTATTTCCACTTCTAGGCCACTTGAACTACTTCACATGGATCTTTTTGGACCTACTAGAACCACAAGTCTAGGAGGAAAGAAATATGATCTTGTGATTGTAGATGATTACTCTAGATACACTTGGGTATTGTTTTTAGCTCATAAGGATGAGACCTTTCCATTATTTTTAAAATTCTTCAAGAAGGTCACAAATGAGAAAAACAACACCATAGTGTCTCTAAGAAGTGATCATGGCACTGAATTTGAAAATCATTTATTTGAAAATTTTTGCATAGAAAATGGAATTCATCATAATTTTTTAGCACCTAGAACACCACAACAAAATGGAGTAGTTGAAAGAAAAAATAGAACTTTAGAAGATATGGCCCGTACCATGCTATGTGAAAGCAACTTACCAAAACACTTTTAGGCGGAAGCTATAAACACAGCATGTTACATTCTTAATAGAGCTTTAATTAGGCCAATCATTAAGAAAACTCCTTATGAACTATGGAATAATAAAAAACCAAACATAAGTTACTTTCATGCATTTGGTTGTAAATATTTCATTCATAATAATGGCAAAGATAATCTAGAAAAATTTGATGCAAAATCTGATGAAGGCATTTTCTTAGGATATTCAAAATCTAGTAAAGCCTATAGAGTGTTTAACAAGAGAAACTTAATTGTAGAAGAATCGATTCATGTAATTTTTGATGAATCTTTAGCATCGAGTTCTAAAAAGATTGATGATGAGGAAGATACAAACATTCTAGAAAGAGATTGAAAAATTAAATATAGATGTATCTTCGGATCATGAACAAGAAGCTAAGGATAATGATTCTCCTAATGTTGATGTTGTTGATGCAAATCATAATGATGTAGATCTTCCTAGAGACTGGAGATATGCCTATGGTCATCCTAAAGAATTAATTATAGGTGATCCATCTCAAGGAGTAAGAACTAGATCATCAATGAGAAACATCAATAATCATCTTGCATTTGTATCTCAAATTGAACCTAAAACTATTAAAGAAGCATAAAAAGATAATAATTGGATGTTAGCTATGCAAGAAGAATTAAATCAATTTACTAGAAATAATGTTTGGACTCTTGTAGATAGACCTATGGATCACTCTGTTATAGGATCAAAATGGGTATTTAGAAATAAATTAGACGAAAATGGCATAGTAATTAGAAACAAAGCTAGATTAGTTGCAAAAGGATATAATCAAGAAGAAGGAATTGATTTTGATGAAACTTTTGCACCTGTAGTTAGACTAGAGGCAATTAGATTATTACTTACATTTGCATGTCTTATGCATATCAATTTATTTCAAATGGATGCTAAAAGTGCATTTTTAAATGGATTTATAAATGAGAAAGTTTTTGTTGAACAACCACCAGGTTTTAAAGATCATGAATTTTCAAATCATGTTTTTAAATTGCACAAAGCACTATATGGTTTAAAATAAGCACCTAGAGCTTGGTATGAAAGATTAAGTAAATTTCTGATTGAAAATAATTTTATAAGAGGAAATGTTGATAAAACACTATTTTTGAAAAGAAAAGATAAGGATTTATTAGTAGTACAAATATATGTTGATGATATTGTATTCGTGCTACTAACAATTTGTTATGTCAAGAATTTGCTAAGTTGATGCAGGGTGAGTTTGAAATGAGCATGATGGGAGAACTCAACTTCTTCCTAGACTTCAAATCAAGCAAAGCAAAGAAGGAATTTTCATCAATCAAGCCAAATACACAAAATAACTGCTCAAGAAGTTTGGAATGGAGTCAATCAAACCACTTGGAACTCCTATGAGTCCTTTATGCAAGCTGGACAAAGATGAAGATGGTAAGAAAGTAGATCAAAAATATTACAAAGGTATGATCGGATCTCTTCTTTACTTAACAGCTAGTAGACCAGATATAATGTTTGCTGTATGTCTATGCGCTAGATTTCAATCTGAACCTAAAGAATCTCACTTAATTGCTGTAAAAAGAATCTTAAGATATTTAAGTGGAACTAAAAATGTAGGTTTATGGTATTCTAGAGACTCAACATTAAACTTGATTGCATATTCTGATTCTAACTATGCTGGATGTAAATTAGATAGAAAAAGAATAAGTGGAGCATGTCAATTCTTAGGTAGTAACTTAATCTCTTGGTTTAGCAAAAACCAAAATTCGTTGCATTATCTATTGCTGAAGCAGAATATGTTGCAACTGGAAGTTGCTGTGCTCAAATCCTTTGGATTAAGAGACAACTTGAAGATTACGACATAACACTTGATAAAACTCCAATTAGATGTGATAACACAACTGCAATAAATCTAACTAAAAATCTAATTCAACATTCAAGAACAAAACACATTGAAATTAGATATCACTTTATAAGAGAACATATAGCTAGTAATGAAATTTGTCTTGAATATGTTAATACTGAAGAACAATTAGCTGATATATTTATAAAACCTTTGAGTGAAGAGAGATTTTATTATCTTAGAGGTGAATTAGGAATATGTGACCCTTGGATTGATTTTGATACTTTAAGGAATGACTTTATAGATCTATATTAATTTCTTGATATTCATTTCATAATTTTAAGGACAAATTATCTAGTCATCTGAGTAACTTGATTCTTCATACTCCAAAATTTTATCAAGATTTTATCGAATTTATTTTGATAAGTTTCAGTTGTTTAAATCTCAATTATTTTTCTCTGAAACTGTCATTGAAGTCGACACCTCAGAATGAGGAGTCAACACCTTTGTCTGTGTCGCTCTCGGTCCCTAACCTTGGAGCCGACACCCGTATAAGTGGAGCCGACTCCAGTTCGAGCACTGACTGTGTTAGCAATTTGGAGTCAACACCCAACTTTGTGGGAGTCGACACCTGGGAATCCAAAATCAATTTATTTGGGCAGAGTCGTCACCTCATCATTTCATAACTCTTCGAATCCTCCACCAAATTTCTTCAAAACTCTCTCAAAGCCTCCCCATCTCTAATTCCACTCTATCCAAGCTTTCCTAAGGATCCAATGGCACCTAAGAGGAGAGGTTCGATGATTGGAGTGCCTGTGGTGACCAAAAAATGCTCGTGAGGCGACCAATCCGCGAGCTATCTCCAAGCGAGGATTCCTCCACCGATTCAAACAATCCCAACACCACTTCACCTTAGGTAGATACACTAGCAGGGAGGGTAATCACAATGGGTAGGAAAGTTGACTTTGAGTTCTTTCAATCCAAGGGTTTTTCGATTGGTAATCAACTCAAGGAGCTTGGATGGGATAGAGTTTATTCTCTTGATGTTCCTACTTATCCAGCTTTAGTGAAAGAATTTTACTTTAATTTATCGAGAGGTGATGGTGGTTTAGTGAGCTCTGTTAGAGGCAAACGGATTCATCTTACATTTCAAAATTAGAAATCTCCTGAGCATCCCCATTATCGGATTAGCTACAGATATGCACAGTGATTGATCAGCGGCCCTATCAAGGATGTTAGGGAGAGATGTTGAAGAATTTAAGGAAATTAGGGCTAACCAGTTGCCTTGGAATTAAGATTGCTACACAACATTTGCAGCAGAATTTTGTTCCCAAAGACCGAACGTTTTGAGTATGTCTCCGAGCGAGACATTGTTGTGATGGACAGTATTTTGACCGATCAACCTATTAATTTAGCTGCTATGATGATATTCTATATGGCCGAGGCCGGAGGGAAGAGAAGATCATCACTACCTTATGGCATGGTTTTAATTATGGTATTTAGAAGCCAAGGGGTTGTAATTTTGGACAATGAACCCTCCAAGAACTGAGACACACTGATTATTACAGTTTGGCCACTTTGCATAGGATGGGATTTGTAAAGGTGAACGGCAATGGGAAAGGAAAGGTAACTTGGATGAGAGAGCCCCTGAGCCTAGACATTTTGCACCTTGTGAGGCTGGTCCTTCTATGAGGGTTCCCTCACCGCGCCGAGGAGTCCAGTTCCTGCCCCTGCACCTGCTCAAATTCATGTTCAGCCATCCTCTTCATCAGTTGAATTTTCAGACCTTCAAATGGAGCAACTCAAAGGATTGCTTGCTGCTCAGAAGGATGAACTGAAGACTGAGTTTGATAACAAATTTATGAATCTTAAAGAAACACTTTATTCCTTAGATGATCGGATTGCCAAAATAGAATCTACTCTTAGCTCTTATGCTAGATCTTTAAGTAGTGATTTGAAGAATATATTTGAAGAACTTAAAGACATATGTGGAGATTCTGAGACCTATTCAAAGTGCAATGCAGAGCTTCAAGATAAAATCATGACTGCTTGCTCTTTTGTTGATAGAAGGTTGAAAGAATTTGTAGCCACTCAGAGTGATGGAATGCATAAAATTCTAGATCATTTGACAAGAATCATTAGAACCAACTTGTAGTTTTTATGTTGTTTAATGTCTTGATGTAATGAAAATTTAGTTTTGGTGTAATGAATGTTTAGTTTTTGATGTAATGAAGTTTAAGCTTTGATGTAATGAAAGTATAGTTTCTTTCTTTTTGTAATACTTGACTTCAATGAAATGAAATTATCTTTTGATCTATCAATCTTATCTTTTGACTTAACTTTTCTTTATCTTTTTTTGTTGATTACAAAAAAGGGAGAGAAAGTTATATCGTATATGCATTGATTAGTTATGCTTTAATTGGCATTTATTTAATTGGTATCAAATATGAAGAACAATTGATAAATATGTAAAGCAATAGGGAGATACAATTGATAATTTGAACTTCACAGGGGGAGCTACCTTATTCAGGGGCAGCTTGCTTGTGAGGATCACTTTCTTGAAAATTTTAATTTAAGAATACTTTGCATATACTCAATGTTTTTATAATCATCAAAAAGGGGGAGATTGTTGATCCAATTATTGATTTTGATGATTAATAAAGGAATTGAGTATATTTATTTGATTACTAATGGATTTGACAAGTGTTTCAGCACTTAAAAATATTTGATCGATTTAAAGGTATTAAGAAATGAGTTTTGAATCAATTGTAATTCATAAGTTTCAAAGTTTCAGAACCTGGAGTCGACACCTAGAGTTTCGGAGCCGACACCAGAGTTTCGGAGTCGACACTTACAGTGTCTGGAGCCGACTCCGATGCGGGGACAGAACGCTTGTTTTTTAAGCATCTTGGAGCCGACACACAGTATTCTGGAGCCGACAACTGACGATGGCAAGCCGACACCTAACTTTTTCAGAGCCGACTCCTCAACGAACTTAGAACTTTCTATTTTTGGATAAACGACTTAGAGCCGACACCTGAAAAGTTGGAGCCGACTCCAACCTGTCTGGGACAAAAATTTAAAATGCCAGATCAGCTCTAACGGTAATATTTCTTTTTACCTAACTTCTAATGGATATATTTTGTTTCCAAGTACACTCCAATGGCTAGTTTCATCCCAAAAACGGATTGAAGAAAATCTATAAAAAGGAGAACGCCCGTTTGAAAAATATGAACGGAAAAAAGAAAAAGAGGAGAATATTCAAATCAAAAATCCGAGAAGTCTTGAGCCTGAAATCCAAGAGAAAGTTTTCAAACTCAAATCCTTCAACTCCACAAAGCTCAAAGAAGAATCCAAGGCGTTCAAGTTTGAAAAATCAAAGGATTCACAAAAAGGGGAAGAAGCTCTGTTTTGAAGATTTTCCAACTTCTCATCTGCAACATTTGCAACGAATCAAAGCTGAGGCCTGATTCAACATCTCCAAAGAGAAGAGGAAAAGAAGAAAAGAAGAAAAGCTCAAATCCAATCCACTTCAAACAGGCTTTTCTAAACCTTGTTCATTTATTTGAATATTTGCTATTTAAGGAGCTGTCTTGCATCTTAAACATTATTCTTTCTTGTTTTTGCTGGTTCAATCAGGGGGATTGAACTAGTGAGGTTGTATACCTCGGGTCAAGCTAGTTTAGCTTGAGTTTAAGGTTTTGTGCTGGTGAGCCCGGAAAACTGGCTTGGTTCGTTGTGATCTCAGGTAAAACAACAAGTTGTGAGTTGTGATCTTGGAAAACAACTCGACTGTAATCAAGTCGATTATAGTGTGGACCCAAGTAAATTTTGGGAGTGGATGTAGGTGTTGGATACACCGAACCACTATAAAATCTTTGTGTTTACCGTGCTTCTATTATCTCTAACTCTATCTCCTTGTTTGTGCTTTATATTTGCATTGCATTTAATTTCATTTATCTTAAAGCCAATAGTTTTTAAAAGGTTAATTTTTTAAAGAACCCAATTCACCCCCCCCCCCCTCTTGGGTTGCCATCTGGGCCAACATAGAGTACTTGCTAGAAGAGCGAAATAGTAGTAGTAGAGAAGGAGAGAAGAGTTGGTTTGGTATGGTGAGAATGAGGAAGGAAAGGGATATTTATAAGACTCCAATTTTTTTTCTAAAACACCCCTCAATTTAGTCATTTTATGGCTGTTGAGGGGGTTAAATGGTAAAACCCCCTCAGCTAACCATTTCTAGCCATTTTCCAATGGCTAGAAATGGTTACAATTGGGTAGTGCCCAAGCGTGGCCAGTGGCGGGCTGTGCTTGGCACGATCCAGTTGAAGTCATTACTGGTCGTACCTGGCACAGTCCATTTCAAAAGGACTGTGGGCCATGCCGAGCGCGCTTTTAATTTTAACGGACCATGCCCGACATGGCCCATTTAATAATAGGTCGTTCTAGGCACGACCCGTTTATTTAGTGGCCCAAGGGGCCTGGGTTGGGCACGGCCCAAAGCCCATGCCTATGTGTGATTTGTGTGAGAGCTTTATTATATCTTTCTCTATCAATGAAATTATTCTGCTCTTTGCTTATGTGAATCTATGTTGTTAGATCAAAACACATTAAATTTTTTTGATTTTTTTTTTCCTTCCGGTTTTCCTCTCTATCTTGTTTGTAGAACTATGATCTCTATCGTGCGTGTTTCAACAAGAGGCATCCGCCAAGTATATTTTATCATTTTTTCCAAAGATCACATATTCCATTCATTACAAAACCTGAACATGTAACTACTCCATTGTTAGCCAAAATGATCTTCGTATCGTGTTGTTTGGAGAGAATGCAGTTCCAACTTTATTTTAAACTTACTCATTCTATTAAATATAGGAGAGCGTCGTTTCATGGCACCATTCCATCCCCCGATCATGGCAACGGTTGGGAATTGGTGCGGTACGCAAGTCACATTAGTGATAAGTGAGTTCCGTGAACTAGTTGGCCAATTTACACCCCGCTGGTGTCGTGAGAAGAGGACACGGAGTGGTGCCCTGAAGCTTTTTTTTCATTGTATGACCTCAACCCAAAATCCACTGAGAAGTCGGTTCATCAACTTTTTAAATGTCAGTTTTTTTTTTAGGCATGGTAGTTAGACCATGACTAGATTATCGCAGGAATTTAACCTTTAAAACCACTTAGAAGCTAATTCATCAACTTCTTAATGGCAGTCCTGTTTGCTAGGTAAGGATAGTTAGACCAAAGAATAATAACGGAACGAGGCAGGATGGGGGCGGGGGGGCCGCTCTCCATCTCCATTTCCATCACTATTTTATCTTTCCCTCCTCATCCCTATCCCTGCTAACGGAGCTAGGAACTTCCTCATCTCTATCCCCGCAAGGATCTCCATCCTTGCTTACCTTATTTTTTTATAAGGTTCATTTTTTTATATTAAAATACTTATTTTTTTTATTTTGATTCTTACTACTACTATATTTAAAAATAAAAATACAGTATTAAGTTTCATGTAACAAATCAAATAGATTTCAATAAATTTTTTATAAGCTAATTCATGAGAATTATATTAAATTATAATCTCAAAAAGATAATAATATAAGTTTATGATCATAGGCTACTTTATAAAAAATAAATATATTCAACCATAATCTCAATAAATATAAACAAGGTGAGAGCATATGGTTTTAAGGTATTTTAGGGTTATATATAGGAGCTATAATTAGGATATTAAAATAATATAATAGCATTTAAGTAATATAAAATATACGAGTCCCATGGGGTAAGGATCAAGGTTCTTATAGATGGAGAGTACTCTTCATGTTTCTGCCCCATCCCCATTTATGGGGATAGAATTTTTTTCATCTCCATCCTCATTGGGAGAAAAATTCATTCATCCCAACCCTATTTGGGAGGGTTCCAATGGAGATTGAGGAAACTTAAGAAAATTGCTATTCCTAATTAGACCATCACTAGATTTTACATAAATCTCTCTCTCTCTCTCTCTAACAATTTGCCTAATTTAAATCACAATAAATGGAGATGGATTACACATCTAGGTGTTGTTAAAGGACATTTAGTGTGTCCTATTCATAAGCCCCAAAAAAACTTAAAGACTATCATTGAATGGCTATTGATACGGCTGGTCGTTTCCTCTGGGTAGTATTATCTTTTGCATGATTTTCGAAGACAATGATGTGATAGCAAAACCCATAACTCCAGCATCTGCCTCCAGCACTGGACTTTGGCGTCGGCCTCTAGCGTCGGCCTCCAGCGCTGGACTTAGGCTCCGGCCTCCAGCGTCGGCCTCCAGCGCTGGACTTTGGCGTCGGCCTCCAGCGTCGGCCTCCAGTGCTGAACTTGGGCTCCGGCCTCCAGCATCGGCCTCTAGCGCTGGACTTTAGCATCGGCCTCCAGCGTCGGCCTCAGCGCTGGACTTTGGCGTCGGCCTCCAGCGCTGGACTTGGGCTCCGGCCTCCAGCATCGGCCTCCAGCGCTGGACTTTGGCGTCGGCCTCCAGCGTCGGCCTCCAGCGCTGGACTTAGGCTCTGGCCTTCAGTGTCGGCCTCCAGCGCTGGACTTGGGCTCCGGCCTCCAGCATCGGCCTCCAGCGTTGGACTTTGGCATCGGCCTCCAGCGTCGGCCTCCAGCGCTGGACTTTGGCGTCGGCCTCCAGCGCTGGACTTTGGCGTCAGCCTCCAGCATCGGCCTCCAGCGCTGGCTTGGGCTCCGGCCTCCAGCATCGGCCTCTAGCGCTGGACTTTGGCGTCGGCCTCCAGCGTCGGCCTCCAGCGCAGGACTTAGGCTCCGGCCTCCAGCGTCGGCCTCCAGCACTGGACTTAGGCTCCGGCCTCCAGCGACGGCCTCCAGCTACTGGACTTAGGCTCCGGCCTCCAGCGACGGCCTCCAGCTACTGGACTTTGGCTCCGGCCTCCGGTGTCGGCCTCCAGTGCTCTTTCGCATACACAATGACTAGTCTCATATAACGGATCCTGTGATTCAAGATCTACTGCTATGCACCTCGCTCACTGAAATCATGGGCAAGTGTTAGCTCATTCAGCAGTTACCACTACAAGCGGCCCTCATCCAGCAACGGCTTAACCACTTGCCGTTCGATGAAGCTTATCCCAATGAGGAAGGTTCGACAGTTCCAACGGAACGAGGTAAGCGGGACCCCAGACAGGTATAAAAAGAGACCCGAGCTCAATGCGAGGGGATCTCAATCTCTCTCTCTTTGAAGTTCTATTGATATCCTGTTCTACAATCCACTGACTTGGGCGTCAGAGGGTCCCCACCGGAACCACCGGTCCAGGACTTTTTGCAGGCTCTAGAAGGAAGACGGTGACCTTTATGCATCCCTGAAGGCCTACAAAGATATCAATTCATCCGACGTTCATTACGAGTGATTTGGCAGCAACAGATTGGCGCGCTATGAAGGGGGGCCGCAGTTCTCATAAGACAAAAGTTCTCCCTGTGACCCCACCAACTTTGCAAGGGAAACGATGGTGACTACACGAGCACAGGAGGCTTCCTCCAGTCAAGCCGTGGAGCGCCTTCCCCGGGCTGAGCACCCAAGGGCCAATCTCCATGCTCCGCCCCCTGCGTAGACAAACCGACCTGACCAGCTCGAGGTTCTGGCCCACCAAGTCCAGGATCTGATGACAGTGGTCCGGGGGCTGCAAGAGCATTGTTTGGCTGCTGCACCTCAACCCCCTACGCTCGATGAAGGGGTGCAGAGGATAGTCCAGTCTCATCAAGGCGGGACCCCACATGAGGTCTCCCACCGCTCACCCCCCGAACCTCATCACCGAGGGACCTCGAAGTGACGGCAGTCCCCCTCTCACCACTTCGAACGTTCCCACCACCGACCGGAGGAGAGAGAGTCCAGACGGGCGCGTTCATTGCGCCATCGATCCTCTTCATCTTCTTCTTCCGATTCATCCCGAGATGGCACCCTCAGGAAAACTACTCGTCGGGCCGAGCAAAGGCTCGATGAGTATCATCGACGGTTGGAGGAGCTTAGCCGCCGGATTGCTGATCCTCACGGAGCGGATTATGAGCGTCGCCCCCCACTTTCCCGGCATATCATGAAGGAACTAGTCCTGCCCCGGTTCCGTCTTCCCCAACTGGATCCATACGACGCACGATGGACCCTCTGGACCACCTGGAAAGTTACAAGGTCCTCATGCAGGTCCAGAGAGCGATGGACTCCCTCTTATGCATCACTTTCCCGGCCACCCTTCGCAAGGCGGTGCGCGCGTGGTACTCCCGCCTGTCTCCACGCAGCATCAACTCCTTCTTCCAGTTGGAGAGGGCTTTCTTGGCCCATTTCGATGCCTACCAGAAGATTTCGAGAGTGGCTGATAGCCTCTTTGCTATCCAGCAAAGGAGCGGCGAGACCTTGAAGGATTTTATCGCTCGATTTAAGGAAGCGGCATTTGAGGTGTACAACCTGGAAGACTCCGTGGCCACTTTGGCCCTGAAACGAGGACTTCGCCCATCCAGGTTTGCTTATTCTCTGGATAAGAAGCCTCCAAGTTCTTACACTGAGCTTCTGAGCCGAGCACAGAAGTACATCCGTACTGACGAGGTGGATTCTTCCAGAAGGGAAGTCGACAAGAACACCAGTAAGAAACCACCCCCTACTGATCATGCCGGTGCATGACCTCGGAAGCCCGAGCCTTCGCATTGCTCAGATCGCCGACCACAGACGCTTGTTCCTAAGGAGCAATTCACCCCACTCATGGCTCCCATCTCTCACATCCTGCTAGAGATCGAGGAGGAACCCTATCTCAAGCGTTCGGCTCCCTTGAAGTCTGGGGCCCCTCGCAACAAGGAGTTTTATTACCGGTACCACCGAGACTATGGTCATGACATCGAGGATTGCCGCCATCTAAAGAAGGCCATTGAGGAGCTGGTTCAGCAGGGTTACCTTGACAAATTCGTTCGAATGAGAAACCCTCCCGCTTCGGGCCCACCGGTGCCTCCAAATCGTCCGGCTCGCGTGGACAATGCTCCAACTGAAAAGACCATAGCTATGATTTTCTGGGGGCGGGTGGCAGTTCAAAGAGGCAGCAAGAGGGAATAGATTCTGTAATTCCTTTCTTCGAAAAGGACTTAGAGGGGGTAGATAATAAGCATGACGACAGTGTCATTGTGTCTATGACTATAGCCAAACATCCTGTAAAAAGAATTTTAATTGATAGTGGGAGTTCAGTGTATGT
Organism: Calamus simplicifolius; assembly: GCA_900491605.1. Lineage (NCBI taxonomy): Eukaryota > Viridiplantae > Streptophyta > Magnoliopsida > Arecales > Arecaceae > Calamus > Calamus simplicifolius. Next base: position 255,646 of record UESW01002159.1, read on the forward strand.
TTTGAGCTACAAGGCTTTTGTTCGGATGAATCTATCAAAGTCTTTACTTTGACCCGTTGCCATGCCACTAATGGGCTTCACGGGAGATTCGGTGAGCATCGAGGGGGAAATTGCCCTCCCAGTCATGGCTGGAACCCCTCCATGTCAGAAGACTGTGGTTATAAACTTCTTGGTGGTCCGGGTCTCGCTGGCTTATAACGCTATCTTGGGAAGACCAGGGTTGAATCTGCTAGACGCCGTAATCTCTACTAAGAGACTATTGGTAAGGTTCCCCACCGACGAAGGAATTGGAGAAATGAAAGGGGAGCAAAGCCCGCTACTGCCTTGCTATCATATATCTCCTAGCCCGCTGGAAGTGGCGTCGGCAGTAGCCTCTGAGCTGCTCAATCCCCGGGAGCTGGAAAGAAGGGGAGAGCCCGTCGAGCACCTTCTAACCCTCTCCTTGGGTGATGACCTGGCAAGGACTGTTCAGGTGGGGGCATTGCTTCCAGAGGATGCCCGTGATCAACTTCTTACTTTCCTGTGTGCCAACACCGATGTCTTCACTTGGTCATCCTTAGACATGCCGGGCATCCCCGAAGAAGTCATCACCCATCGGCTCAACCTCAAGCCAGAGTGTCGGCCGATCTGACAGAAAAAAAGAAACTTTGCTCCAGATAGACAAAAAGCTATCGACGAGGAAGTTTGCAAGCTAACGGCTACGGGCCATATTCGGGAGGTCCATTACCCCGAATGGTTGGCCAACGTGGTGCTGGTCCGTAAGACCAACGGGAGCTGAAGAATGTGCGTAGATTTCACCGACCTCAACAAGGCATGCCCTAAGGATAGCTTCCCCTTGCCCCGGATCGATCAACTGGTGGATGCTACATCCGACCATGAGGTCCTTAGCTTCATGGATGCTTTCTCCGGATACAACCAAATCCGGATGAATCCGGCAGATGAAGAAGCTACCTCCTTTATAACGGAGAAGGGGTTGTACTGCTATAGGGTAATGCCTTTCGAGCTAAAGAATGCAGGAGCTACCTACTAGAGGCTGATGAATAAGGTCTTCGAAGGCCAGATAGGATGCAACATGGAAGTGTACGTGAATGACATGTTGACAAAAAGCGTTCATGCCACTGACCATATCGCGGACCTAACGGAGACTTTTGACAACCTTCATCGGTACCAGATGAGGCTAAACCCCCGTAAGTGTGCATTCGGGGTGACAGCCGAAAAGTTCTTGGGTTTCATGGTAACCCAGAGGGGGATCAAAGCAAACTCGGATAAAGTCCAAGCCATCTTGGACATGAGGCCTCCCGCCAACAAGGAGATACAGCGCCTGATGGGATGAGTGGCCGCCTTAAGCCACTTCCTGTCCAAGTCCGCTGAAAGGTGCCTACCTTTCTTCAAGGCGCTTCGCAGAGCCAATGAATTTGAATGGACAAAAGAATGCCAGGAGGCGTTCGAAGGGTTAAAAGAATTCTTATCTACCCCGCCACTGCTAGCCAAGCCAACGGATGGAGAAGAACTCCTTCTATACCTCGCAGCCTCTCCTGAAGCCGTTAGTTCTGTGCTGGTCCGTGTGGACACCCATGGCATGCAAAGGCCAGTATACTACACAAGCAAGATGCTCCACGATGCAGAGATCAGATACTCAAACATGGAAAAGATTATCTTCGCATTGATTGTGTCTGCCCAGCGTCTGCGGCCATACTTCTAAGCCCACCCGATCGCGGTAATCACAGACCAACCTTCGAAGACAGTTCTTGCTCGTCCGGATACTTTCGACCGGCTGGCAAGGTGGGCCCTTAAGTTGGGGGAGTTCGATATGTCTTTTCGCCCCCGGTCGGCCATGAAGTCTCAAGTCTTGACGGATTTTTTGGTCGAATGTACCTGGGGAGAGGAGCAACCTAAAGAACCTCCTACAGACACTCAACCCCTCGGAACAGTGATGATGAATGGGTCCTCCATGTAGACGGGGCATCGAATTCTTAAAGGAGCGGAGCAGGCCTCATTTTGGCCAACTCGGATGGAGTTATAACCAAGTGTGCACTTCGCTTCCTCTTTTTAGCCACTAATAATCAGGCAGAATATGAAGCTTTGTTGTCCGGGATGAGATTGGCTCAAGAACTTGGGGTAAAAAGCCTTAGGGCATTCACCGACTCCCAATACCACTTCACCTCTTGCCACCGTTTGGGATTTTTACTCGTGACCTTCTCTTGGCCGGTTCATCCTATCTTGCTCTCTTTCTCACTCCCTTCTCTATTTCACAACGGCTATATCTTGATGTTCTTGTTATAAATAGTGGAGATAAACAGTGCTTTGGTGTGATAGTGATTTTAAAAAAGAAAAATCAAAAAATATTAGTGAAAAATATTGAGAGAAAAATCATTTGAAAGAGAGATTTGTTAGAGGATTGTTGGAGTATTATTTTGATTATTTTTCAACCCATCAAAGTTCATTTATTGCTAATTCTACCCTCATTGAAGAGCATTCAAAGCTACCTTGAAGGCTTCTATTGTGCTGCTGCATTTATTAAAGAAAGAAGCAACTTCGGGATTAGCTCTTCAAGTTGATAAGTATTCTCTTTGTTTAAATTTGCTCATATCTAGGAGCTTATTGTATTAAACATTCTATTACTTATGCTTTGACTTGTTTCACAGTTGTGACCATGTTTGTATAGAGGTCTTCCCATATTTGTATTTGTAAGGCTTTCTTGTGCCCGAAAACAATTGTTGCTAGCTAGGTTGGCTAGTGGTGATTAGTAAAAATTCTCAAGGTGTTCTTGGGGAGTGAATGTAGGTGCAGTGTTGGCACCGAACCACTATATATTTGTGTGTTAGATTGTGATATATTTTTGTGATTGATTGTACTTTAGGTTCACTTCACTACATAATATTCATTTGTAAAAGAATATAAGTGCACATACTTTATAGCTGATTAAATTTTTAAGAAACCCAATTCATTCCCCCTCTTAGGTTGCTAATTATGGGCAACAATTATATTTTTATCAAATAATATAAACATTTTATTTAATACTTTTTTAATTTTTTTAATCTATTTATATTTACTTCATAATTCATATTTTCAAAAATTACTTCTAATATTATAAATGAACCTCTAATCTAACTCAGATCCACAATGAAAATTTGAATTATGGATCCAGCCATTAGGAGCAAGGAGTTAGCATGCCAAAAGCACAAAAGTGGCATTCCAATATTTAGCATAAAGAAGCCAGCCGAAGTCTTAAAGATGTTGGCATTCCAAAAAGCCAAAATCGGCATACCAATATTTGTAACCAGGAAGACAACCAAACCATGTGGAAATTGGAATGCCAAAAACACAAAGTCAGAATGCCAATGTTTGAGTGTCAGGAAAACAACAGAGAGATACTTAAAAGTGATATGCCAATGTTTGAAACCAGTATGCCAATTGTTGAGTGCTAGGAAAACAACAAAGAGCCAATTAAAATTGGTATGCTAATGGTTGAAACCGGTATGCCAATTGTTGAGTGCCAAGAAACCAACAAAGAGCTCCAAAGAATTAGCATGCCAAAAATCTCAACTAGCATGCCAAAATAAAAAAGCCAGGGAACCAGCCATGAGCTCCAAAAGAAGGAACATGCCAACTTAATAAGTACCAAGAAGCCAACCATAACATGATAAAATATAGGCAAGCTAAGCAAGCTAGCAAGCATTCGATCGAAGGCAAACTGAAGGCAAACCGAAGGCAACACGAATGCAAACCGAAGCCAAACCGAATGCAAACCAAAGGCAACATGAATGCAAACCGAAGCCAAACCGAATGCAAACCAAAGGCAACCCAAATGCAAACTGAAGGCAATCCGAGTGCAAACCGTTTAAGAACATAGTCCGATGATGATTCAAAATAGAATTATAAATAGGAACTTATAGGATAACTGAATCCAATTCAAGATAATGCAAAGATAATTAAACTTGAAGATTATTTTATCAAATAGAACCGTTCAATCATGAAGTGCATAAAAATGAAGATCAATATTTAAGAGTAATATGATTACCATAAGCTTATTTATACAATACCTGCATTACCTCACATTATGAATCATAATATACCTAGGATAAATAGAGGGTATTGTTTCATGATGAGTAATCTATAATTGATTGAACTAGATAGATATAATATTAGCATAATACTTAATTGTTTTGCATTTTATCAAAATCAATATGAGGTCAACAATCTCCTTCTTTTTGATGTTGATAAAACCACTAAATATTCAATAAGAGATAAGTAATTCAATCGAAGTATTCCTTTCAATTTTGAAGCATAAGACAATGCGTGCTAAAATATATGTAATGTGCCGAAACTTTGATTTTTAAAACATTATACCTTGCAGAGCTCCCCTTTGGTTTTGAAATAATAAAATTTTCAAAAGTGAGCATTCCATTTCTCCCATTCCATTTTTTTAAAAACAAGTTTTCAAAACATAACATTGAAATCAGAATGTATATTTTCTATTTCTATTTCTCCCCATGATTGGAATGTATGCTATTATTTAAAAAAATTAAATTTATGAAGTGAATTTCATTTCTCCAAACTAAAAAATAAAAATAGAGTGTATAAAAGCTTTAAAATTAGAGTGTATGCTTTTCATTTTTTATGCTTTCCATTTCTTTTCCTTTTTGTTAGCTAAGGTAAGTATACTTGTACCAAAGAGAATAAAATTAGGATCTAAAATCGTAAATGCTATTTTTATGGGTTATTCCCTGGATGGTAGTGTTAATAGTATCCTTTTGATAAATTCTAAAATAAGTGATATCTTAAATAATACTCTTACTGAATCAAGGAACGCCTCTTATTTTAAAAATATATTCTTTTTAGAACCAAGTTCTAAACTAAGTCTCTTCTAATCATCTCTTAATTCTTAATTCTTTTGAATATGGGTCCTCTAATAAGTCAAGGAAAAGAAAACGACCTAACTCTAAATGTAGACATTCTGAACTTAAGAAAGGTTTAAGGTTAAGGAAGAAAAAAACCTTGGTGAAGGTTTTTACTTTCTTAGTCGACTCTTTTTCCAAGGTGATGCCTTCACCTTATTCCCTTTTTTGAGAGAAAGCCTTTTTATTTAATATAATTTAGTCCTACAAAATCAAACTTGGATCATATTTGATTTGCCCCCCTGATAGTGAACTTTTAGGATATAAATGAGTATTTAAGAAAAAACTTATACCTGATGGTTCAATGAAAAAGCATAAGGCTAGATTAGTAGCCAAATGATATAACCAAAAGAATGGATTAGACTTCTTTGATACCTATTCTCCTATAACTAGAATAACAACCTCTAGATCTCTTATTGCCATTACTTCAATCCATAAGTTGATTATTTATCAAATGAATATGAAGACTGCATTTCTTAATGAAGATTTCAGAAGATTTATATGGAATAGTCTAAAGTTTTATTGTAAAGGGACAAGAAATAAGGTTTGTAAATTTACTAAGTTTCTATATCATCTTAAACAGACTATAAAATAATGGCATAAAAAATTGATCAGATCATCCTATCCTTTGGATTCAAGATCAATAATCATGATAATGTGTCTATTTTAAGGTCATTGATGATAATTATGTAATCTTTTGCTTATATGTCAATGATACCTTAATCTTTATAACATCACTTGAAATTAGTTAAAAATTGGATCTTTTCTTTAACATAGTTTAATATAAAAGATTTAAGTAAAGCAGATGTAATCTTAGGAATGAAGCTTATCAAATCTCATGAAGGAATAATATTCTTTCTTTCTTATTTATACAAAAAAATTAAGAAATTTGGTTATTTTGATCTTAAATTAGTATCTACTCCATATAATCCTAGCTTTCACCTTAAAAAAAATCAAGGTGACACAGTTTATCAGTTAAGATATTCTCAAATCATAAGATCTCTCTTATATGTAACAAATAAGACAAGACCTAATATTGCCTATATTATAGGGAGACTTAGTAGATATAATCGAAATCTTAATCAATCTAATTAGAAAGCCTTAGAAAGAGTGTTTTGGTATCTAAAGGAGACATTTAATCTTTCTTTAATGTTCATTGGATGCCTTGAAGTGGTTGAGGGTGATAGTAATATTAATTGGATCACTAATTCTCTTGATATTAAATTGACCATCGGATATCTTTTTCTTCTCAATAGTAATACTATTACTAGTGAATCATTTAGGCAAGCTATCATCTCTAGAATCATCATGGAGGCCGAGTTGATAGCTCTTGATACTATATGTAATGAGGCAAAGTGGATTAAGAATCTAGTACTAAAGTTACCTTTTGTACCTAAGCTAGTTCCAACCATATCAATTCATTATGATAATAGGCCATAATTGAACTGATTAATTAGAAAAATACTAATAAAAGATGACTAGTATATACAGCTTCATATAAGTATATAAGATAATATAAGAAAAATAATTTTATTTTTTAAAAATATATCAAGTTTGAAAAGAATTTGATAAATCAATTAATCAAGGAATTATCTAAGAGGGATAGGACTTAAGCTCATTATGATTGCCAGTAGTGGATACCCAATCTCTATCATTGGAGATCTCATGAAAGAGGTGCAATATGGTATAAACGAAGCTGATTGAGTGATCGTATTATAACACAATTTTCAAAAAATTCTCCTTTCATCCCTCTAATGATTGTTCTTGTAAAGCAATAAAATGAAATTATATAAGGTTGAGTTACACACCTAATGAATCCGAGATAAGTTATCTACAAAGTATTAATCATAAATATCTTTAGAGAATTGACTTAGGTGAGAATTATCATATTAGGCTATGGTTGTTCTAGTCATCCATCACACCAAAATTATATTAACCGATTCAATTAATTAAGAAGTTAATAACGAGTCAAGTTGAATCCATAGAAAAGGCGATAGTTTTGAATTTTGAAATCTTTGATTTTTTAAAAAGAAAAAGAAAAGAGAATTTAAAGTTGAGAAAGAGGAATTAAAATTTGTAGGAAAAATTAAACTTGTAACTAGGATCTACTAGCTAAACCCTATTAATTACTTGCAATAAGAATAAAAAATTAAAAGAATCAAAAAATAAATGAGAAAAATTTAAAGTACAAGAAATTAAATTTTAAATTAGAGAAAAGTTCCGACTACAAGAATTTAAAGCAAAGATAATGAAATAAAAATTTAAACTAAAAGAAAACTATAACAAAGATTGGAAGTAGATTAGCATAGCCTCGTCGGAAAGATGGCCGGTGAACATCCTCCTTTCTTCAAACTCTTTGGAGCAGTGCTGAACTTTTCTAACTTCTTTCTCTTTGGATCGATCGAAAGCTGGTGTAGGTTAAAAGATATTGTAGCAGCATAACTGATATCCTTTACTGTATCCCATCTTTAAGATGATTTGATCTATAGCTCTGAGGGCCTTTAAATAGATTATATTGCTACCTTTTCAGACTTGATTTACTTATGATTTTATTATGATTACATCTTAGTATGATCTGCATGTGATTTTTACTCTGATTTTCCTATATTCCTTATTTGTTTGCCCATTCTTTCTTCTTTGTTCTTAGTATCGATCCAGCCAAGCCATATTCTTCTCTCTTTACTTCTTTCTTTTCTTTTTCAAATGTGCCTTAGCTGGTCTTCCAATCGTGATTCGCTTGAATTTTCTTCATTTGTCTCAAATCCCAGCCCCCGCAATCTTTCTTTGAAACTATGTTCTTTATTTAAAAATATTTAGTTTAAAAATACTTAAATATAAGATTATAAATATTATAAAAATTGTAAGTGTTATAAATAGAAGTGTAATAATTATAATAGTTTTTATAATAATAGTAATAGTGATAATAAGTAATTATTATAAAATACTTAATTTATAAGAAACTTTGATTTAATTATTAAATTATATATTTTTTAATGATTTTATCATCATTAACTCTTTAAAATACTTAAATAGAATAAATAATTATGTGATTTATCATGCTGTGACTAAGAGTTTGCACTAACACTAAAACAATCTCATAAAAAATTAAGGTACTAAGTGCAAGGCCTTTAATATGCACTGGCTGCTTAAACTTACTTGGAATTCCAAAGAATTAAGGAAGGTGAATAGTTTGGGATTTGGAATGAGTTTAGCATGATGGAGGATGGATCACTAAGGTTTATGGCAAACTTTGTGTCCTAGATGTAGGCGAATTGAAAATAAAAATTTTAAGAGAAGCTCACTACTCACTCTATACAATGCAACCTACTAGCACGAGAATGTATAGAGACCTAAGAAAAAAATTTTGATGAAAAGAATAAAGAATGATATTGCTCAATGTGAGGCCAAGTGCTCGGTATGTCAACAAGTGAAACTTGAACATCAAAGTCCTATTGGACCTCTTCAGTCCCTTTTAATCCCTCAATGGAAATGCAAAAAAAAATCACTATGGATTTTGTTACAAGTTTGCCCAAAACTTCAAAGAGCAATGATTTAATTAGTGTCATCATGGATAGTTGACAAAGTCAACCCATTTCTTACCCTTTAGAGTTAGGGTTTTTAGTGAAAAATTGGTCAGCATATATATAAAATAGATAGTGAGGCTTTATGGCGTTCTTGTCAATAGTTTCGGATTGAGATAATAGATTTGTGTTCCAACTTTAGAAAAGTCTTCATAAAGCTTTAGGACTAAACTGAATTTTAGCAAAACCTTCTAGATTCAAACAAATGGACAGTCTGAGAGAACCATCCAAATCTTATAGGACATACTGCAAGCCTATATAATAGATTTAAGGGGTGCTTGGGACAGTCTCTTTTCCTTGGTAGAGTTTGCTTATAATAATAGTTACTAAGCCATTATCCAAATGGCTCTATTTGAATCCTTGCATGATAGGAGACACATATATTCTATGCTGGAATGATGTTGGAGAGAGAAGATTGTTAAGTCCTAAGTTAGTACACCAGATGAAAAAAATTGTAGCTAATTAAGGAACATTTCCATACAACTTGGAGTCAATAGAAAAGCTATGTTGATGTTAGAAGGAGAAACTTAGAATTCCAGAGATAATCATATTTTCTTAAAAGTGTCACCAACCAATGATATGATGATGTTTGGAATCAAAGACAAATTGAGTCCAAGGTATATAGGACCTTTTGAGATCTTAAGCACAGTTGAGGAAGTGGCTTACAGTTTGGCCTTACCACTAGCATTCTCTAGGGTGCATGATGTATTTCATATCTCTATTTTAGAACCCAGCTATGTGGTAGAGCTTGAACCCATCTAGTTGAAGAAGATCTGATCTATGAAGAGTATCCAGTGCATACCATGGAACGCAAGGATCAAGTTCAGAGGCAGTAACATCTCTTAGTTGAAGAAGAAATACCATCACATATTTGTAGCACAGGTGTTTGAATGTAATTTAGATTATTGGTTGACTTGATTGTTACTTAAATTAATATTGATGCATATTTATGTGTTCTGGATTATAGTCATACGGTTTAATTAGTTTAATAATTTTTGGCGATAAAACTATTTTAAGAGAGAAAGAGTGTAATACCCGTCACCATTGTGGCGTTACCATGTGTGTGAGCCTAAGGAGGAGGCTGTTTCACCACCTCTTCACTCCAGTTCAACCCGATCCCAGGAGGGGCAGGGATGGTTAAAATCTCCTCCCCTTCCTCTTTATTTTTGCAACTTGCCCTATGTTCCCGTTCACCTCAACCTTCAACGCACTCTCAGACCTTCGCTGGTGCTCTCATTGCCGAATGTCAACATCTAGTAGGTGATTTTTTTTCTCCTTCTCGAATGTAACCCTAGTCATCGGATTTACAAGATTAAGGCTAGATAATTAATTGGTTTTTTCTTTCTTTTTTGGCTGGCAGTAGGGACATTTTTTGGCAGCGATTTTTGATGAGAAAGAATCCATATACGAGCAAATACTAGCAGACCGTAATATACAGCGGAATAATAAATAAAATGCACAAAACCACATAATCACAGAAACACCAAAATTTACATGAAAAATCCCTCCAAGATAAAGGAAAAAAATTACGGACAAGCCATAGAAGAAGATCCACTATAAATAATAAATATTAAGTCTCAAAGTCCTTTTCAGGACTTGAGAAATAATCACAAGAGAATAATAGGGATATAAGGATTACGTCACCAAAAAATATGATCTTTGCGTTACCTCCTTATTCTTATCTTCTCTTCTTCTTCTCTTATTTTTCTTTTTTTTTTCTTTACGTGAAATTCATGCTCACCACGGAATCAATGCTCACCGGAAAGAAGGAAGATCCCTCTACGCTGCTCCCACGCTCATGATGCTGTTACTCACCAAAAGAAAGAAGGGAACTAGGAATAAAAAAGAAGACGCACGCTTCTGTTTTTATTCTTAGTGGCTGCTCCCAGCTCTCTCTCTCTCTCTCTCTCTCTCTTGGCTGCCCCAGAACCAAAAAAGGAATCAAATATAAAAAGCCATAGAGCGCACCTTTTTCAGCCCTAATGGGCCATGGGCCAAATAATTTCTCCTCCCGGCGACTTTTTTCCGGCAGGTACCTGTTCACTCCCTCCTTGCTTGAACTTTCCTAGGGAAGCCTGGCTTGGGCTTCGTCGATGGTGATCGCCAAATCGGGAGTTAAGGAGCCGACCGCCTTATTTTTGTGAGGAGGGCTTGGGGCCATTGGCGGCCACCGAACCTTTGTGGACTGTGTGCCTCGATGGAGGAGCTGATGACTGGCTTCGGGAGGGCAGTCATCGGAACCTCCGGTGACCCTTGGTCGGTTTCCTTGCCACAACGAGCCAACTCGGTGCGGCCCTCGCGGTTGGGCAAGGGAGGCCAAACTAGATTCAAGCCTTTAAACCCAGTTTTGGAGCCCAATTAATCCTAACCGAACCACTTTAGGTTTAGGACTAGTTCTAGGATCAGTCTAGTTTGTAGGTGCGTCCATTTTGCATTGTTTGAGCTGATGCAACTTATAATAATCAATCAAAAGTTGGAGCCATGACTAAACTAAGTAGAATATTAGAAATTATTTGGCCAACATGATTTCTAAAAATTGAATTTTAATATTATGCTATAGGTGATCGGTAGACTAATTAATTAGATTTGACCTATGAATTAGTAACAAGAGATAAGTAAATATAAATTAGTAATTTTTATAAATTCTTGAATTATATAATTTCTAGATAAAATGATAATATTTGATTAAATATTGATTATTATCTGCTATTTATTTTGTAAAATAAATTTTGTTGCTTTAATATGCGCATGAGAATATTAATATGACATGCAAAATTAAAATAATGATATACAATTCTAGTAAATGAAGGTAAGTAAATCTTGATTATTATAACATGAAAATTGGAATTTATTAAGAAGTATATAGATTATGAGTCTAACCTCGATTCAAGATTATATGTAAAGCAAGGCAAAAGTTATAACATGCTATGTTCTTAAAAATTATAAAAAATTAATATCTTGAATGATATATTTATAAATAATTTATTTATTAAGTGTGAACTCATTAAATCATCTTTTAATTTTTTTAAGAGCCCAAACAATAAAGAAAGACCGAGTATAAGCCATCATTTATCAATCTACCCCAGTCATCATCGCTTGTGTCTGTGGCTAGAGCATTTGTCTTATTTGAATTGTAATAAGAATCTTATATATTTATGACTTTTAATTTTTATTTGTATTAGATGAATGAATGCTCTAGGTCAGGAATTTCATAGCTCAGAAGTTCAGCGGACATTTTGGAGTTCAGAAATTTCATTTCTGATGTTGGCCTGCTTGACTTGAGATTTTTGGGATCCCAATTCATTTAGTGTAACAATCGACAAGGGTTCACGCGTGTTTGAAAGAGATTGGATAGGGCTATGGCTATGGTCCACTGGCTCCAGTGTTATCCATCCACTACTGTTACTCATCTTCCGAGGATTGTCTCTGACACTGCCCTATCTTGATATCCACTGATGTGATAATTTAGCAGCGGAGACCGTTTCGGTTTGAACAGTTTTGGACCTCCTATTCCTCTGCTTGGACCATTATCTCTCAGGTTTGGCGTCTTTCGGTGAGAGGCTCTGCTACATACAGGCTATCTAGGCGCCTTGAGCTCACGAAGTGTAGACTTTGCAAATGAAATAGATTGGAGGTTGAGGATCTGGTCAGATAGGTGGAGCAGGTGGAAGACGATATTATTACCCTTAAGACCAAAGAAGATCAAGAGGGCTACCTTTCTGATCTTGACCTTACCTCTTTTCGAGCTAAGCTAGCTCTTCATCACTCTCTCCTACAGCAGCAGAAAATGTTTTAGAGGCAAGGTCTCGGGTGCAATGGATCAGAGATGGGGATCGTAATACCATATTTTTTTATCAGGCCACCCTGAAGTGCCAGCTGCTAATAGGATTTGGTGGCTTGCTGATGAGTTGAGGCACTACTAGGAGGATGCTAACATCATCAGGACTTAGCTTCTTCACTTCTTTCGGTTTAGATGGTCGGAGTGCACTGGTGATGGGTTTCCTGACCACCCGGTACCGACTGCTAAGAAGATCTCAACAGAGGAGAATGACCTTTTTATCAGGCCAATTTTAGGGGATGAGATTCGGAAGGCTGTTTGGGATATAGGGCCTAACAAGGCCCCTGGGTCATATGGGTTTCCACCTTGCTTCTTTTGCCATTATTAGATTATAGTGTGCCAGAATGTTGTTGAGGCTATCCAGAGTATCTTTCATAGCAAGTCCATTCCTGCTGACTAGAATCGAACTTTCATCACTCTTGTATCTAAGCACTCAGATGCTTCCTCCGTCAACATTTTTTGCCCATTAGTCTTTGCACTACCTTGTGTAAGGTCTGTGCGCATTATTGTCACCCGTCTGCAAAATGTGATTCCTCGCCTTATTTCTGTTGAGCAGGGTGCTTTTATCAAAGGTCGCTGCATTACTAACAATATCTTTATAGCTTAGGAATTTATGCATGACCTTCATAGATCTTTTGCCCATCGGTGTCTTATGGCTGTCAAGCTAGATATGGAGCGAGCTTATGACAGGGTAAGCTGATTTTTTGTACCGCACTCTTCATGAATTCGGGTTTGACGACCTTCTTATTGAATGGATCATGGCTACATTCATCGACCGTCTTTCTCTCTTATTATTAACGGTAGTCCGACGGATTTCTTTCACTCTGCTGTTGGGCTACGTCATGGGTGCCCCTTATTATTAACGATCTTTCGCGTGCGCTCATTCAGGCTTAGGCTGATTGTCGCAATGCCCCTTTTATGGCAGCTCCCCAGGGCCCCTCGATCTCTCATCTTATTTGCAGATGATTGCATTTTATTGGGTTGGGCCACTGTTCATAATGTGGTGACCTTTGTTACCATTATTCAGCTCTACTATCAGGCATCTGGTCAGAGAGTTAATCATCATAAGTTTATGATCTGTTTTAGTCCGAAGATGACTGCTATCATAAGGGAGGCTATCCTCCTAACCTTGGGCATTACTACTCAGATTGACTGACTATCTTATCTTGAAATCCCTATTACGGGCAGACAGTCATGATGTAGCGATTATATTGATCTAGAGCGACGGGTTCGTGACCGACTTGATGGCTGGCAGGTCATGGGATTATTTATGATGGCAAGGATCACCCTTCTACGCTCGGTCTTCACTCTCTTCCTTTTTATCTTCTATCTAACGCCGAGGACTTGTTTGAGGAGGATAAAGAGATGCTTTAAAGACTTTCTTTGAGCTTCTATGCAAGATGGCCATGGTATTCATTTGCTGGCATGGGACACTGTTTGTTTACCTATCTCTGAAGGTGGTCTTGGGATCCAGTCTCAGATAGTCAGAAGAGAGGCGCTGATGGCTAAGCATGCTATGCGGTTCCTATTGGATCCGCATTGCTTCTGGAGCTCTTTTATGCGGGCCCGTTACGGGGCTTGGACTCCCTCTTCAGACTTTCAGTCTTTCCGTGGATACTCATCCTTTTGGAAGAAGGTCTGCCGGCATGCTCCGTTGATCTTGAATAACATCTCATGGATGATTGGTGATGGATCCTCGGTTGATGTTATTCAGGATACGTGGATTGCTGAGCTCCCCTCTCTCTCTGGCCTACTTTTATCAGCACAGATGCCCATCAGTATGAGAGTTACATAGCTGATCTCTAAGGATCACACTTCCTGGCACTTGCCCTTGGTGTCCAGTTCTTTGGGGTGGAGTTAGCTCGCAGTGTTCTCTTTATTCCGCTCATACCGGGGCATTCATCTAATACCAGATTATGGAAGAGATCATGTCTCTCTAGTGCACTTACCAGAGATCTGATGAAGATTTATAGGCCACAATCGGAGCGTTCGATGGATGCAGCATGGATATGGAGGCTTCCTATTCATCCCATGATCCAGCTTTTTATCTGGAAGCTAGCATGGGATTGCCTTCCCACCTATTTCTTGCTTGTTGGGAGGGGAATGCCCATTCAGGCCATCTGCCCATTATGTGGACAGAAGGAGGAGACCACTGATCATGTCATTTTAGTTGCCCTAGAGTGAGTCAGATCTGGCGGATGATTGATTATCACCCTAGAGAGGGTACTGACGACTCTCAAAGGACTGATTTTTTGAGTGACATTCGGAGGAGATTTCGATAGCGGGGTGCTATCTGGGCTGGCATAGCCTACCAGATTTGGCTATCGCGTAACCTACTGATTTCACTGATGAGGTTCTATCTCCCGAAGGGTTGTGAGGAAAGGTATCTCCTTCTCTGAAGAATGCGCATTTCATGGGTCTATTTTTGATTCTGACAGTTTTGGCCACTGGGGCTCCTCTGTTGCCTCAGCAGCGAACCGGCACATGGTCTTCATAGCTTAGGAGCCCCCCTCCAAGTTTGTCAAAATCAATTTTGATGGGGTGTTTGGGAAAGAAGTGCAGGCTCAGCTTTTATTATCCGTGGGACTGATGGAGTGTTGCTGGCGGCTGATGGCTTTGGCCTCCTTGACTCTTCAGTCCTCTGGTGGAGCTTTATGTAGCCTGGGCAGGTATTTCATACGCCACCTACATCCTCCATGCCCACAGCCTACTTATAGAGGGCGATTCCACTACGGTCATCCGTTGGGTTCGGCAAGATTTTTGTAATCATATCCCATCAATCCTTTACTCCATGATATTTGGGCTACCCTCCGGGAGGTTCATTCAGTCCAGATCCAACATGTCTATCGAAAAGCTAATGCGGCAGCAGATTGGATTGCGGCCTTGGTCGCCTATCATTCCAGGTTTTGGGCCTGGAAACAGGGTGACTCTGTCCCATTATATTAAAGCAAATACTATTTTTAATGTATCTGAGTTGAGTACATATCTGGGTTGACTAGTACTCGACTAGTGTGATCACCCATCTCCCATCTTTACACACACACACACACACAAAAAAAAAAAACCTTGCATGCTCAGGTTGTCACATCTCATCCACACAGCTTCCTTCTTCCCTAGTTTCGTTCCCTTTTCTCACCGTCTCCTCTCTTATGAAATTCCACTGCCGCCCTAGTTCTTGGATGGAGCCACCGCTTTCTGCTGGGCTGAAGCGGTGCCGAAGCGCTGCTGTGGACATTCACTGCAGTCTGCTAGACGAGGACCGAAGCCTGATCGGTGTAGCTGAGCTGCACCATGCGCTCTTAACTCCTTCCTCGCTTCTTCGCTCTCCCCTTTTTCTTCTCTAGGTCTTGGCCGCAGGTCGTGGAGACCGAAGCAGCTGCAATTGGCGGTGCTAGCGGGAGAGCGCTGCCGTGAGGACCTGCCGCTGCTCTGTTCCTGCAACCAGGCCATGTTCGTTCAAGCTTCCATCGCCGGGAAACGCCGTCGTTCCGAGTCGGAGTCGCCATCGGCCATTTCCTGCGACGCCACCATCCTCTCCGGCACCGGCTACAGGAGGCGACACAGGGTAAGCTGGTCTGCCCGATCCCTGTTCAGCCAATCTTGGCAGCTCATGGCTGCAGTCTACTGGCGTTGCCGGGAACTAGATCGATCTTCTTCGTTTGATCGACCATGGGGCCGGGTCTATGGTAGCCTAAGGCCAAGCTATCAGCCGCTGATCAGCTCCGATCAAGAGGAGTCAAGGTTGGGTTCCAAGGCCATAGAAAGAAGGCTTTACCTTACCTGTAAGACCGCTTTAGAAATTAGAAGAAGACTGCTAACTTCTTGAACTGAGATGGTTCAAGCTAATTCCGTACAAACTGA